>VWZZ01000426.1:795-38670 GCA_013399095.1 Psophia crepitans
ATGGCGCGCAGGAGTGCCGGGCTTGGTGCTGCGGAGCCTCCCGCGCCGCCACGCCGGTCCGCATGCGGCCGAGATGGCACGGCAGCCGGTTTCCCAAGTTTGTAAATACGGCAGCGTGCTTCAGTGGGACCGTTGCTCCGCTTGATTTGAAATGCAGGATTCTTGGATGCATTTCACGGCAGACGATTAATTAATTAGCCTTTATTTTAAATTATTAGCAGTCTGGCTGAGATGGTGAAGCTCTTAAGTGAAATCAAATACCTAGAGCTTTTAATGCATTCACGGAGCCTCTTGGGAAGGTTTAGCTTTCAGCAGTAAAAATACGGGAATGGATTTTTCCATATGGCCACTTACACCCTTCCTGTGTTCCTAAATGATAGGCCAGTCGGCAGGACTAAATTGTAATTCTTTACTTTTGCTCTTGTAAGGGGTGCCTTAGTTGGAGATCTCCGTCATAAGCTTCTCAGGTACTGTGACAGAGGCAGCGCTGAGTTAGTGTCTCTCTGAGGTAATCCGAACAGCTGGGAAGGAATAATACAAGGATATCTAGAACCACTCTGCTTATATGTCCCTGTACAAGCTGGTGACACCTCCTGAGTGTCTCAGACATTCAGATTCTGTATGAAGCTGGGGGCTCCTCGGCGGACAGGGGAATCCCAAACAATGGCCAAACCTTTAGAAAGGAAACGCTTGTGACTTATCGCCCTCCTCATCCACCAGACATTTATGGGGTACCCTGACAGCCGGGGGGAGTCTCAGCCCTTCAACCTTGCATATCATATATCATATCATCATCACTCAGCACGCATCTTTAAGGAAGCCACTTGTACTCATTTCCTGAGAAGGCTCTTGGGGTGGTGAGCCAGGAGCACAGCTCTCCTGCCCAGATTGGAGGAATCTTCTTGTGCTCTGTTAGTATCTGATGGGACCAGCAGGACAAAACCTTGGTTTTCCTCAGTCTTTTGGAGCTGGGACTGTAAAACGCTGAAGAAAGCATTCGCTTCCTCTCCAGAAATGTTTGCTGGCACTCGACTCTGTGCCTGTGGCAGATAACTTAAGTGTGCAGGAATCAGAAGGTATGAAATGATTTGAAATGTGTCACTCTTGGAGGTGTTCTGTAAAATGTGCAATGCACATGGGGCAATTTAAGATATCTGTACCACCGTTTAGCTGTTGATTATGTATTAGATGATGTCTGCAGATACAAACAGACTATTAAGAGTGCCAGTAATTATTTAAAAATGCACACTGACTTGAATGTAAGAGTGGTGTGGTTTTTTTTTTTGCTAAGCTGATATACTTGTTTAGGTCTTAGCACTCTGCTCCCTCGAGGACCATTAGTGTCCTGCTGTTACACTAAGTCCATGCATTGCCAGACACCTAATTTCTTGCCATTACTTGCATGGCCAAGCGAGGAGTGCGTGCAGAGGCTGAGGTGGATAACCAGCCAGCCAGAAATCTCATTTACCAGAAGGGGAAGGATCCTTCCAAGAGACTGCAGAATAGTCAAGGGAACGTTGGGAAAACCCAGAGGCTCCTGCTCTCACTGCTACCCAACTGCTCTAACCAACAAGTGCTATACTCTAAATAAGCCCTTCGTACACAAGCGAGGAGACAGTGCTTCCATCCGTGGGGCCTACTGGCTGTTTGGGCTCTATGAGCCTTTGCCACGCTGAGGCCCAGCAGATTCAGACCATCCCCATAGAGCAGGCACAATATAAGCACTGCAGGTGCTTCCGTGAGAGATGGGAGCTGCGGCTTTGACCCCACCCGGACCAGGAGGCCGTGGATACCCGATCATCTGCTTTCAGGCTGAACAGCACATGCTGTGAGACAGTTACACACAAAGGCATTATCTCCTGGTCTGGTCAGGTATTAAAAGATGGTGGCTACCACTGCATTGTGTGGGAAGAGTGGAATCCTGTCAGCGTGTCAGATATCCTCAGCAATCGCTTACAGATGAATGCCTTGTTTCTGAACGCCAGCCAGGGTGTCAGGCCACTCGCAGCCAGGCAGTTCTAGGCTCCCACATGCAGCCTAGGTCCTTCCAAATGCGGCAGCCAGACACCTCCTGATTTTTAAATGCCTTCGGGATGAAGCAGCTGAGCAGCACGGCTGGAGGGGGTGAGCCTGATTAGAATTTGAAATACTGATGTTTCTATTCTGTCCCAATTTCTTTCCCTACCAAAAAGAAACGGACCTCATACATGGCAGGCTGTGTTAAGTACAATTCTCCAGCGCCAGAGGAGAAAGGTGGATGATAAACCCCTTATGGAGTGACGGATTGTCACAGTAGGACAAGGAAAGCTTAAATTCTCCTTGAAAAGGTCTTCACGCACAGAACAAGCTCTGAAGACAGTAGCCAGACACTCCAGCTTGACTACCCTCATTGCCTCTGTATTTTTAATTTTAGTGACCCTCTGAAGTAATTCTTTGTGATGTGAGGGTGTGCAGTAACTATCCTGAGCCCCCGTCTGGGTGCCCAGGCATAAGAGTCCCCCTCCACTTGCTGAGATCTGTAACTGGGGGAGGTAATACCTGTGTGAGGTGGGTCCTCGCTTCCTCAGAGGTTGCATGAAGAAAAACGGTGGATAAAGGGGGAAGGAAGAGCGCCTGGGTCATGCCTAGGTGGCTTGGCTCACGTCGCAGGCTCTGTGTCCTCCGGGAGGCCCAGCCTGCCCCCTGTCCCCAGGCCGTGAGCGGCGGGGGTGCGGGCCGGGCTGGCCAGCGCAGGTCAAGCCGGGCGGCGCTTGGGTTTTCCCCACCACAGCCACCTTGCCCAGCTGTGCTGAGGGGCTGGGGGTGGCGGGGGGGGGCTCGTTCTGGCTGTCTCTCCCAGTCCACAGCCCTGTGACACAAGAATACGATGCCGATCGCATCCCTTCCCTCTGTCCCCGGCGCCTCTATAAATAACTCTTGCGAGGTTGACCTGTCAGATACCCCCCGGCAGAGTGGATCCCCTGACCCGGACCGCCTGCAGTGGAAAGTCTGAATGCAAAAAATACCGTAGTAAAAATAGAGCCGCCGGGTAGCCTCTCTGGCAGGCCCTAGCGCCGGGGCCCAGTGGCTCTCGGTGCCACACCGGCCCTGGCGCTGCCCGTGAAGGGTTCCCCCGTGGCCAGCGCTGGCTCCGGCCCGCGCCTCAGGCCGGCCTCATGGGGAAGTATTTCCTCTTTTCTTTGTAGCTGTCAGATGGAAGCATAATTCGTTTCTGCTGTGGAACAGATAGTTCCCTTTCAAGTCGTGTTTTTAATTTCGGCTTGTCTTTCTAATCAGCAAACACGAGATAATAGGGATAATAGTTTAATATCCTAAATGTGAAAATAATAATGAGATGACGGTCAGGCAAGAGCTTGCTGTTTCAAAAAGGGATGAGAATCTTGCTGCCTCTGAAGTCGGAATTAGATTTCACCCCGGGCCTAACTTGTGCAGAAGGCTGCCACCCTAAGGGATAGATGCTCTTCAGCTGCAGTTTCCAGGCGCTATAACTTAAAGCAAAGCTTATAATGATTTATTTAGGCTTATGCTGTTATTTCTGGTTGTTTTACCCGCAGAATCTGAGTATCTGTAGGTTAAAGCCAGCGACAGATAGCAGAAAGCCTTGCTGCTGTGTCTTCTCCTTCTGGTGCATCCATATTGCAGTTCGTGGCCCTCGGTGCCCGCAGGAGCATGGTCTGCTCTGGGGGTGGGGTGGCCTGGGCTCGCAGCCACGTATCCGCGCAGCCCCTCACTCACCCCCCGCCGTCCTGCAGGACGGGGGAGAAAGTGGGAACAAGGAGAGTGAGAAAGCTTGTGGCTCCAGATAAATGTTGGGATATCACTTACCAATTTCTGTTGTGGGCGAAACTGACTTGAGTGGAGGAAATGCCACACAATTTGTAATGCTCTATTTCTGCTAGTATTGCTGCCAGCATAAGGTAATTTTTAGTGCTTTGCCCTGTAGAAGGTGAAAAGAAGCTGACAATCAGATACTGTCAGAGCTACTTTGGAATGGTGCAGTTTATGATGATTTAAGCTCTGCCCCTCAGTGCAAAGCATGTTTCCTACAACGGTATGTATTCTGTGGGAAACCAGCTTTTGTGTACACACTAAATCAATGCATATTGCTTCCCCCCCNAGGCAGTTTTAAAAAAAATTCCCTCATAAAATAAACCATGGGGGACAGCTCCTGTAAACCTGTGGCAAAGAAGATTGTCAGGTTGCATCATTGCAGGTTCTCCTGGAAGATGCTGCTCTTCCTGAATTCCAAGGATCACCTTTTGCAAAAGAATTTTCTCTATTGAACATTTGAGTCGCCTCCACCCAATCCTTAAGGCAAAGGAAGTGAAGGTAGCCATGAGTTTCCTTCTTTGGGACTGCATCAGACTGTATCTATTAGAATTCCTGGGGTGTAGTTCAGAGAGAGTTTAAGATCAATGTTCAGTGAATGGTGCTCATCCTTTGGGGCTAGCTGGTCAGTGATTTTCAAAGTCTGTCTTTCCCTTCTCTTCCTCAAATCTGTAACAGTTAGTTCTGCCATATACAGAACCCATTTTTTTAACAACAAATGTGCTAGAATCTTCCACATCCGATCTGTTTGATACCAGAGAGATCTAACTTAACAGTGATTTAACAGTAATAGTAGTTGCCCAGAGCAGTTGCCATTGCTCATCACCTCAAAGAGCTCCTAGTTTCAAAATAGCCTACACTGTCACTTCAATATTACTGAAAGTTACTTGAAAACATCCCAGACTCAGGAAACATTTCTTAGGAAAAGAGACTCTAATTTTTTCTCCTGCTGCCTCTGAGAGAAGCAGTAAGAAATCACTTACATGCTCCTTGCATTGTTCATCTCATTAGATTTCAGAAAACAGCCAGGGCATTTTCCTGAAAACAAAACCACTGGTGGCATCAAGGAGCTTTCCATCCCAGGTTGCTCAGACCTGCAGCTCTGCATTCATGTAATAATACAGCACATATCTGTAATATACAGTTCTGTCTGCTCTGGACTTCCATGGGCCAGTGGTGTGACCCAGATATTTATTCCATTGCTACTGCTTCTGATGTCAAATATTTTGCTGGGTGGATTATTTTGCCTATGTTAAAGTAGTCCTAGAACTAGTAGGACCTGGAGATTACAGAAGCAGCATGTGCTCCAGTTGTCAGGCTTTTCCCAACCTCCTGCATTTCTGCACCTTCAGGAAGAAACACAGACGGCTGAGCCCACCTTGCCTTAAAATTCTGTACATTTTTGCCATTGCACAGTGTTGAGGGACAGACATTGCTGAGAGACAGCTTATTGTTCGAAAAATGCTTGTTCTGTGCATGTACAAATGTTGTCCGAATGGGTAATATATCTGAAAGAATATCAGGAACTGTAGAGTAAGTAACTATCTTTTATTTTTCTTTTTTACTTGCTATTTGATTTGTAGCAACCATGTAACAAAATAATTGAGAATTACTTTTTAAAGCTTCAGTTTGTCCCTGCTCAGCCATTTTAAAGGTGCAAGTTTAAATAATTTGTAGTGTGTGTAGACAAGACTAGAAAGGAAATCTGAAATAATGATTGAATGTGTTTAGAAGTTATTAACAATTCTCCTTTTCCCTATGAAGTCAGAGTATATGGAATAGTGTTGGAAGTGGTCTGGAAGGGCTAAGACCCAGGTGATTTCCATGTGATTCTTCCTCATCTTAGATAGGATTAGTATGTGACTCTTGGAGATTTCCAAAGAAAATGGGGAGAAAGCTGGCATCCATTCTAGGAATTAACAATTAAATTGAATAGTCCTAGCCATAAACACAGTAGGATTTTTCTTCTTTGACAGAATATTTAACCAGACTGTTATTGTCACAAATCCTTATGTGATCCATAAACCTTTGATACTGTATCAAAGTCATAGTCAAACGCATACGTCAATGTAAGTGCCTTGTTAACCCACTTTATCTTGAGTTTTCTCTATCGGCTTCTTTTTTCATAACTTTGACAATAATGAATAGGTTTAATCTCTAGTAACCTCTTCAGTTATTTCTGTCAGGATGTCCTGGTAGTTTCAAAAAATATCCTTCTCTTTCTTTATTTTCTCCTCCTGCTGAAGCAAAATGTTCAAAGATGACATGTTTCTGAACAAAGAGGCATCCTATTGAAAAATGAATGAGTCACCTCTAAATTTTATAGGGAGTAGGTTATCAGCCTGTGAGGCATTGTGTAAATCCATTTTAATCTTTGTGAAGAGGACAAATAAATATCCAGCTATGCTGAACAGGTGAAGCTTTGCTTTGATTCTAAATCATGTCCTTCTCTTTGATTAATATTGCTCCTACTCTTATCCTTGGTCCAAGGGTTAGTATCTTTTTTATTCACAATTCGGAAAGATGTCAGTAAATTTAACATTACACATTCAAACCCAAAATTTTAATTTCTTTTAGCAGAAGTTTATAGTGTAAGAGAGAAAAATAAATAAGAGAGAAAAATAAATTTTAGAGAAAAATAAATAAGAAATGCATGAAACATAAGGAGATAAATGCTTCTAAGAAGATTCTTGCCATTTCTTTAGCTTGAATTCCAGGTTAGCAACCAATTCATGTCATTGAAAGATTCTGCTTTTAAATAGGTTAAGTAAGCGCAAGGTTCTACACGTGGGTCGGCACAATCCCAAGCACAACTACAGACTGGGTGGAGAATGGATTGAGAGCAGCCCTGAGGAGAAGGACTTTGGGGGTCCTGGTTGATGAAAAACTCACCATGAGCCGGCAGTGTGCGCTGGCAGCCCAGAAAGCCAACCATGTCCTGCGCTGCATCAAAAACAGCGTGGCCAGCAGGTTGAGGGAGGTGATTCTGCTCCTCTACTCTGCTCTTGGGAGACCCCACCTGGAGTACTGTGTCCACCTCTGGAATCCTCAGTACAGGAAAGACGTGGAGCTGCTGGAGCAAGTCCAGGCCACAAAGTTGATCAGAGGGCTGGAACACCTCTCCTATGAGGACAGGCTGAGGGAGCTGGGGTTGTTCAGCCTGGAGAAGAGAAGGCTCTGGGGAGACCTAATTGCGGCCTTCCAATACCTAAAGGGGACCTGCAGGAAAGCTGGCAAGGGGCTGTTTATTAGGGAGTGTAGTGACAGGACAAGGAGTAATGGGTTTAAACTAAAAAAAGGGAGATTTAGATTAGATATTAGGAAGAAATTCTTTACTGTGAGTGTGGTGAGGAACTGGAACAGGTTGTCCAGAGAAGTTGTGGAGGCCCCATCCCTGAAAATGTTCAAGGCCAGGTTGGATGGGGCTTTGGGCAACCTGGTCTAGTGTAGGGTGTCCCTGCCCATGGCAGGGGGCTTGGAACTAGATGATCCTTGTGGTCCCGTCCAACCCAAACCATTCTATGATTCTATAAAGAAGTCAAATAGAAGTGCATTGCTGAGTCCCAAATTTTCATGTGAACAGGACAGAACTGATAAAAAACATAGAACATTTGCAGCTTCTGTTACTCACTCCCAAGCATTTGAATATTGTGAGTTGGCCAAAAGAGGCTGTAAGAATAAATATGTTTAAATTTCTTTATATATGCTGTTGTGTGTTTAAACATTGACACTTCCGATGTTCAGTTTTTGCTCTGTAGTCATGAGAACTGGGAACCATCTTCCCTCACAGGGAAGGGAAAGCTGTAGTGGCTGATATGGTCATGTGAATCCACTATCTAGAACTTTAAGACCAACATCATAAGAGTTGATAAAAATCACAAGATCTGACAACAGAGCACTGCTTCAACATTAGAAGAGAATCAATATCAAGGATACAGGAAGAACTGCAGACAATTCTCAGAATCTAATGTATTTTCCATGCACAAACTATTGCTCGGCTGGGTAGCAGATTCCTCAATGGCATTTTGAGGTCTCTACAAGGCCACCTGCTTACTGCTCCATAGTGACATTCTTTCTGCATTTCATGGTAGGACTTTCTTGTGTTCTTTCCACTTCTTTCCAGCATAAACGCTACATAGTACTTTGGTGTATGGCTTGCTCAAGATATTTTGATGCTTCTGATCCAACAGTTGTCTTCTACGCTTCTTTGTAGACACTCATCATGCTCAGAAGATACTGACAGTAGGCAGTTAGCCTTAATGATATTTCTTTATTTGGAGAACATCTGCTGGGTTTGTGGCGACAACAGCAGGAGATATTTTTGTCAAGTGCTTGTACCATGATTCAGGCTGTTCTATAGACTAATAGCTTCGATACTTTTTGTGTCTAAAAGGAAAATTGCAAGCTACCATAGGCTTTTCACCCATAATTCTTAATGCAATCTGTCATTTCTGTGCTTTAATATGACAGGCATGTTATTGAAATGACACCCATGAGATCAAATTCTCCCCACATCTTGCAGAAGATAAGCCGTGAATTTTGGTCCAATGAATTTTTAGTCTTTCTGTAGTCAGATGGAACTGTATTTTTTTTTTCCATCTTACTTTTTTCTGCCTCTGTGGTTTCAGAAAATCAACTGTGAGCAGTCTGATCCAGCAGTCCTACATAAACTTAGGATTTTTTCAAAATTGCACTTAAATTAGCTCAGAGTTACTTCTTGGTGTGTTTCCTTTATTTCAGTCATTGCTGAAAGAATGGCACTCAGGTAAGCAATGGTTAATGGCATTTCATCAGGGACAGAATTTTTTAGGTGTCAGAAGAAATCATCTGATGTCTCAAAGCATCCTGCATTATGAATATATTCTTGTTTAATACAAAACCTGATTGTATTAAAAGCAAATGACTTGTTACCTTAAAAAACAAAACCTGACATTTCCAATCTACAGTGCATGCAATATTTAAATCAAAAACATCTTTCTTGAATCGAATTTTCTAACTACAGTGGTAGGAATGGAACTTGCACCAGTATTCGTCAAGTATGGAGAATATGTTTTGGTCCAGTGCTGTCCTACATCTATTTAATGCCAAAATCTCCAGCATTTAGGGTTGCTGTCTTTCAGTCTGCCCTCAAGGATTCTGTCTTCTTGCCCTTGCCTTGGAAATGTGTATCTACAAGGTCCCTCAGTCTTACAGACTTAGAGAATGATTCAGAGAATCTATTGAGTACAGAGAGACTTCAGGGAGATTCATTTCTTATCTTGGCCACTAACCTGGGAGCTTGAAGTCAACCAAGTGAATAAACATGTAGCACCCCTGTTTTCTTCTACAGGCCCATTTTTCTCTGAAGATTCCATTATTTATGCCTTTATTCCATTATTATTAGAACTAAAAGGACAGTGAATGTCTGAAGTTTATGCAGATACCATTGGTACACTAGAGTACTTAAACCTGGTGCATATATTCTTTGTGTATAGCAATATTTGGTGGTAAGAGGAAATACCATCAGGCAATATATAAAGAATAGGTATAATACATTTATGTTTATCTACAGGTGTGGTGGGTTGACCTTGGGAGGATGCCGGGCCCCCACCAAGCCACTCTGTCACTCCACCCCTCAGCAGGGTAGGGAGGAGAGAAAAATAAGATGGAAAAAACCTTGTGGGTCAAGATAAAGGCAGCTCAATAAAGCAAAAGCAAAAGGCTGCACACAGAAGCAAAGGAGAAAAAAAAACAACCAAAAGATTTATTCTCTATTTCCCATCAGCAGGTGATGTCCGGCCACTTCCTGGGAAGCAGGGCTTCAGTATGCGTAGCAGTTGCTCTGGAAGACAAACGTCATAAATAACGAATGCCCCCAGTTCCTCCTCCTTTCTCTTAGCTTTTACTGAGAGCAGACACCATACGGTATGGGATATCCCTTTGGGCAGCTTGGGTCAGCTGTCCTGGCTGTGTCCCCTCCCAAGACCTTGCCCACCCCCAGCCTGCTGGTGGTAGAGGAGTGTTGGAGAGAGCCCTGATGCTGTGCCAGCACGGCTCAGCAGCAGCCAGAACAGCGGTGTGTTACCAACACCTTGCTGGTTATCGATACACAGCACAGCACTGTGAGGGCTGCTGTGGGGAGAATTAACTCCAGCTCAGCCTGACCCAATACAATAAACTCTCATTAGTGATATAGGAACCATTAGCACTATCTCTAGTTTTATTTCGTATTCGCCACAGAAATTGAAGGAAAAAATCTCATGTAGATGTTCAAGTGATGGAAAATCGGCAAAATTGGAAAACAGGAAAAATTGTTTGTGCCTGCTGAGTCACCGGTGATGATTTTAAATAGGTTTAGTGTTTTTCATGAGGTCTTTTTCTGTAGAAGGGAAAAATACAGCATGCTGTTTAGTTGCTTATAAATATTTACTTTGCTATTATACAAAACTAGCAATTCCTGGTGTTTAGAGAAGCGTGTCTTTCACAATCCAGCATTCTTTTCTTGAGCAATCACTGAAAACAAATTTGGATACAACAGTCCCTTTTAAAATCTGTGGTAGAAAGTTGTCAATGCAAAGTTTGAAGCTTAATTGTTGCTTTCCAGAGTTGGCAAGAAAGCAAGTGTTTGAGGCTCTCCTTTAGTATGAACATTTGCCTAAAGTAGCTAGTATCTACAATGTCAATGGACTTTAGGAAAAAAATTCTCACAGAAGCAGAGGAACATAAGAAACTCACTGTTTTCACTGGCACACATTTAATGTTTCTCCTGGGTTAACTCTGGAGCATCTGTACAACAGTGGTGGTAAATGTTCTTAGTCATACACTTGTGCTTGGGATGATTGAGATCTCCTCTATCTCCAAAATGTCAAATATCACCTCTTCCTCACAAGAAAAGTAAAAAAAAATAAATTATATTAATACTATTTTTGTGATTTTTCTCAATTCTTTGAGAATACAATTTTGTTGTTTATTGATAACGTAAGTTTTTTACTCCTAAGACAAACTCTTTGTGGAGTCATGGGTCAGCACTTACCTTGTATTACACAGGGTAGAGTTGGGCACTTCTGCCTGGGATTTGCAAGAAGTGCATCTTGACTGGGAGTCTTTCCTTTAAGAAAATGAGCTGGATCATACATTTGTTTGTCTTGAAGAAACCAAGAGTCAGCTCCCAAGTGCCTTTATGGCTGTGTAGTGATGGTCCTGCTCCCTATCACGTGGCCCAGCAGAACTGTGTTCTTTTTTAGAGAATATCTTGACTTCAAGGGATATTGTGCTCTGATTCAGGTCGCTTGACTCTATGTTCAGGTGATTGTGGTACTCTACTGAGTTATAGACCTAGTTTTTAATTCAGGCTGATGAGGGAATTGAACTCAACAGCCCCATTTTCTGCGGGAGCACTGTAACCTATACACTGCACTGCTAAAAAGGGCAATTTCATGCCATTTTTCTTTTGGTGTTGGTTTTTTTTTTTTTTTTTTTTCCTGGGGGCCTGTGCTTTCAAAAGTAGTTATGGCAGCTGTGTTTTGAGAGATCTGTGTTCATAATGGAGTGGTGTTATTCCTCTGTTACCTGTGCTTAGACCTCTGAAGGGGGCCTAATTCAGGCTGTGCAAACCAAGGTTGTGGAATTCCGGGAAGCCTGCCATGGGTAGCTGCTAAGCTGCTATATTCCAGCATGACCAGAAGCAAAACTTCAGGCAAACTTTGAAGACCTCAGCATGAAAATGTAGGCAAGTGTAAACTGCAGGACATTACATAGCCAAGCAGGGCTAAATGTCAGCTGGATTTTGGTTCCTAAAAGGCACCTAAATCTTGTCTTTACCTGTGCCTGGATATTTGAGGTGTTACTTGCAGGTAAGGGCAGTAATTTAGCGGAGATATCCTGAAATCTTGCATTGCAGCATTTGCAACTTCTGAATAACCTGTTAATTAAGAAAAGCCACTTCTGACAACCAATTAACTCTCTCCAACATTATTTATATTTCTGTTGTTGTGGGAAATGATGACGATCAGATTACAGACCTTGTCAACTCACCCACCTTTTCAATAGATAGAGCTACCATTCTTTTTATTCTCAGCCTGAGCTCGCACCTCACGCTGCACTGGTACCATATGCTTTTTCAATGTTACCTGCCCTTTGAACAGTGGAAGTAGCAAAAAATGTCATACAGGATGCTGCACTGGATGGGTCTCAAGGAGGTCAAATAACATGTGATGTTTAGCTGTATCAGAAAAGGTACGAACCACTGAACAATGCAGTTTTCTTAATTTCCGCTGTCTGTGCAGTGTCTAGTAGCCAGGGGTGTCAGAAATAGATGATAATTCCATTATTATGAGGAAGGAACATTTCCTTACAAATAGTCTTTGTGCCATGCTGGAACAAGAGACATTGCAGAATGATGCCTACAGCCTTCACAGCCAGGGCAGTAAAGCGGGTAGTGAGGTTGTGGAGTACAAATCTAGTCTCTGTGCAGCAGTTCTTTCAGAAAGAATTCAATTTCCATTTATGCTAGTCAGTCTGGTAACCGGTTCTTCAGAGAAAGGCACTTACAGCAGAGTCAGCCAAAGGGATAACCCACAGCGAGTGGCATTTACAAGACCAATGATACATATGTTGTGGACTTCAGTCTCTGGAGGCTCTTTGGGGAGAGGCTGTCAGGGTAATGTACGCATTTATGCTCTTGTGTCCTCTCACGACCAACTTCAATGTGATTGATCTTCCTGACGAAGAGAATAAACTATTAGTCATCCTTTGGGAAGACGTTGTCTGGAATTAATAATTTATCGTCCATTTTCACCTTATCATAGGGAAAACTGTAGTTATTTTCAGTCAATTTTGAATAAAGATGTATTAACTTCATAAGAACAGTTTCAATCTTGCTATGAAATATTCTTTTTGAATTTTGTTTCTGTTTGAAAAGTATGACATTTTTCCAGTGTATGAAATCATAGTCTTAATGGAGTTATGTTTTACTATATATATATATTAAATACAGGTTTAGGTTTGAATTTTTGTACTTTGTCCCATTCAATTGAATTCAGAAAATAATTTTTCTCTTTTCCTCTATATTCCATTTATAGAACAGAAATTATTCGGTGCAAGTGCTACAGAATAATAAGTTATAATTTTGTAAAGTACTTAAAAAATAAGACATTATTGTGCATAAGTGGAACGGTCCTTATCACTTCTATTGTCACTTAAAACAAAAATTGTAATAGTTGCTCGATTCCTTAATAAAAGAAAGTTAAGAACATGGAGCTTTTGAGTAGTTACTAGTGGATTAATTTTAATTATAAAATAAGCTGTATTTAGCCTTATTGCTTAGTTTTATTATGTATTTTACATTTTTTTCAAATTAAATGCCTATCCAACTTATAGTTTGTCAGAAAAGTTTAGAAATTTCAGTGAAGCTGTAAGTCTGTGGATATTGGGTGAACTAAACTAAATTATACGGATTACACAAGGCTGTCCACCAAAAGAAAGTTTACATACCACTTTTCCTTAAGAATCCAAATGCTATTTATAGCATATATTTAAATCATATAGCGGTTCTGTGTAATGGGCAGGACTGCTAGTGAAAACTGAGGAGTTATTAATTGATGCCAAAATGATAAAACTCTGCTCTTTTGTTTTTCAGGTCTTGGGAACAGATGAGGATAACATGGGCAATGGTTGCTCTCAGAAACTGGCTTCTGCCAAGTTCCTTCGACTTTTGCTCCTAATACTGATTCCGTGCATCTGTGCCCTTATCCTTTTGTTGGTGATCCTGCTTACCTTTGTAGGTGAGTGCTAATGGAGTAAATTGACACATTTTTCATTAAGGAGACTAAAACTGAGACTGCATTCTCAAGTGCTAGTGTAATTGTGGACATTTAAGATATATCTTAGCGTGTCTACCTAACAAACTAATCTACCTAGTGACTTAATAACGTTTGCTTCAGAGAAATAAATAGTCTTATTAGATTTATATGTTTAAAATGTATTTAATGTACTGAAGGGGAAATCTTTTCTGAATTTCTCAAAGTAGATTTTTGAGGAGCACACTACCTTGAGCATGTAGTATGTAGATGGTTTTCAGCAGTCATTTTACAAGTACAAAAATATATTTATGTCAGAACTTTAGATCACTGTCAGTGGAATGTAATATTTATCCCTTTATATCATGCATTGATGTGCAAACCTGATTTTTATTTTCAGGTGAAAGTTAATTTATAGATAGCCACAAATCTTTCTGAACAGCCTACAAAATATTACTGTTTAGCTAAGAAAAAATGTGTTCATTTCTTCTAAATATGAAATCCGTATGAAGGTGGAAGCCTAAGTGTGTTTTGTGGAAACTTCTTGTTAGGTATATTAGGTTTCATAATGGCTTAGTCTGTTAACTATGTGTCTGTTACAGAATTAAAAAGTAATCATTTATTACTAAAAATTGTTTAAAAAGCCTTCCCTTTGTTACCTTTAGAGAAGCTGACAGATCGTTAAATTGCTTCAAATACAACTTGAGAAAGACAGCAATGCTATGTTAAAGCATTACTTTGTCAGGGAAAAAAGAGGAAAAAATCATCTGTTCTACTGTCAGTGCTAAGACTTTCTGGGATTTTTACTTCTTTTGTTTCTTGCTAATGAGAATATTTTCTAGTTGAGCTTCCTCAAGTACTTTTGAAGCACATCTGTAACAAGTTGAGTAATGTGTGAGATATATAGCTATAAAACTATCTTCCTGTTTTAAACCCCCAACTTCAATACCCATCATATAATCAAAAAGCAACCACAGGAAGAAACTAAACACGTCTCAATAGCACCTTCAGCACTGTCAAAATCGTGACAACTTAAATCTGTTTTCTCAATTCAGTCTGTAAAGGATTTGCAACAAGACGTGGTAGGCCTGTTCTTTTCATTTAGCTTCAGCTGGGGAAGTAAAAAACCCCAAAGCTAGCGAATGTTATGATTGACAAGTAAGTCTTGGGATGTATCTTTAAAGTAAGAACAGTCTGAAGTGGATTAAGATTAAGTAAGTCTGGCAATTAGGAAATATGATGCCAATCAATTTACTTTCCTTATGTTTAGCATTCCATTTGTATCCTTCATATCCTTTGCCCTAGATTTTCATTCTTTGGTGAGAAAGCAGATAAAAAAGCAGGTGTATTTACGTCAGCTCTACTCAATCTCCCCCTCTGAGGCATGTATTGACATAACACTCATTAAAATGTATGAAATCCTCTGGGGAAATGGGACCTGTTCTGATCCTACTTATGTAGCAAAATTCAGGACTATCTCTTCTTGAGTCAATGTAATTACTGTAGGGTGAAGAATAAGGCTCAGTGTTATTACCCAAGTCTAAAACTGGCAAAGCTCCCTTTAGCATCTTTTGAATTAGCATGATTATAATTTAGTATTCTTCTCTCTCAGTTAGCAGCCTTCATTTTATGTGCATTGATAGTCTAGAAATGAATATATCTGATGACTAGAATTAAATGAACATATTCAGTGGGCATCTTCAAAGTGTGTACAATATAATATAGGCTGTTCTATTTATTGAGAATGCACTATATCCAGCAGACTTGTTCTTATTAATTTTAGATCAATAATAACTGAATTCCGTTATGGCTAATATTGGTATGATGACTTACAATGTAAGAAATGAGTTGATAGTCCTGACTGACTAACACAAATTATTTGATATGTAAGAAATCCTGTTCTTATTTTTTCATGAAATGGAGGAGTTAAATTCTGTGGTTGTCATCCTAGTATCTTTCACTAATGGTCGGAACATAAATAGAGAGCTCCAGGATACCATTTAGAACTTTATGAACTTTTTTGATTTGACTTTGGTAACAAACTCATCAGAAAATTGGGCCTTTTACATTTTGCAAGAAAGTGTTTGTTTCGTCTGGTAAATTTGTAGGTAATTATTCTTTTCCTTCTGTAGTTTTTTTTTTTTTAATTAAATGAGGCATGAAAAAGTATGCCTGCACCGTAGAGCTTTCCTATTCAATTTCCTTACATCTGTTTTGTTGCCTGCACATCATTGCAAGCTATGATGCTGAAGAAACTTAAAAGTTGGTATGGTTGGAAGGAAACAAGTGCAGCAGTGCAGTTATACTGTCGTAAAAGAATATCCATGTGTCATGGGGGCCTGTTTTCAGAATATGTCATTAATCAACCTTTCAAAAATTATTTAGCATCAAAGTACTCAAGACGCAAAACCCTTCAAAAAGTTATTTTGGTAGAACTTTGCACAAAGAAAGGACAAAGAAAATTATGAGTAGAGTGACACATTATTTTGACTAAAGATTCAAGAGACTTTTATGGTCCATAGAAGAAAATACCAAGCTGAGTTTTTTAGCTTTGATTTCTCTTAAGTACATACACTCTTTGGCTCTGTATACTCTTCTGTCTCTCACCAGGAGTATAGCATGCTTGTCCACCTATAGAAGAAAACTTTGTCATGAACGAATGTTGTTTCCCGCATTGAAGTAGAGGTAGTACCAGTTGCTATGAAAGAAGTCCAGCCTTTAGAACACGACCGTAATAATTTGTTGATTGCCTGTGTTACATCAGAGGACAGGAGGGCTTAGAAATGGTGCTTGTTTTGGAGTGTTGGTGACCTAACATGCAAGATGTTGACCACAAAGACCTAATTCGGCAATATAAATTTGAACAGAGGAGAAAATACTAAATTATACATGACTAAAATTACTGATATCTTACAATTTCATCTGATCTATATAGACATCAAGAGCCTTCTAATAAGTCTGGTCCATAATTTTTTTCTAGGCATTATAGTTAGTGGAGTATGTAAATTTTCATTACTTTCCAGAAAAAACAAACAATAACTGAATCCATGGCTTGAATAGCTATTTTTTTTCTTTAAAACAGAGACGTAAGATTACCTTCAGCTTGTGTTAGAATCTTTAGTCTATGTCCCATTTTGCTTACACTGGAAAAAATAAATCCTTAAGTAATAAATAGTATGCAAACATCACAAAGGTGAAAATTAACATGTTTGTAAGAATGAAACACCTCTGGTACTTTCATTCTTTTCTTTGCAGAGAGGAAGTGTTCTAAACCACTTGAAATGTTGTTTTTAAAAAGTCTTTCATGGTTGGTGAGCATTCTACCACATTCAAAATTTTTTTTTATTGTACCATAAATGCTTAACACTGCAATTAAAGCATTTTGTCTTCCCAGATAAATATACTTACATACTTACTTTTCCATAAAGAAAAATCAATTCTATTTATTTTATAATGATAAATGTATTTCACGGAAGGTGTCCTATTCTTCCCATTCCTTCACATCAGTATCCTCAACTCATGTGGTCTTCTACCACCTTCTCTTAACAGCCATCCACATCTAATGCTTTGTCTGTTTTCTGTAGAATTCAGAACAAGTCTTGTGACACACATGAAGAATGATTTCCTGTCTGTCAGACTTCTACAGTGCAGATGTAATTTTTGGGCATATGATCACATTGCAGGACCACATCAAATAAGCCTGCCTTTCAGGCAAGCAGCATACCCTCTCACCTTTGCACAATGTTAGGTATACATGCATTTTGCAAAATAATGTTTTAAAAATCTGTTAGTCCACCAACACTGGTGGCAATTAAAGTCTCTAAGATGTTGACTATCAATATGCAAATAATTGAGGTTTTGGTTCTTTCACTGTCTTTACATTATCAGCATGCCATGTTGTCGTGGTTTAACCTGCCTGACAGCTAAAACAACCATACAGCTGTTCGCTCACTTCCCCCCTGCCCCAAAAAGGAAAAAAAGAGCAAGACTTGTGGGTTGAGATAAAAACAGTTTAATAGGACAGAAAAGGAATAATTAAAGAATATACAAAACAAGTGATGCACAGCACAATTTCTCACCACCGAAGCCAATACTCAGCTAGTTCCCAAGCTGCTCCACCTCCCAGCCAACCTCCAGTTATATACAAAGCATGACATCATATACTATGGAATATCCCTTTGGCCAGTTTGGGTTAGCTGCCCTGGCTATGTCCCCTCCTGGCTTCTTGGGTGCCCCCCGCCTTGTCATTGGCAGGGCAGTGTGAGAAGCTGAAGAGTCCTTGGCTGCTTGGCAACAACTAAAACGTCAGTGTGTTATCAACATTATTCTCATCCTAAATCCAAAACACTGCACTACGTGAGCTGCTAGGAAGAAAATTAACTCTGTCCCAGCTGAAACCAAGACACATGCAATTTTGTTCTTTGTACCTTTCTCAAAAACACAGGAGAATAAAGACCTCTGGCTCTGACATGTATTTTGAGATTAATTTTTGGTTCTCAGTGAGAATTATTACAAGTGTTATGTGTGATGGCTTGTATTCAGCATTTTAATCTTACTCTCCTTAAAAACAAAGATCACTAATAGCTGCATTTTTATTATCCTTGTATAAGTATGAACCAGCCTGGGCAGTTCTCAAATCCTTCAGTTGTTTGGAAAATCTGTAGCAAGATTCTGTGCACCTGAGAGATGCTGTCAATGTTCTTGCATGTCACTGTTGAACAATGATCATTACTAGTTATATTTTCTGTGAGACCTGTATTCTCCTTTCTCTGTCCCTCCTAAGAACACGGAAGGACCTGTGTCTCCCTCACAGAAATAAACACCAGGAAAAGTGCATTATAGTGAAACTGCTAGGCTTAGCTTTGTGGCTGTTGGATCCTTCACATTCATAAGGTAACATGCATATGTCAGGACTCCTGTATCAATTTGGGAACCCAACTGTACTGGCCCATAAGGAGCTTTTTGCCACACAGAGGAAGTTAAAGTTGTGTGGAGTTATAGTTATACTATAGAGTAAAAGGATCTTGATCTCTGAATCATTTGGATATACTGGTAATCCTTCAACTGATGTCAAGCCTGGAGGCATATGACACACCTCAAAATCTAAAGTGACATGGACATCCATAAGTTATAATTGTGAAAGCAGCTTGGAATAGAAACAAGTCTGTTGTCAGTGGCTATATTTGCTGTAAGACAAGTGTCTAAATGTAGGAGTTTAACACTAACATATAAATAAACCACTTGGTTCTGGGAGCTTTTCTGATGGAAGATGGTAATCATCATCTAAATGATCTTCTGGTTCTTTAATTTGATCTTGCCAACACAGTTATATTGCTGGGACTGTCCAAAGGAGTGTATCCCAGAGCAGTCTGTATTTCACCCACCTATAAAAACTAATCTAGTCTAGCAAGCCTCCTTTACTGATACACTCGGAGTGCTGGGAAATAAAAAAATAATGCTGTGAATACTGCTCCAGGTCAGAATGTCTTCTTTGAGACATCACTGAGGTCAGTGATGAATTGTTCTTGTGGTTTAGAGAGTAAGTCTGGCAGACCACCCAGCACAGATGGTCAGAAGGTCACAGTGACTGAAGCATGGATTCTGGTGTGGCATAACTGATTCCCAAGGAGCCCATGGAGCTTTACTCAGTCAGTGCAAAGTGACAACACAAGCACAGAGTTCAGGATTGGTTTCTGAATTGCAGTAGAGCCATTATGTGTATGTTACATTTCATTTCTTAGGTTAAGAAAAGCTTTATAAATAAAAATTTCTAGTTACATGACACATCATGCTCAAGAGACAGGAAAAAAGAAAGACATCAAATAAGATTATTTTTTTTTATTAAACCACAGTGTTATGACTGTAACTGGAAACTTTCAGGCAACAACAGCTGTGAATATGAAGGGTAGCTGCTGTCTTCCTCTCCAGTCCTTCAGTATGATCATGATATTTTTGCTGAGACTTCACTGCCTGAAAGCCAGAAGTTGATGAAAGGGAAAAAAATCTCTCTGCACAGGACCTTAGGACGCTGGCTTCATTCTGCAGCTTCTTTAAAAGATGACTTCCACAAAATCTACTTTGAGTTCCATTTTACCAGAGAACTGATCCATTATTTGTATAAATCACCTGTTGCCACAAAAAAAAAGAAAAAAAAATTACAACTGACCTCCTTTTTGGCCCCTTAGGCAACTGGTGAGCAGTTTAAGGCAATGTCTTTACTTGTCAGGCGAAGCAGGATAAAGTCTATTACTGCTGCTCAACTGATGTGCAATGGTTTGCTATGCTGTGGGACCTCCATATTATCAATGATGTGCCCATTGCTTCAGAGTGCAGAGTCACAGGGACAGAACCTGCAGAAGAAATCTCAGAAGGTACATGCTGGTTAGTTACAGTAGCGAACCAGCTCTTTATTCCCTGTGTAACTCTCTCATCCATTACACATACTTTGGTAAGCTGCCTTGCTCTGTTTCATTAGCTTTTTAAACAAACTTGGTCTTTTTGTGGTTTCCTGCTGTGAACTGCTAGAAATCACCCACAGTACACACTGCCAAAACATCAATTTAATAGCCTCAGCAGTGTGACTATTTCTTAGATCTCATAACTGTCCATTTCAGATCTTTAAATAAAACATTAATTCCCCAATAGTGAACAGCAACTGGAAAATGATCAGTAAAACTGTTGGCAAAGCATCTCTTTGAACCGAACAAGCTTGGTGCCAGTTCCTCGGTTTTGTACCAAACATAGTGAAGGCCAACATGCTGTACATTTCTGTCATCTGGACATGTCCAGCTGTAGCTGGAGACATCCAAAATGGTTATAGCTATTTCTCAACTAATTAACTATCTGGCTTATGATTTACTGTCTGCAGCTCTGTACGAGCTCACATCTGAAGAACAGTTGGATATAGCGTGCATGTATACATGAATAAAATGCATATTCTGTATGTGTTGTATGACTGTTAGGAGACATTGACAGGGAGTAATTCAGTTCTCATTACTGAAGAGATCAAAAAAGGAATTTATTGTTTTAAAGTGTCACACTGTTTTCTTAGGTATCTTAAGGTTTAAATAGTTCCTTCAGGGCTTTTGATGCTATAAAAAAATCTACCCCAAGCTTAATTTAAGACTGAAGGTATACAGTGGTATTTTTAGGGGGGAAAAGGATGAGAATCAAACCAAGTGGGAGTCTAACTCAGTGAGTGGACTCTATAGCCTGGAATTAAGTGCATGAATTCTATGCATTGGGAAGATGTGAGGATAGGAGGAAAACATGGAGGGAGAACAAGATGGCATAGGAGGGTGATCCAAAACCCTCACATACTAAGTGGAAGCAGAGTTGTCATCTAGAGCTAGCCCGTGGGGAATGCCAGCGGTTTACGATGCCTACCTCTCTCAAGGGCTCTCTCAGAGCCCAGGCTCAGGTTATTTTGTTGGGAAAAAACCCCGACTGTTAAAAAGAATGTTAAAGCTACTCATTGTCATCTGAGATGATAGAATTGGGAAGGCTTTTTTGTGTAGCAGAAGCTCATTGTGTGGTACACCCGTCAAGAAGAGAAGGGGAGTTATTACCACTAGGAAAAACTTAGAACAAAAAATGCTATTGTTGGAAAGATGGGTTGAAGCAAACAAGCATTTGGGGATCTCAGTGAAAGAAATAAATGACCTTATGAGTAGTGATAGACATAGCTATTTGTAGTTCCAGAAAAAGAATGAAACAAGGCTGAGCAGGGAGGGGATAGGATCCAGTGTGTAACTTCAATATTTTCCTTAGCAGTGTTTAATGGTCCACTGTATTAAACCAAAAGGGTTTTTTTAAACTTCTTTCAAGAGTTTACCTGTCTTGTAATGTATTGCCTGCTATTCTGCTGAGTGATATATAAATAGCTAATAATTTTTACTTTAATTTTAAGTCATTATTCATAGCTCTCTGGGACCGACATTTTCCAGGCTTTTTCTATTTTTGTGTTGAGTGGAGGAGAAGAGAGGAGCCTTGGGAGGAGGAGAGAGAATGTGAAAAAAGTTCCCAAAGCTATTCTTGAGTTATGGGAAAAAATTATGCACTTTTCCAAAGGAGGAAAAGAAAGCTCATTTTAACTTTTTGAAAACTACAGAAAAAAACTACTGAAGTTTGAAACTTGTAAGAAAGTAGGAGTCTGAATCATAGAGATTCAAAGCTTTATTTGGAATCAAAGCATCCAAGTAAAGCTACATATGAGTGAGCACAATTTCTGAGCATGATCAGTCACAATTCCTTAGATTTTAGCAATTCATATTACACTAGTCTGTATTTGTGAAGCTGGAGCACGTTCATTCTTCCCATTTGGCCTGACCAGGGGACTCAAACAAAAACAAACAAACAAACAAAGGCTGCTGAAATAATTTGCAGGTGGGAGATTTTCAGTTCTTTCTGTAAAATACACACAGTAAATTCCTCCAAATCCCAATGACTTATGAACATTTGCTGGTGGAAAAACAGAAACCTGAACATGTACAGATATAAAGTTCCCCTGGGTTCTTCCAGTAGAAGTCACAGACAAAGATTTACTCACAGTTAGTGACACTGGAGCCAGAAAAACCCAGGCTGGATAAACGAGGATATGGTAAATCTCAGATAGTAACTGTTTAATTGAACCCCATTATATTTCAGGAATCTCTCAAGTTTTTCTTGCTGGTTCAAGTTGTTACAGTTAAAGGTTACTCAACAACAACAAAAAAATGCTAACATTGCTCCTTTTCAGCTATTCTAGTTCTCTTTTCTTCTTATCTATAAACCTTCCAACCTGAAGTCACTTCAGACTGTAACTGGAAGTTGGGTTCTCCTCACATTGCTGTTTATTTGTAGCTGTGATGAATAAAGATTTCCTCCTGCCCGGTCCCTGAATTTCAGACCAGCCAACAGATTTAGTCTAGCTGCAGACCACGTGAAAGGGTGAGAAGAGGGATTCAGTGGCAGCAGTGGGAAGGGGATCAGGATACCTGGGTGGGTACGGGCTGCGTGTGGTGCCTGGGGTTGGCAGAACAGTGGGTTTGGCTAGGGAGAGAGTGTGGAGTGGCAGTGGGTCAACCTGATTGAGAGCTTATCACACAACCAGTCATTTTGGTAAACGCAATAACCAAACTGCACATGAACTTCTGGAGAGATGGTGGTGAGTGTGGTGTGGACTCAAGAGTCATCTGTACCAAGCAACCAATGAAGGATCGAATCAATACGAAAATCTAGGGAAAAACAATTTACACATCAGAGGAGAAAGAAAAAATTGTGTGATTTGCCTTGAGTTCAGAGGGTTTGTAAAGAAAACAGGAGGTGAATTCTTGCTTGTGTGCTTCAGGTGTGACTGTCCTTTTGGCTTGAGGGCCAGTAGCTAGCTATAAGGGTAAGAGAGGAGAAAAGGAGCTGGAAGGACAAGCAGAAAATTCTCTTTTTCTATACAGAGACCAGCTGGAGGAAGTTATGTTTTAGGTCTTATCTTTGGATTTTGGCTAAGGAAAGGCTGTTGTATTTGTGTCAGATAGTTGAAAGGACAAATATTCTTCACTCCCTTGTTTTTTACTTTATTGTCTTGAAACAATGTGAGAGAAGTGCTTAAATATCACTTGTAGGAGTAGAAAACAACAAAAAGCTATTAAAGTTAGCAGTTGTTGCCAGGGTATTTAAAAATGGGAGGTTTTATGTTTTGAGGGATTCCTTTTAATTATTTATAATTAAGTCTAGCTGAACTGAATTGATTGTGATTGTTAAGCTCTTTTACATGACTAGCTAGTGACAAAAATTGCTTTTGCTGTTTATCAAAAATTTCTTATAATGTGATACATTGTGGTGCTTCTCTTCTAGCATTAAATATGACTAATGTATTTGGTTAAAAAAAGTTGAGTTAGTGTTTGTAGTTTTTATTATAGATAACTAAGTTATCTGTCCTATATACGCTCAAGACACCTTCTTTATTATTTGGATTAATTAAATATTTAAGTAATAGTCACAGGTTAAGAATAGATTATCTTACTATTTAGTTTGAATTCCCTGGTGTTTATGGGATGCACCTCCTTAGCGTTATGCAGCTGTTTTGATTTGTGAACTGTAATTACTTGCAACTGTTCAATACATACAACAAAGACAAGTCTGTGTTTGTCTATAATACAATAAATGAACAAAAAAAAAATACAGCAAGTGCCTAAAATTTTGGATACAACTATATATTTAAAATCCAGTATCAGAGAAGAATGACAGAGACCTCATGGACCTATATTTAACAGTGGTACTTAAATTACTTAATCCTATATAGAGAAAACAATACCTCTTTCCATTTTAAATGTTAGTGAATATAAAATATATTAAAAATGTATTGGTTCCCTTCAAGCTTCAGCATGAACTTTCTGAAGATAGTGGGTGGTACTATGAAAACAAGGGATGATGCAATTTAAAAAGAAAAAAATAGTGTTGCCAATCTTGTTAACACTGTGATAGAACGAATGCATATTGAGGCTCCCTGAAAATATGCTCTATAGTTATAAACATGTAAGAGTTCAGTGACCTACTAAAAATAAGATTAAAACATTTTTAGTTCATGGAAGTGTTTATTTGTTTCTCTATTTTTATGTTTATTTATCCTACAGTAGGCCTAGCTTTTGTTTTGATGTGCTACTGTTATTTTGTTGCTACATGAAATTCTTAACTTTAGTTCTCTCTAGTTTTAACTTTGAAATAAATATTACTTATTTCATCTTGTCATTATGTTTATTATTGACCTTCCAAAATAAATTGGTAACACTTGTCTTTCCAGGTGATGGTAATTTTGGTGCTTTTTTTTTCCTTTCTTCCAGGGGTGTTAGAAAAAACATGCTTTTATTCAAATGGAAGTGAGGTCCTCACAGCTAATGGTGACATTGAAACATCTGATGTTCTTTTGCCAAACATGGCTGAAAACAGTTCCAAGACTGATCCTACAATGGATCTCAGCACACAGCCTTCTTCCTGGACCACCATGCCTTTATCCCACATTGACCAAATGAACAAGAACTCAAGTATATTTAGAGAGACTTTCCAGGAAAATTCATTTGCTCTCGCAACTCAGGCCACAGTGCTCAACCCTCACCCTACATATGATGCTGCTTTGGCAGAGGGCTCTGAAGACAGCACCCAGCTCTTTGCCACTGGAGAGGAGGCGACTTTGTGGTCTACAGAGACATCCTTTAAGAACACAGAGAAGATGACCACTCTGCCAGTAATAAGTCCTACCCATCCATCTGTGTCACAAAAAATGGATCAGAAAAAAAGTAAGTTTACTTTTTATGTGGTTCCATAATTATGACTCAAAAAGTACAGAGCATTCTGTTGGCATGCTTCCCAATGTGTTCCCATGAGTTCTGAGGAATGTGTCCCTTTCGATAATTTATTTTGTTGTGCACATTCCATGTTGTAAGTAACTGGTTTCAAAATACTTAATCAGCCCTGTTGAGGAAGACGCAGTAAATTCTTCCGGGTATGAGTATTTACAGTATGTTCTTCAATTGGTGATAATCATGCGTTCTTACCAAGGCTGAAAATGATTTATTGCAGGCTGTATTCAGTTTGTAGATTGAATTTTCTATGTTTCTTTAAAATTATGTATGTGGCAGTTATCTTCCTGGACTTGGGATATAATTAGTTACAACATTTCTCTGTATTAATGGATGAATTCTTCTCTAATTTGAAGCAGTTTCTCTATGTAGCAATAAAGTTCCAGTGATGTTTCTGAGGACTAAAATCAAAATGTCTGGAGAGAATAATAACAATTAGCTGCGATCAGGTTTGGTTTTTCTTTTTTTAAATGTATGACTATGAAAGTAGGTGCATTTCATTAGTCCCATGGCAATGTTATTGATTCATTATGTCAGTGGTAGTGAAAGGTTCCCTGCTACTGTTGCTACCTTTTTTTCTTAACTAGGTCTTCTTTGATGTGTTGTGGGGTCTAACTGTTCCTATTCTAGAAGATGGTGTCTTTGCATTGCAGTCTTAGCAACTGGATAGATACAGTATTAGGTGTGTTCTGTAAGATTCTGTGTATTTGTAGTCATTTGCCTAATCATCGTATTTGAGATACTTGTATTTCTTGGAATTCCAGCTGAAACAGTGTAAAAGTTTTTTTCCTTTTCTTATCATGTTGGAATGAAGTCTTTTGAGATGGATATAATATGTGTATGAGTGTGCATGGGAGATGATACCTTGACCTCCCAGGATGTTGATGCAGGGACAACGTGGCTCAGGACAGCTTTAGGTCTGGATTTCTAAACTTTCAAATATTTGAAAATGGGGGTTGTTATTATACAGAAAGGCACTTGTAGCCTATGAAGAAATTTGTGTGTTCTAGTCTGGTAAGTGCAGTTTGTTTCAACAGCAGTATGGTTGCATTTATATTCAGTAGGCATGACTACTTGGGACTCTACTATAAGGTGGTTTCTTCTGTGTAAAGAGAAAAGGTCAAAAGATTTTCAAAGACAAATTTGAAATACTGCAGATTTCTTTTAAAAACAAAACCACCGCCAACAAAAAAAAAACAAAAAACACAAACCCAAACATTCCAAATTGAGATACTTCAAGTTAGGTTTTTCTTCCTAGTGTTTTGCCTATCTGTATTCATGTGGATGTTGCCATAATTCTGTGTGGAGATACATAAAAAATATACATATATTTTGGAGAACTGGAAGAATTTGGTCTCAGAATAACTATGTGTTCCGAAGGCTGTCCAAGGCTCGGAGGACTAGAAAGCAGGGAATTTTGATGAGTACACAGGACTCCTAACTACCTCACTTGTACTAGCCTTTGCAAAGTAACTCCTTATGCTCGTACTCAGTCTCTTTGAGAGCTTTGCTTCTTGGAGAGAACTTTAAGGTAACAGAAAGCGTGGTCTGATGTCCACAGGAAGTTCTTATGTATTCTGATGTGGAGGGAGGTGGGGAATAACTGGGAGATGGGATATAAATAAGTTTTGAAATAGTGAGACTGGAATAGTCTTTTGGAGTAAAAAGGATTTTTTGGGGACAAGTAAAACTTAATGACCGCATGGGAATGGTGGCAGTAGATCAAATTAAGTCTCTCTTGCTTAGCGTCTGGAACCAATTGTGACCATTAGCACATAGCTAAAGAAGAATAAACTAGAGCTAGCACACAGACCCACTTCAACATTCTGTGGTAGCAGATTCCAGTGATCTGCAATGAGTCCTGAAGAGCATTCTCCCATGAATCTATGTAATCTCTTTTGAACCCATGTAAGATGGATGTCTGAGCTTTTTAGGGATATCTTCTAAGGAAATTAGTCTGCAAATGAAATGTGAGGCTGATGTTCCATCACCATAGATGCACACTAGCAGATCATCCATCAGTACAAGTTTTGTCTGGTTCAAATGCGGGCAGGTGAATGCATTTCTGTTGATTTAGTAAGCATGCCTAACTTGGAATTTATGCTGGTGTTATGCAGGGTGTTAAAAGACAAATGGTATGTCGCACAACATAGAGACTGCCAATGCAAAATCAACCAGACAAAATTCTCTGAACACATTTGAACTGGCATTCATGTGGCTGCAATGTTTTTGGTCTGGTTTTAGTATTCCTAGCACTGAATTTGCTTTACTGGTAAGTCACAGCTTCAATAGAAGACATCAGAACATGTTAACAAGAGGAATAATAAACTTGGTGTCTATATGGTATTCACTTAAGGCTTTAAAATAATACTAGTAAGGCATTGCTGAGTTACTAACTGGAGAGGAATGAAATTTGGCACATATGACACCAATTATTTAAGAAATCCTTGAAGCAGAAGGAAGTTCTTTGGCAGAAATTCTAGTAAAAAATAGATTGTGGGTAAATGGAAATGCCTGATACAATAAGGAAGAGATTAAGTTTATTTTCCCTTTGCAAGGGGAAGCAATGCCTCAGAAGTCTATTAGAAAGTTCCTTGAAGGAGTCAGTGAAAATACTGGTTAATACAGCCTACATGGTTTTTCGAAATGCTGTTAACAACAGTCTTCATTGAGAAGTCTTAAGACTAATTGCTCATTAGTCACAGACTAACTGCTCATTAAAATACAGAAGGAAAAATAAGAATGAATGGTTAGGCTCCACAGTGGATCAGGTTACTGATGGAGTTGTACAGGTTTTTCTGATCTGGGAAAGCAGTGAATAGTAAAATAACATTTGTGCTAATACAGATTTATCTGTTTAAAATGAATAGGTGGGAATCACATAAAGGTCTCAGAGTGGAGAGACCGACTGATAAAATGTTTAGATGATTTCATGCCAATCGATGTAAAAGAATGCTGGAGAGTGGGGAACAACCCTAACCCCGCAATACAATGCGGGACTTTCAGCTAGCTTTGCCATCGAAAAACCCCCCCAAACAATCAGACAGTTTGCTGCAGACAGCATTCTGGCTCAGTGACAAAACAGAAAATCTCATTACATCAGTGTGTAAGTTCAGAAAGGTAGTAGTAGAATTGGAAAAGGCAACTAACAGGCAACCAGACCAGTGCAGACATGGAATGGCTTAGATGTGAGAAGGCACCAAACAGGAGGCTGAGGAGTAAGTGGTTGCGGTAGTGTCCTGGTTTCAGCTGAGAGTTCATTTTCTTCATAGGAGCCAGTATGGGGCTGTGTTTTGGGTTTGTGCTGGAGGCAGCGTTGATAGTGGAGATGTTTTTGCTGTTGTTGGGTGATGCTTGCACAGAGCCAAGGACTTTTCTGCTTCTTGCACCGCCCCACTGGTGGAATGGCTGGGGGTGTGCGGGGAGCTGGGAGGGGACAGACATGATACCTGACCCAAACTGACCAAAGGGATATTCCATACCATATGGCGTCATGCTCGGTTTATAAGGGCCTTGGGGGGAAAAAGAAGGGGGGGCAGCGGCGTNTTGGGGGGAAGAAGAAGGGGGGGCAGCGGCGTTCGGAGCGATGACGTTTGTTTTCCCCAGTAACCATTACGCGTGACAGAGCCCTGCTGTCCTGGGGATGGCTGAACCCCTGCCTGCCGTGGGGAGCGGTGAATTAATTCCTAGGTTTGCTTTGCTTGTGCACGCGGCTTTTGCTTCACTTATTAAATTCTTGCATCTGAACCCACGAGTTTTTCTCACTTTCACTCTTCCGATTCTCTCCCCCTTCCTGATGAGCGGGACGGAGCGAACGTTTGTGTGGTGCCCAGCCAACGGCTGGAGTAAAACCACGACAGGTAGATAACCATAGCACTTTGAGTGTACTGGAAAAATGGAATAGGGAACAGTTACTCACTTTTTTACATTATATCACTAGGTGGTACCTTTTTTTGGTTACCAGACAATAAAACAAAAAAGGAGACATAACTACATATTCACAAAATACATAGCTACATCATGGAACTCATTGCCACAAGATGATGAGAAAACAAGAAAGTATGAAAAAGCTTGGAGAGCTTCACAGGGGGTTGGTCTGTTGGGGGGTTTTAAACACAATAGGCCAGTTGCAGCCTCTGACTTGTGAAGGTTCAAGATTTTAGATTGCCAGAAGTTGTTTTTATACTTCTAGGTGGTTTTTTGTTGTATTTGCCCTAAGTTCTTAGACTGTTTCTTTAAGGTATGATGCTGGCCCCTACCAAAGGCCAGCTTTTGATATAAATGTATCCTGTGCTACCTCTCTGTTGGAAACCAAGTGGAGGAATTAGTTTTTCCTGTTGAGGGATTTGAGTTTGTGTGAGTTCGTGTTTAAGTGTTTTGTGAAGGCATGGGCCACGGTCCTAAGTCACTAGGACGGTTCATTGGAGAGTGTTCTGATAGAAAAAACAGCAGGAGGTGAATCAATAGGTTCAGTAGTGTATATTCATAGAATTTAAAGTCAGTGTTTAACAGGAAAAGAACCACATACCGAATAGTAATTATCTTGGAGAGAAAAAGGGATATTTTTCCAAGATAAGTATCACTACACTTTTATTGGTACTTTTTTCCCCTTGAAACAGAAGCAGGCTGCAGTTAGGCAGTAAAGTGGGAGACTGACCAGGAGAGGTAGCAAGGGTATGAGACCGAGCGGGACGTTTCCATTTCGAATGAAGCAACTCCCTGCTTTGTAACACTGCTCCTTTGGGGAGGCAGGAGGAAGGAGAGCGAGCTAGGGCTGACGTTCTTCCTAGAAAAAACATCCTATAAACTGTTAGAATATGCACTGGGACAAGAGGTAGTAGTGTCTGATTCTGTTTCTTCCACTCACTGATGTTAATGTCTTCGTATATTTAATATTCCTTTTTTTCTGTCATACTTCTAGCAGACAGCCTAGTAACTGCCGTTTCACCAAAAAAAGCTTCGGTGGAGAACTGTGACAGCGCTCAGATCCTAAATGTTAACACAAAAGTTTGCACCCTAAATGTAAATGAAAAGTAACATGCCCAATCTCGTTCTTCCGCGATACCCGCGGTATCGCCCCCTCCCCAGCAGTTTCCAGCGCTGTGAGGAGCCGGGAGAGCAAGACCCGTTCCTCAGCACAGCCCCAGACGCCGCAGCGGGTCTCCGCGGTGCCCGAAGCGGTTCCCGCGGCTTGTGCTTGCCGCTGAGCAGCGCCGGCTCCGCTCCCGCTCTGCCAGCTGCTCCGCCGCCGCCGCGGGCGCTGCCTTCCGGCCACGAGAGGGCGNCGCGGGGAAGGAGCGGGAGGTACCCCCGTGTGTGAGCGGGAGGTGGCGCTGCTGGGAGAAGAGGTGGCCTGCAGAGGCTTTGGTCTGCGGAGCTGCCCGCTGCAGCTCAGGCTGCGTTGGGGAGTCCGGCGAGACCTTTCGTTGGGAAAAGCACTGGGTGAAGAGCAGGGTGGATAGAAACAAGGGACGTGATTTTCCAGCTCTGTTTGACAGAGTGCTGGGATCCAAAGCGAACGTGGATTTGGTTCCTGTTCGTTCAGCACAAGTGCGCAGGAGGGTGGAGAAACCACTAAGCGGTTGCTTGCAGAAATGAAGTGGCAAAGTGCCTTCACGAAAGCGACTCGCTGTATCAGAGGACTCGTTAAGCGTTTCAGAAAGCATAGTATTTATGTTTGTTTGTTTGCATCGTTTACTCTTTTCCTGAATAACAACTATTATTGTTCTGCAGAGGTCTTTTCACATTTCATGCCCATCTGTGAAACTCAGCAATTTAATTTATTTGCAATCCCCAGCTCAGCCTAGAGGTTATCCTAGTCCTCTCTATTGTCAGTTAACTGTGTTTAATTTAGACATGAAATGTACCTCGATTTATACCCAGCATTTCTTTGTATTTACTGTTCTGCCACTACGAGAATCTACAGAGAATTAGTCTGGCCCAGCTTTCTGTTTAGTAGAAAAGGGCAATAGGAGAACCACTGTGGGGATAGCTGGATGGGATATGTCACATGTGGCACGGAAAGAAGAAATTCCCCACCTCTCTCGCCCTGCCTTGGTTGCTTGTACTAAAGACATGTTTTTTTCTACTGAAGCTAAGGTATCCAGGAACTGCATCCTGAATCAGACCATAGGCTTACATCTCCCTAATCCCCAGCATCTCAGGCAGTGATCTAATAAATCATTTTGTCTTCTAGCTCAATTTATGTTTAATTACTTGTACAAGTTGGAATAGACCCAGTTACACAAGGCATAATAGCAGCCATAGACCCATGGAAGATCCTTAGAGCTATTCTTGTCCTCAGTAAAAAATAATAATAATTCAAAAAAGTTGTTAAAACTTGATTTTTCTCCTGAAGGGAAAATGGCTTTGTTTTTCAGATTGGCATAGAAGAAGATAACCAGTGGTCTCCTTAATTCCAGGCCAGGAGTTTAGCCACTCAGCTGTGTGTTTTTCATGCAAATGCAAGCATGAGTAGACTAATAATAGTAACTATTAATTTTGTTGGTGCTTGAGTTCATGCTTGAGAGTGTTTTCTCTTCCAGCAATAGCTTCTATTTCTTTATCTCACCTACACAATATAAAATTACAGAAAATGAAAAAAGCTGTCCTAAAATTTTGGCAACACAGTCCTCATTTAAGAATACATTTTTTTCACTAATCAAAATAATCACTAGAGCCATTCAGGTTTTCTTGCCTAGCAGAAGTTTAAAATTAAATGTGCAGTTGATATGGCAAAATTAGTGACTTACAAAAGAAACATATGGTGAATTTTCACTAAATTTGATAGCAAGAACCTGTTTTTCATCAGTTTGCTTATTCCACCATTGCTGTTTCATATGGGGGCATGTGCACAGCTTGGCAAGGAAACCATTTCATTTCTGACATACAAGATGTATTAGCTGGAATCCAAAAGACTCTTAAAAGTCATTACTCTATATGGAATATAAAGAGATTTTTCATTACAATTTATGTTTATAAGGAAGAAAAAACTTCCTAGCTTTTATCACCTGGTGCATTGCTGCTCTTGGGTAACTGTAATTTTGCCAAAAGCTTCACATACTTACGTGAGAATTGTCATGAGGTTGCTAACACTTTCATACAGTTACCTCTAGCTGAGCTTGTGATTTCAATTCCCTTTGGTAAATTCATGCCTCCCTATTGCAGCTATTGTTTGTAGATTATCATCGGTCCAAATGCAGTCTGACGAACCAATGTTCTGTATATCTATCAGACCTCAAGTACCTGCTGGGATTAGCGCTGTAATGAGTATTATAACTATCACACCTCCCTTGCGATTCCATGTATCTTTAATCTTTGGCCTTTGAGCAGCATGGTTTGCTTTGGAGTGGGAGATTCCCTCCTTGGAAATAACTACAAAGTCAGCTTTTTTTCTAATCTTTAAATGTCACGTTTGTGCTTCTGGAGTTATGGATGTGTTTACCTTTAAAACTTTAAAAAACACAAGTGTTTTCAGCTTTACGCCTTTTCTGCATCCATTATGGTTTTTTTACACTTTGTTGTTTGTAGTTTAACCAGATGTTTGTTGTCAAAATTGAACCATGAACTGACTGAGAGGCTAAACAAGAGGTCATATGCCCATTCTGGCATGAAGCTTTCAAGGATGGGAACAATGAAACAAGGCCTATCTTAAGATATTTGGCTGAGAATTGCAGCCACTGACTTCCTTTTTGGACCCATCAGCTTCTCTGAAACTATTTTAAAAATTATTTGTGTGGTTATTTCAACCAAAAGATGATGTTAATACATGTTTTGCTCTGTGTTGTGATTGATTGATCCCTTGGTTTCCGAAGGTACATCTGGTAGCAGCATGTGATTTTATGTTTGATTAAACAGCTTTATGCTTCTGGGTGGTCTGTTATGGATTATAATAGATAGAATGCAGGCAGGTGTGGGTACAGAGCTGTCATTAATATGAAATGGTAAGATCTAAACTCTTGTCCAAAACCTGAAAGGTCAAAGTATTGACACACAAAAAAAAAAAAAAAAAATTTTACAGTCACTGTCATCTTTTGCAGTCGTGAAATTCAAGAACAACAAAACGAGTACTATGGCTTGAAATTGTTTTGGGGGTGGGAATTTGAGAAAGTGAGAAATAGCCTTAATATAGTTAAAGATTAATTTAGCGACTAATCCATATACAAAACCTGTCTTGCTCACCTGTATTATGACTGATAATTTAAAAAATCCTAATGATACTCTTCAATGAAATAAAACGGCAGACATTCAGACTAGAAATTAGGAAAAGCTTTTTCATCAAATGAGTAGTGCAGCAGTAGAACCTATTGCCCACAGTGGCTGTGGGATCCCTGTCCTTGGGTGTTTCCAAGACTCAGTCATGGATGACAGTGTGCTGGTGGCAATCTCACTTGGAGCAGCAGGTTGGCTAGAGACCTCCAGAGGACTGTTTCAACCAATATTTCTACGATTATAAGGTAGAACATATTTGCACATAGGGAGTAGAACATGAACATTTTGCATGGCTGAAAAAGGTTTAGCATTGCAGCTTGTTTAACTGGATTTGATATAATTTTGCCCTAATTTTCATGGGGAAACTTGTTTCTTTCAATGTAACTAACATAGACAAGTAAACAATGAGCTATAAACTAGAACATTGAAGGAAGCTATCTGTATTTTTTAGTGGAATTATGTGAAAGAAATAAAATAGCCTTTCCATTCTGGGAAGAACAATTGAAGTTCTCAATTAAATCCCTTAAACAGGGATTTAAAAATCTCAGTTTGCACAAGCAATTTGCAAGCATCATGTTCATAAGATTTAAATGCAACCTGCAAAGGCATGCAGGTAGAGCTCAGGCTGTGAAAGTTTGTCAATACTCTTCTTTGTTCACACAACAATCAAACTGTAACTGGAAATCTAAGGAATAACTCCATTAATGGAGACAGCTACGCTTGTCTCTGAACAGAAGCATTCAGGCTTTAGTGGTAGAAACAGTATTAGACCACCACTGAATATTTTGAAAATATGATGCTCAAAAGAAAATTCCACTGATACAGACAGGAGAATCAGTAGCAGGCCCCCAGAATAAAGGGTCAAGGAAGTTGTGTATCATGTTCAGCAACTTTTACTTTGCCAAATGTCGTGTCAGATTCAGAAGATCCAGGCTGCAGTATTTCTGGCTAACACAAGCAATCTTTTACAGACAATGACGATCTAGACCGAAATGAAACAAGCACATGCATACCTCTGAAAAACATAGTTGTGAGAATTTTCCATAGGGAAAGCAATAATTTGTTAGACTGATCAGTCCTTAGTTAGCCAGGGCTTTAAAGATGAACACACCCGGATCTGAAGCTCCACCTGCAAACTGCCAAGCAGTGCACTGCAGTTTGCAAAGCATACATTTCATGTACTTGTAGTGTTGTGTTTAGCAAGTGTTGTGCTGTCTTCTGCTCTTACTTTCTGGACAGATTTCACAGGGAGGGGCTTGCTGTGTTAATTTTGTCTGAAAGTGAGGTGGGCATAAGTTATCATTGTGAGATATACTTGAAAAAAAAGATCCTAATTTCTTACTGAACAGATCAGAAGAGTAATTTGGCTGTTCTAGAAGGACAAGTAACCAGAGACAACTGGGACAATTCAGGCACAGCCTATTTCCCTGTTGAACTATTCATAGCCTGTTGAGTATCTCAACTATTGTAAATCTTTTACAAAGCACCATGGTTTTTTCTTTTGTTTTGAACATAACAGTATTTGGGCACAATTAAATGTTGTCAATCAAGCTAGCATTCATTTTCACTTACTGAAAACACATTTGTTTAAAAGAAAAAAGAAACAACCGAAAACATCTGGATGCCTGTGAAAGATACCATTTTTTCATCCTGATTTTTTTTTTAACAAAGGCTATCAAGAATACGAACGTTATGCATGTTTAAAACAAAAGCAAAATCTTGTCTAACCTAGTATGCCATGAAAAATAGTCTCTAATGATAGATCTAATCCTAAAATTAATTTAATTTTGTGCCTTGTGCTTATTTAACGGTAGGTTCTTAGAAACATGTCCCTGATTTGACTGACGAATTCTGTGGTTGGGAAATGACTAATCAAAATACCAGATCTTGAATATAGGCCAGCTCACACCTCATGGGGGGCAGGTGTTCAGCCTTGGCTTTGGCTCAGGAGCTTACCTGCTCTCAGATGGGCTTGCCCAAGGGATTAAAGAAGCAAGTATGCACCTCAGCCAAGAACGGCAGCATCTGGAAGCACCTTGGTGAAAGAAGTGGGGCTCCAAAAAATGAGGTAGCTTGATGTAGAGTCCAGCCTTCTGCAATATTCTTTGGTCAGGAGAATAACTGAGTTAGAATTTATGACAGCATTAAGCTCTGAGCAAGAAGTGTCTGGTGCAGACTGGATGTGGTGTTCCACTGTTACAGCAGCTGGTACAGATTGCCTTAAAAATATTTATGATAACATTTCAACTCTGATCTAAAATATGAGTTATATGTCTCTCATGGCTAATCCCCTCTCTGTGACCTGGGAGATAATGAATCGTTTTTCTCTCTACTGCAGGTGGTCAGTAGCCTTATCACCTCTGCCTTTGGTACCTGTGGAGCACAAGGGGGAGTTGAGAATCATTCTTTCCTTTCAAATTGTATAATTCATTAGCTGAATGAAGTTAAATGCAGAGCAACTGTTTTCAGATAGTCTTGGAGTCTAACTTCTATTTCAGATCTGCAGATGTGGTTTGCTGTTCAAAAGCTTGTTTCCCTCTTCCCCACCTAAGCTCTTATGAGTCATCTGGGCTTCATTTAGAGGTTAGCAGTGATGAGGTGTCCCCATTCCCTTTGCTCAGAGAAGTACAGTGCTGTACGCTTCTTTATATGCACTGGTATTTGCTGTCACCTTGATGAGCTGACTCAGCTCTAACACTGACTAAGTTAACTCTTGGCCGGCTGGTTTGGCACCAAAGTTTTTTAAAGGAAATGGCAAGGGCACATTGTTGAGAGGCAGCACTATTGCGCCATTGCGTCAGTTCAATTGGCTTGTGAAATATTTTTCTGACTGTGTCAGCTGACCTAAGAAAAGTCATGACCTTCTGTTAGAAGCAGCAGAGTGCTTGCTTATGTCTTTAAGCTATCATGGCTGTTACTGAAACGTGACTGTGAGCCCTCAGGAGACATGAGTTTGTCAAATGTCTACTCACATGTAAATGTAACAAACTTGATACTCCTCCTCCTGAGGTTGTGTCTTTGTGCTGTATTGAAGCTGCATAGAGGTACTCCGGTTAAACCTTTCTTCAGGGATGAAGGCATAACTTTTAATGTGTAAAGTGCTTCTGATAAGCCAGATTTCCCAAAATCTGCAAGACCATTTATGCCTATAACCTCCTAAAATAAAGGAGGTATTTTTAGGTGCTTTTACTTAAGTAATTCTTAATCCTTGCTTCCATTTTGCAGTGTACTGTAGAGGATCTTGGTTCTAGGAAAGGCGAAATTTTTATTTTTGCAGATTAAAAGGAAGCTTCTTTTTATATTGCTTTCCATCCCTTCGTCATTTTTGCATTTTGATGCTGGAGGTATTGCTGTTTGTACACTCTTTTTATTTTGCATTGGCTGCAGAAAAAGTGTTTACCAAAGATTTATTGACTCTGCTAGCAGTCTTGAGACAGAAATTCTTGTCAGCTCTTCAACAACATTTTTCTCTTGACAAGAGACACTGTTGGAAATGGTGACCTGGCTGTTGACAGTTGTTTGTAATATTGCGCTTTTAAAACAGAATGCAGAATTAAATATTTCCATTGTCTTTTCCTTCACTTCCTGAATGCTTAATGACTTCAGAACTAAGTTGTCCAGAACTTTCTACTATCTTTATGTAATTTTTGGGTAATAACTAGTTTCACATGTTAATTCCACTTAACATAGGGTCTACCATGACACAAACCCTTTTGTTCTCAAAGCAGATACTAAGCTATCTGGACAATATTGTTGTGGATTGACTTTGGCTGGCTGCCAGATGCCCACCCAACTGCTCTCTCACTCCCCTTCTTCAACAGGACAGAGGGAAAAAATAAGATGGAAAAGCTGATGGGCTGAGGTAAAGACAGGGAGATCACTTATCAATTACCATAACGGACAAAACAGACAACTTGGGGAAAACTTGTTGAATGTATTGAAAATAGATTTGGATGGTGAGAAACAAAGACAAAAACTAAAATACCTTTCCCCCACCTCGTCCTTCTTCCCAGACTCAACTTCACTCCATTCCCAACTCCTCTGCTTCCTCCCTGCTGTCAGTGGCACTGTGGGGCTGGCGAATGGGGGTTGTGGTCAGCCCATAACAGTTCCTCTCTGCTGCTTCTTCCTCCTCACACCTCTTCCCTGCCCCAGCCTGGAATCCCTCCCACTGGCTGCAGTCCATCCAGAACAGCTCCTGTGTGGGTCCTCTCTATGGGCTGCAGTCCCTTAGGATGAGCCTGTTTCAGCATGAGTCTTTGCTGACAAGACCTCATAGAATCATAGAATCACTAAGGTTGAAAAGGACCTCTGAGATCATCAAGTCCAACTGTCAAGCTAACACCACCATGTCTACTAGACCATGTCCTGGAGTGCCACGTCTACATGTTTTTTGAATGTCTCCAGGGACGGTGATTCAACCACCTCTCTGGGTAGTCCATTCCAATGCCTCACTACTCTTTCTGTGAAGAAGTTTTGCCTAATATCCAACCTAAACCTGCCCTGACGCAACTTGAGGCCATTTCCTCTTGTCCTGTGGCTTGTTACTTGGGAGAAGAGACTGACACCCTCCTCACTACAACCTCCTTTCAGGTAGTTGTAGAGAGTGATCAGGTCTCCCCTCAGCCTCCTCTTCTCCAGACTAAACAACCCCAGCTCCCGCAATGGCTCCTCATAAGACTTGTTTTCCAGTCCCTTCACCAGTTTTGTTGCCCTTTTCTGGACAC
>VWZZ01000426.1:38956-64126 GCA_013399095.1 Psophia crepitans
AGAGTGTGCCGGTCCAATCCATGAGCTGCCAGCTTCTCTAGGAGAATGCTGTGCGAAATGGTGTCAAAAGCTTTGCTAAGGTCCAGGTAGATGACATCCACAGGCTCTCCCTCATCTACTAAGAGGGTTACCTGATCATAGAAGGAGATCAGGTTGGTCAAGCAGGACCTGCCCTTGAGGAACCCATGCTGGCTGGGCCTGTTTCCCCATCCATCTCGCACCTGCTCAGTGAGCACTCTCAAGACAAGCTGCTCCATGATCTTTACCGGTACCAAGGTCAGGCTGACAGGCCTGTAGTTTCCCAGATCCTCTTTTTGGCCCTTCTTGTAGATGGGCATCACATCGGCCAACCTTCAGTCATCCGGAACTACGCCTGTTAGCCAGGACTGCCGATAGATGATGGCTAGCGGCTTGGCAAGCTGGTCCGCCAGCTCCCGCAGCACTCTTGGGTGGATCCCATCCAGCCCCATGGACTTGTGCGAGTCCGGGTGAAGTAGGAGGTCATAAACTGCTTCCTCCTGGAATATAGGGAGTATATCCTGCTCTTCTGCGTCTTCTAGCAGCAGGGGACAAGTGCCTTGGGGGCTGCTGGTGTGGCTACTAAAGACTGAGGCAAAAAAGGCATTAAGTACCTCCGCCTTATCCTCATCCTTGGTGGCCATTTTCCCATCCATGCCTAATAAGTGAGGGAGAGTCTCCTTAGCTCTCTTTTTGTTGATGATGTATTTACAAAAGTACTTATTGCCCCTCACAGCAGTGACTAGATTAAGTTCAAGCTGGGCTTTTGCCTTCCTCATTTCAAAATACTGAAAGAGTACTTTCTTCTTTGTGACTTCTAATGTGTTTTATAGCAAAAACAGTTCGCTGAAATTAAATTTGTGAAATCTTTTGATTTATAGAATCATGGAATGTTTTGGGTTGGAACGGACCTCAAAGATCATTTAGTTCCAACCCCCCTGCAGTGGGCAGGGATGCTCTCCACTAGAGCAGGTTGCCCAAAGCCTCAGAGGATAAATACCCTAATCATTTTGCTATGGTGTAAAAAGGACAATTTAGCAACATAGCTACATAAGACCTTGGAATGTATGCAGTGTGGGAATAAGTTCATGGATATTTGAGTTTCAGTGATCTATTGAATAAAGAGTCAAAATTGATGGGTCATAAAGCATGATTAACATTAACAATCTCATATGGCTCTAGAATATTTTCTCTGTCCACAGTCACTTCTGTTGAGGTGCTTATTTGAGCAACCAATCAAATCACCATAACAATCTAAGATCGGGAGAATCTGTCCCTCTTCTTTGATTGTGATAGAGCAACCCCCTATAGTTTTAGCATTTCTTTAATGGAGAGCCAATATATGTGGGATACACCAACAAACTGAACAGTCATCCTGTGACTTCCTGTGGCAGATAATTTGTGTGGTAATAGTTGGCATCAGGTTAGAGAAAGATAGCTGCAGAATAATTTACTCCTCAGTAAATCTCTGTCTTTAAAAATGAGAGATGAATTTAAATCTTCAAACTATAGCTTTTTATGCTAAAGCATATATAATGAAGGAATGCTTTAGTTGTGTAAGAGGACCTTGGTTTTAGTTGTAAGACAATGGAAAATGTCCTTTAGTTTACATCAGTGAAGAAACCTTTGGGCTCTTTGGTAAATAGCTGGAGTGAGACTGTAAAAGTAAACCACCACAGTGACATAATCCTGAAGTACATTGTTTTAGCAGGAAGAAAACAATTGCTGTAACTGCCTTAGGGACATTATGAAATTGTGATATGGCATGAGAAATAACAGCTGGGGGGAAAGGAGGTGTGTGTGACAATCCATAAAAATGTGGCCTCTATTATGAAAATTCTTGAAAAATTCTGCTCTAAGAAAGCATTTCTTAACTGCACTTGTATTATTTGTCCTACACACAAGTTTACATACTTGTGTTGCTTTACGTCAGGATGGAAGCACCAAATGAATTGATTACAGGGAAAATGTTAATAAAACTTTTAAAGCCTGAAACTTGCGAAATAAATGCTTTTGAATTATCAGAATCTTATAAAATAAAAAACTTCTTGACTACAACCTCTGGTTTTGCATGGAATCGCTCTTAAAATTACTCCTATCCAGATATCCTAAAATACTTCACTTATCAAATACAGTTGCAGAAGTGAATTTCCTAACAGAAGTTTTGAGCTAATCAAAGGCAGATGACATATTACATACATGATGTTCCTTTTTAGGCATCAGTTTGAGTGGAAGTTTGAAATATTGTGCCAGCGTACCTCAATAGATACAAAAGGAGTACCTGCAATTGAAGAGAATCCTAGCAGGAACCAGAGATGAGTAAACGGCGTTCAGCTCTTCTTCATTCATTGTGTTACTTTAATTTCTTTCATACCATTTTCTTTGTCCTGAAGAATTTGGATCTTGCTTCATTTACAAATGTCTCTTTAACAAGATTTTTTTTTTCCAGTATTATGGGGACAATGTGTCTTGGCTTATATTAAATCTTAAGGAACTACAGAGGTCGAAAGAGTGACACACTTGAAAAAGGAAGGCAACTATTTAGAACACTTGAGCATACGCTAAATTCATCCCTTTTCAGAAAGCGCTTCAGCACATGCTTAAAAGTTGCTTTTGGTAGAGAAGAAGTATAGCCTCAGGACTGAAATTCCAAATACGCAGAAGTCGGTGCTTTTCAAGAGGTTGTTGGCACCTGCCTTCCCTGTTGATGTGAATGGGGTCTGCTGGTGTTCGTAGTTCTGAAAAAATTGTCCATTTATTCTGTGGATACTTTTTTATACCCACAGGCAATGATATGAAGAGTTTTAAGCCATTTCCTGAGCGCAATACTAAATTTAGGAATTCCCTTAAGTACCCATGGTCTGCTAGAGAGGCTCTGCAACCTGTGACCTCTGATTTGAGGCATCCAACTAATGCTTATTAGAGTAGTGCACCTCTAATTAGATGAAGCTTTAATTTAAGATTTTGTGCGTTGTGAATGTTCAATGCCTTTCAGAACTGGATGTTTCATTTTGGATAACCAATGAAAGAGGTTATGTCTTGATATAACAATCACAAATATTCAGTTTAGTCCTTGAAAATATATAGGCAAATAAGGTTAAGAAGACTCTCTTTATTTGTAATGGTTTCATTAACATACATGATTTTGAACTTCTTAAAAAGCAAATGTTATCCTCTCATTTAGATAGATTTAATTTTGGAAGAATGACTAGGTACCCTGGTTACAGCAACTGTTTAGTATGTTATTGAGATAAAAATGCATCTGCAATATTTATATTCTAAGTGTTTCAGCATTCCATGAACAAAAAACTGGAACTCAGGTAAGTGACGTAAGTGTAATAGTTCTTTAGGTCGAAGATAACAATGCAAAAAATACCCCCAGTCACTATACATTTTAAAATAGGCACAAATGATTAGTATCTGAATAGCTTACACCCTCAGAAGTATTTTTAAAATTCTTGTGTAAATGATTTTAAAAATCTTATCTAAACCATAAGTCTTTAATTGCAGAAAAGTTGGATGAAATTCAAGTAGAAGAAAATAACAAAGAAACATAAGCAAGGGGGGATGTGTTGAAAGGTGAATTGCACTCATTATAATTGCAGTCATTTTTGAAAGGTAATGCGCACTCATTATAAGTCATGATTATTATGTCTTGGGTAGGGAAGAAAGTATATAAATAGGGACGTACAAACTCTATCCACAAAGAAGAGCTGTATTGACAATACAGGATTGTAGAATGAAGCTGACGTTGTAATATAGAAAGAAAAGGGAAGGTAAAGATAGAAAATGAAGGGAAATGTAATTACGTGGGAGGTTAAGTCAAGTAAAGAGTAATTTCCACTGCGTCCAGAATAAGAGAGATTCTGGGGAGAAGACAGCAGAGGTCTCCAACAGATGTCAAGAATCATTCAGACACGGAAGAGCTTGAAATTGTTGAAAAAATGAAATGTGTTCTTTGTCTCACTATTTACAATGGCAAATTTAGGACAGATGTCTGAACGACAAGCATTTTCAGGAGTCTTGAAGGGGAAATATTAAGGGAAGGCAAAAAAAGAAATTTAAAAAATTATCTTCAGTTGGCTGATTTAAAAACAAAGCCAAGTGAACTGGATCCGACCTGAAAGTGTGAGGAAAAATGTGGCTTAGATTGACTGGTATATTTTGAATAGTATGGCAAATCTATCTGTGAAGTTTCTTTATTGATTTCAAACTGTGATTCAAAATATGTCCTGACACAAACAGTTGCACAATAGCCAATAAAGTACTTTTTGGAAGAACTGAGAAATTTATACTGAAGGAAATAGCACAAATGGTATGGAGATGTTGATCACACTTGAAAAGAACTGAAGACATAGGATTTTTTAAAAGCAGTTTCCTTTCACAGCTTGATTTTGGTTTTCTGTCTATGTTATGTCTTCCTCCAATTTATACTCTTATAATCAATGACACAGAGACTCATCAGGATTTTAGCTTGTAGTAGGGGACTGTCCAGAGGACCTAATTCCATTACTGCATTTTTGATGTGTCCTTGTATCTTCCTTGCTTCTGTCTAGCCTTTCATACAGAAAGATGACCTACAATTTTCCCCTTCTCTCGGGTTTCCTCTCCCAACTTCACTGACGTTTTTGCACATGACTCTGAGTCCAGTGTCTCTTTTCAAGGCCTGCTTGGTTGGCATGGGGTTTATCTTCCCTGTCACAGGCACCTTCCTGCAGTGAGAAGCACATAAAAATTATCCAAATCTGACGTGACTAAGTCGGATCTGGGCTAGCTAAAGAAAGTCAGCTAGCTTAAAAAGTCAGTACAGCAATGCAATCTCCTTTGTAGAGTTGTTTTAGAATTTTCAATTATCTTTTCATGTTACTTGAATTTGTAAAGAAAGAATATTTTTATTAGACTATGGTGGTTTGCTCTTGCCAGGCTGCCAGGTATTCACCCAGCTGCTCTCTCACTCCCTTCAGTCAACAGCACAGTGCAGCAAGAATACAAGAAGAAAAATCTCTTGGTTTGAGTGAAGGACAGCAAGATGACTTATCAGTTGCTATCAGGTGCAAAACAGACTTGGCTTGGGAAAGTTAACTGAATGTACTGCCAATTAAAAATACAGTTGGATGGTAGAAACAAATACAAGAACTAAAATGCCTTACTCCCACCCTTCTTCCCAGGCTCAGCTTTACTCCTTCATTCCCATTTCCTCTACATCCTCCTTGCTGTGAGCAGTACGGGGAGGTGGGGAATGGGGTTGTGGTCAGCCCATAACAGTTTCTGTCTGCTGCTGTTTCCTCCTTGCACTTTGCCCTGCTTCAGGGTTGAGTCCCTGCACAGGCTGCAGTCCTTCCAGAGCAGCTCCTGTGTGGGTCCTCTCTATGGGCTGCCATCCCTCAGGATAAGCCTGTTCCAGCATGGGTCCTCCACAGGCTGCAGTTCCTTCAGGACATACCCACCTGCTCTGGCCTGGAGTTCACTACAGGCTGTAGGGTGGGTACCTGCTCCACTGTGGTCTTCTCCACAGGCTGTAGGGGAATCTCTGCTCCAGCACCTGAAGCACCTCCTCCCCTCCTTCTCTCACTTCAGTGTTCATGGGATTATTTCTCACACTTATTTTCCCCTCACTTTCACTCCGCTGTGCAGCATTTTGCCCTTCTATAAACATGCTTTGCCTGAGGTGCTGCCATCGTGGCTGTGGGGCTCAGCCGTGCCCTGCGGTGGGTGGGTTGGTGCCAGCTGGAACCGTCTGTGTCCTGCATGGAGCAGCCCCGACCTCTCTGCACAGGGGCCGCCCTGCAGCCCCCACTGCCACCTACACCTGGTACTGACAAAGCTGGGAAAAACAGACAAGTTTTTTTCTCACTAAATCATGTAAGAGAAAGCAAAACCCAGGGAAGTAAAATGAGAGAAATATCTAAATTTTATTTTAATTATGAGAAATAAATTCTATCCATGAGAGACAAAACAGCAGTTAATACAGTGAAAGCTCGTGGCTGGTGTGATATGTTTTAGCCATTTTGGGAACTGTCAGGACCAGAAGACACTCATAAACCATTATAATCTACTAGCTGAATTTTCCTTTGACAGAAATGCTAATAATATTTTATTTTTTTCTCTATCAGGTGTTGTAATTAAAAATACTTTTCCTTCAGATCTTACTTTTCTTGTAGTGTTAAAAGCTTATGAGTATGATACAACTACTTCTTGGATTTTATTAATCTTTTGTCATACAATTAGTTCCTTAAATTTCTTAAGATCTGTTACCCTGCACTTAACTGTACTTTCCCAAAGGATTAAAAGAGCACCCAACTAGTGCTCTTCCTAGTTGTAGAAATGTTGGTGTTTTTCCTCCCGAATGTGTAGATATTTCCCTGAATAGTATGAATGACCATGTGCTGTTCTGTAAGGATTGGTTGTGTTTTCTGTTGTGGTATAACGTGTCCTGTAAGAGAACAAATATGCAACTTTTCTAGGAGTGTGGAAAAAAATGCAAGGGCAGGCCTGAAAACGTGTTTAGAAGGGAATAGACACCAGGCGTACACACTTGGCAGCCAAGGCATCCCTCGCGTCAGGAAACGGACGCTGCCATTCGTTGTGCAAATCGTGTTTTCAAGCTAGAATTCATGTAAAAAAATTGCAGAGACTATGCTTTTGTTGTGAAATAGTTATTTTTAACTCCTGATACTTGAACTAAGGAGAACATGGTTTGATTTCCCTGCTGGGCAGATTCCAAAGGATAGACCCTAGTTCCTGGCATACATTGAAGTGTGTCAGAAGAAAAATCACTTATTGGGGTGCTTTTCCTGAGTTATGGAGAAAATATCAGAAATGCAGTATTAGATGTTCAGTCTGAAGTGGACACGAGAAATTTGTAGCTGGAAGAAGGCCAAAAAAATCTGTTAATCTTCTATTTTAATCGAAATGTACTCTAGGTGGTCCTGCCTTGGCACGGGGGTTGGACTAGATGATCTTTTGAGGTCCCTTCCAACCTCTACAATTCTGTGATTCTGTGAAATGAAAAATTTACCAGATGTCACAGTAAATTGAAAGAAGTATTAAAATTTTTGAAGACAGTAATGAGTTTTGGAAAGAAGTTTTGCTGAAAAGACCAAATGCTAGGTGGAATGCTGTGCTCCTTTGATCCTTTGGAGCAAAAGTCCGTGACAATCTGGATGTCCAATAGCAACAGTACAGAGAAGGTAAAAAAAGGCATTCTATAGCTTCACGTGTCTCACATAGGAGATTGTGAAATCAAGCAGGGTCACAAGATCCTTTTAAGGTCAGGAGAACATGACAACTTGGGATTGGAAAAAATTGATTAGCTGAAGGTCATTCCCATATCAAGAAATCTGAAAATTGCTGCTGTAGGCAAATTAGACAATTTACATCTAAGTTAGAATGAATGAATTTGGTTTGGTTTTGCTCTGTTTAATGGGATTCCTAGAAATTTTTGAGTAATTTTTGAGTCATTTTAGGATTAAAGATTAGATTTCATTCCACAGTGAGAGAACTTTTGCCATGAAAGAGCCAGTGAAAGTTGCCACTTTTCCTCAGGTTTACTGAGTCTTTACCAGTCAATTAATGGACTGCAAATATGCAACATAGTACTGAGAGTGTACTAAGCTAAGTTCTGTAACGAAGTGGGTGATGATCGCTGCTGCAAATTGAACAGTTTCCTTTTCCATAAGCTACTTAAAGATGTTCTGTAAAGGTTGCTTTGATTAAAAAGATTGTTTTCTAGTTGAAATATCAGCAAACTTGACCTGGCACATTAAAATCAGGCTGCATACTTTCCTCAAGCACTCTCACATACCACGTTTTTCTTTGCATACCTGAGACAGAGACTTGTGTTGCACATCTGCTATGACAATCCTAGTAAAAACATACCCTAGCTAGGATCTAGGCCAGTTCACATTAGCTTTAACTGAAGGCATCCTTTAACTGCGTTACAATTAAAATGGCTGATGCCAGGAGGAAAAATCCCGGATCTGTTTTTATATTGCAAGTTAGAAAATGGATGCATCTAGAATGCAGAGTTGCACCAGACTTATTAATCCATTTTAGAGTAAAGATATTCCTTCATTTTTGAGCAGGCAGAAATTGACTCTGATGGTACAATTCAAATATTCCTAACCCTTTCAAAGTGCTTCATGGTGCTGGTCAGTGATGACACATTCTGCAAAAGCACTGCTTCAGCTGCCATGAGCAGGCTCTAATCTTACCCACTGGTTTCTGCCACTGCGCTGGCCCTTTTCTTATCCTAGAACAGATGTGTTTGTTGCCAAAAAGCTATTCAACCCAATGACTGATCCAAGTGAAATAGTTATTTTTTTCTCTCTTTCTCTGCTTCACCTTGTGCCCACCAAAAAATTAAAAAGTGTGGTAGGAGAGCAGAGAAAAGGTTGGGTTTTTTTCAGGCAGGCTAATGTCCAGAGTTAGTTCATTGCATGGCCTCAAATACATCCAGAAGTGACAGCCACTTTTGGGTGAGGAGTCATGATCTTATCATTACAGGGATGGTTGAGCATTTTAAAACTAAAGGGATTAATCAAGCTTAAGCTGCAGTTCTGGTTGCATTTCTTCAGGACTGCCATAAACATTGTCTTTTGGGAAAGTATGTAGGTGGTTATTTTCAGTCAGCTCAGTCCTGTAGTCCAGTTCGCTTTGTGCAGACGCAGTCCATAGGTAGTGCAATCTGGAGCAATCTGAAGAGAGGGAAAGAGAAAATGCGGTGTTTCAACTAGTTTCAGGAGCATTGAATATGAAGCTGGAGGCTTGCATTGCAATTGCTGGAGTAGAAGGAAGCCCATTTTTACCAGTTCAGCCCATCTGGCAATAGCCGGTGATAAACAGAAAACACTTAATTTAGATGAATGTCAGAAATCACCCATATAATTAGGAACCATGCTGTTCTGATCAAGAGCTTTTTCACATTCATATGTTGTTATTCCCTTTCACTGCTCTTTTCTATCTGCCCCCCCGCCCCCTCTCCCCTGATACTGCCAAAACTAGTGTGTGTGCCTTGTATTCCCCATAATTACTGAATCTTTAGTGGAGAAAAGTAGTGAATACATTGAGGTTTTTCTGTGTGTATTCAGCATTTAACTACTTCTCTGATCTGTTTCCTGCTTGATTTGTAACATGTTTAGTACTGGTTAGGCCACCAGACAGATCAGTGATCTGGCACTGGAGGGCCACATGGTTTATAAACCACACTTAGCCTGTTCATATGGAGCAGACTTTAGCAATTTGGTATTCTTATATCTGTGGTTATTTATCAGTTTAATTATTCAGATTTTCTGTTTATTAAAAAAACCCACCAAACCCAACAAACTGTTCTCCATACTAAAATAGATTTTTACTTTAATCTTTTTATTTAAATACTCTTCATTAAATAAGCAGTCCCTTTTGCTTGTACTTTAAATAGCTTTTCTCCTACTTCTAATGTCCTTTAAAATAAATTATCCCTTGCTCAGTAGAATGCTTTGTCTGTATCACTGTTTGCCTGTGTACAGAGCAATTTGGCACTGAGCAGACTTGTCTGTCTGAAAGATATGTTCTGTCTTTCACAAGCTATTGGACTTGATACAAGAATTATTTGAGGAACTCGTTTTGTGTAAATGATCAGAATAGAGAATCTTTGAGTTTTCTTCTGGTTTCAGTTTAGGTGAAACATCCTTGCCCTGACATAACGAGTTACTCAAAGCATGACCAACTTACACAGTTCTGTGGAACTTGAGAGGTCCTCTGCAAAGTAATAAGGATCTGTCTGCCTGCTACTGGTCTGTGGGCTAGCTGGGGGAGGGCTGATGTGTCTGTGCTGTGCAGCTCCGTGTGGTGTGAGCCAGTGAGGGGCTGTTCCTGAGCTCGTATGTCCCGTGCAGAACTAAATGTGTACGAACACAAGGTAGCTTTCCTTAATTTACTGGAGAAGGTTTTTGAGATTGCAGCACTTGTTACTACTGCAGTAGTAACAATCCAGGGTGTATATAATACTGTGGTATAACAATTACTATTACTCTGAAATTATGCTTTTTGACTCAGAGGTGTGGAGAGTATGGGACACTCATCTCTTGCACTGTAATGTGCTGGTTGGGTGAACGATGGAACAAAAAATGGAAGAGGTGGATTGAGGAGCCACATTAAAAAGATGAGGTTCTAACCCAGGCACCTGCTTTCCGGAAGAATGTTCCAGGATATGAATGTGCATGGGATCAATACTGAACTGATCTCCTTTTACAGGCATGCATGAATCATGAAACTGAAGATGGATGCTGTTGCAAGGGCAGGTCCTGGCTTTAGTCCCTCCTTCTGTCTCCCTGTTTTAAAAATCCTTGTATAATTGCTATAAACTTTCATCTTCTTGGCCATGAATGTTGAATTCAGTGCTGTGCTGTCCTGCCATTGAGTACTCCTAAAAGGTCCAGTAGCTCCAAGGAACTGTAGCTCTTCTCTGTCAGGTTTGTGTGAATTTTAAAAAGTCTAAAGCAACCCATGCACATGATCTCAGCCAAAATGCCACTGTTTTTTGGCACATGCCATGACAGGGACTGTTCTGCAACTGTGCCTCAGGAGGTACATGATGGTTTGGTGAATAATGTTGAAATTTCACTTGTGTAACTCCTATGCACTCCTCCTTCCCCCAATTTAGTACAATGTAATTTATTTAAATAACTTTAATGTGACATTTTTGAGGGTAGGGGAGACTCAGAATTTGGCATGGGTATGTTACCCTCTTGTTGCAACAGTTACTGAAAATGTAGTCCCAGCAGCAGCAAAAGAATGTAGGCAAGAGATAGCTGTGGGGAGATGAGCAGTTTAAAGAATTTCTGTAAAAGCTTCAATATTTTTAATCTTTAAATCAGAACTTTTGTGTTTTGCTGTTAAACTTTCCCAAGCATTAAAAATGTTACAAAAAAAAATAAAAAAAAGTCTTTGCAGTAAATGGCAATGAATTTGTTCAAGATATAATGCAAAAAATGGAGGGAGATTTTCTACTTTTGTAGCAGGTCAAGATACTGTGCAAAAGTCACAAAGTGGGTAGTTATTAAAGAGATGGCATCTTTTAAATGAAAAGCTTGTGATTCTGAAGTTAATTTCCTTCCCTTCTCTCCAGCTTTTTTCCCTTTGCCTTGGAAAGCTGGTTTAGTATCACCAGATTCTGGTCTCACAGCCAACAGGTAGATTTGATGATCATCGTGGTAGTTTTTTTCAAAAATACATGTAGAACTTCAGAGCAGAAGTCGCACTGACAGTCACTGGCATGTGGTACTGACTCGTGTAGTCACTTCTGAAAACTCCACTCTGCAGTTTTGGAAGGTCTCTTAATTTGGAGGCTTGCCACATTTTTGCTGATCTCCCAGGATTTTTTTTTAATTCTGGATGAAAAATCTGTCCCTGAATTATCTGAAAAAGTGTGATTCCTGGATGAACAGATCCATTAGTCACGGCACTGTGGGAGTGAGAAGAGATTGTAGCAGAAAATGGCTGTACACTGGTGCTAAGATTTCTTGTTGGCAGTGCTGGGAGGGGAGGGAATCTTAACCTGAGGACTTGCGGACATAGATTTAGCTTGATTAGAATGAGGGAAGAGACTTGCTGTTAATTAATTGGGGCAAGATTCAATTCCTTAGTTTGTGTTGAGATTTCTGGAGAGGGAGAAGACAAAGGGGGGAACTTTGAGTATAGTCATCAGGTACTGAAAAAATAGGGATAGTTTTTTACCAAGTCCAGATAAAATTTGAAACCCAGCTTTTTTGCCCATCCCTTCAAAGGCATTGCAACTCGAAAAAGCTCTAATGAATTTTTTCTTCATTATGCTTTGTTTTCCTTAATCTTATGTGAGGTTGTAATAGCCCATAGATACTGGAATTTGCCACTAGTGCCTTTAGACAGTGAAGACTCTGTCACGACTGAAAGGTGAGGAGGAGACAGACTTGCTGAACACTTAGAGCTGCATCCTGTGTGCTTTACATCCCCAGCTTTTATCAACTTGGAAGGCTGGGTGTAAATGACCCAAACAATTCTTGGAAGAAGCCAGTCCCAAAATGTCTGATGATGGAAAAGATCTACCCCATGTGGTGCTACCTATGTCCAGTTTGCTCAGATAATGAGAAAAGGAGTGCTAAGGCTTGAATATGCTCAAGAGTTTTCCCCCTTCAGAAGGCTAGAGGTAGGATGGTCATTTAGCATGAGTTTAATTTATTTACAGCATGATTAGTGTCAGAGTCTGGTCTTGAGAATGGACTGAGGTCCCTGCTTATTTTACAATGTAGGTATGCTCTGTGGAGTTAAAACTGTCACCTTGGGAAAAATAGGTAAGCAAGTTGATGATTTTGGCAGGAAAGTCAGCTGCAAAGTAGAATGGTAGCAAAAAGAGAAGCTTTATGGAAACACCAAAACCAGAGCAGCTTCAGAACCCAAATAGCCTTAATTTTTTGGCATGAGTTCCAGTCCTAGTTTCAGCCAAAGTTGGATGTATCCAGGCTATTCTTATGGTGTGTTCATCCAACAGTGTCAGAAAGAAATTTATTTTGTGTTATTTCTAGTCCAGTTTTGTAGAGAGTCAGAGGATTGTGAAAATATCTAAGAGTTTATTTGGTTTTCCAAGCTAAGCTAACATGCTTCTCCAGATCCTTTTTTTTTTCTTTTCTTAGATACTTAATTTTGTGACAGTATTATGATAGCATTATGGAATGTCATCTTATCTGTGAGGTACAGGCATGTTTTTTCTGTATTATATATACTGACTAGTCAATTCAATGTATGCTTTGAACCCTATTAAATGGTGATACTTTAGTTCTAAATATATTGTTTTGATTTCACAGGTGCCTGCATAAATATCACCAACAGCCAGTGCCAAATGCTGCCATATAACTACACCACTATAACTTCAGTTCTTTCCATTGTCAAAAGTATTGAAATGGAAAAGTTCCTGAAGTTCTTCAGTTATCTCAGTCGTCTCAGCTGCTATCAACACATCATGCTGTTTGGCTGTAGTCTTGCTCTTCCTGAATGCATCAGTGACGGTGATGACAGGTATTTGGGAATGAAAATCAATCAGTGACTAGAGCCAATTGTGGTAAAATACTCTCTGTCTAATCAGACAAGGGAAGATCCAAACTAAGGTTATGAACTTCTCATTGCAAGACTCCTGTCTGTCAAAGCTGTTCATGACATTTCTGCCTTGATAAGCCAACTGCAAGAGAATTCTCTTAGAAAAAATATTGCCACTGTATGGGATAAAACTGTGATATTAGGACAGTCAGGCTTAATTTCTTAAAAAAGGCTGTCCAAAATGCTTGTATCTCATTTTTTCGATCTTGATGGAATGCTTTGTAGCAATATAAATGCATTGGGTATTTATAGTATTGGCATAAAGTGTGGTGGTTGTTAGTTAAATTAAACTTTAAATATATTTCTAGTCTTTTCCTTCAGAAAACTTAATATTTTAAATATATTTTATGATGTTAGATTAGCAGGATGTGTTCAGAGTAACATAAACTGTTTTGGAAGCTAAAGAAACATGTCTTGTTTTCAGCATTTACATAATTACACAGCATTAGTATCATGTGCATGCACTTTTTTCATTGAGTTTGATTCGAAAACAGATCAGTGAGTTTAACAGTGCTACAGTCAAAATACAGCACTAAAAGAAAAAAAAGGTGTGGGTTTTTGTTTTTTTTTTTTTTTTAAATACAATCTGAGATATTTCTGGAGGGGGAAAGAGAGAGGGTAGATTTCTTTCTCCTTATTTTCACTTCTCCTTATTTCCAATTTGTCCACTGAGAAATTCAGTAGAAGGGAATATGGCAATTCAATTTTTTTATTCAGTTAACATAACAAGAACCAAGAAGCTGAAAGCTGTGCCATTTAGAATGGATAGGATTTTTATGGAAAAAGTTCTATGAGATGAAGTAAGGTGGTCTAAAATAGTTGCCAATGAGAGGTACAGTCCCATTCCAGGCAATATACGCCTGGCATTTCCATTGCACCAGAGTGATTCCTGGATTGATCAATTAAGCTCACTAAACTGACAGAAAATTAACCCAGAAAAAGACTGATAATAGTCTGGTATGTGTTGAGTGACGATATGAAAATGGAAGAGGCAGGCCTGATTTAGGTCTTTTGAGTAGAGGAATCTGGGAAGTGGAAACAAACTGAAGGAGAAGCAGAAGAGCCACTGTGGAAAGACTGATGATGATGAATGGGGACATGCCCATATGCTGCAGCCCTTTTTTGGGTCTATGGTTGTTTTTAACAAACGACAAAACATACACTAGTATGGAGAACAATTGCTCCTGATGATGTCACTGATTCCTCCCGTCAATTACAGCTGTTTCCTTCTAATTGCCAGTGCATCTCTGATCATAATTTTTCATCTATTGATCCTTCTTTGTTCTATAGAGCAATTGTTTCAAATTTATGTAAAGCATAATTTGACAAATGCTGCTTACTGAATAGAGAAGAAATGAAACTCCTGTGATGCTCAGATGTCTATTCTTAGGTATTGTCGAAAGAGTCTATGTTGGCAGCTACAGCCATGGGATGCTTTGGCATCCAGTGTGCTGTCATTACAGAGCTTGGCTCTGATATTAAACTTATGTCTGTTTCACATTTATCTTTCATATGTTTATTGTACTCTCCTTCAAGCCTTAATGAATAAGTTTCTAGGCAAAGAGCATCTTCAGTGTTTGTGTAACACACAGTGTATTTAAGTACTGGGATTTGTGAATATTACCACAATACTGTTGCTCTTAAAAGTTGTTCTCCTATATCTTAATGTAAAAAAAATAATTTGTGACAGTAAAAATATATTAATTGGAAAAGCTGTATTTAATTTCAGCAGCTGGATATTAAAATGAAAGCAGGTAGGTTTACATTAGATATTAGGAAGAAATTCTTTCCTGTGAGGGTGGTGAGGCGCTGGAACAGGTTGCCCAGAGAAGCTGTGGAGGCCACATCCCTGGAAGTGTTCAAGGCCAGGTTGGATGGGGCTTTGGGCAACCTGGTCTAGTGTAGGGTGTCCCTGCCCATGGCAGGGAGGTTGGAACTAGGTGATCTTTAAGGTCCCTTCTAACCCTAACCATTCTATGATATACGATCAGCTAGCTCTGCTATTTTAGGAAAATGTATAACAGTCCCTTTAAAATACTACTTTCTAGTAATGGTAAAGTTTGAAAGTACAACTAAAACCTGTGTGAAAATGGAACATGGAAAACTGAAGTGCAATAAGACTTTTTGCTTGCTTATTACTTGCTCGTAATTTGGATAGTAAGAAACTGTTTATTTAAAGACATTATGAAACTTCTTCCTCCCTGGGTGAATGGATGAGATTTTTCCCATACGACTTCAAAATCAGACTTAAAAAGACTGTCACAATACAGTTTGGCATCACTGCTAAGGGAACATGACTCGATCCTGAAAAGTAACACCAATGATGCAAGAACACCTTAAACTAGTTGATGTGCTTAACTAATGACTTCTAAAACATTCAAGGTAGTAACTTTTGTCCTTTTGGGTAGTATTAGTCTGCGACCTATTACTACCAAATGCAACACTGGTACTTTATTTGTTGTAGGAAAAATCTGTCCTCAGAGCTGTTGGTCGTGATAAAGGGTTTAAGCTAGTGAATTCTACTTTACCATTGGGAGACATTAAAAGTGGGCCAAAGGTTGGTTGCTGCAACATAATGGATATTTATTTATAGAAATTCACTTGCATTGGATTCTGCATATCCTACAGACTGCAGCTATTGCATTCAAGAAGACAAAAAAAAAATAATGAGAAAAGTTAGTGTGCAGTGTTTTCAGAGTTCTGAAAGAAAAAAGGGTGTGTTTTAAACCCAAAATTAATGTAAAATTTAAAGATTGAAAACCAATAGAGAAGTTCATAGTGGGTCAGCCTATAACCTCATAATGGTAACAGGTTCACTGAATGATGCTTTTGAATATTTATTGAGTATGTGGATACTCATGTTTTGTCTAAATATTTGGTAAAATAGGCAAGCTATACAAGATCCTGAAGGCCTATGTGCATGGCTTATTTCAGACTTTTTGTGCTGGGAATAAATTTAAAGGTTATGGATTCTCATAACTCTCCACTGTCATGTTGTATTCTAAAGCAGAAACTAGTAGCTTGAGTACTTGCACTAATCCTCCACGTAGAAGTGTATTCCAGAAAGCTGAGGAAATGCCTTCCATTAATAAATCCCCAGAGACTCCAGTCTTTGAAGGTCAAACTTAATTCAAGCTCTGCCTAGAAAATAGTATTAGGGCAATGCAAGTTAATAAGCTCTCAAGGCAAAATTCTATATACACCTTGCATTTCTGTATCTGTTTACTCACTATGGTTTTTTTCATGTCAGACATCTTTGAAAATGAAGTTGCAAAGTGGTTTGTCTTCACTTAGGGCTCAAAGAGTCCATCCAAGATCATGGCTTTTTATGCTGGATGCTGTACCAAACATGAACTGAGGGACAGCCTCCTGCCCCTGAAAGTTTATAGCCCAGCTGAACAAAGTAAGTAAAGACTAGCCAGAGCAAGTAATACTGTCATATTAATTGCTAGGGGAGCCAAGACTGAGTAAGAAATTTGCAGTAGAGCAGAGAACTGAAAATGTAACACTTATATCCTGTGCCTTTAGATACAATAGTATTTTTCCTCTTGATTAAAGTCTGCAAATTCATTTCATTGTCATTTATTTACTTCAGTTGTGGTCTAATACCTACAGAATGTAAGAGGAAAAAACTCTCTGCTGTAATTTGACTTTTTTTTTTTTAAATTTTGTTTTCTCTCAGGTTCATTATAAAGGAGAAAAATAACATAATGAAGGGAAGATGCTTTCTTTCATTTTCAGGCTCTTTCTGACAAAGGAGTTTGTCACATTAATGTCTGTATATAACAAATATTTTTGTTGTGCTGTAATACCAATGCTACAGACAACAGTAGCCAGATAAAGACTTGCAGAAAGCCCAAGAGGTCAGAATAGGGCTACACAGTATGTTGAGGCAGGGGAAATTAACTACTGAAAATTAAGTTAATAGGAAAAAGGTTTTGAGAAGCTGTGAACAATTTGCATGCAGTCAAATAGCATTTGAAGAGCTGTTGTGTTGTGAATCGTAGTGGCAAATTCAATTTTGTGGTTTTTTCTTGTTCATAGTCTTAATCTATTTCCTGTAATTTATAAAAAGGAAGAAAATAAAACATCACGTTTTCATTATGGACATATACTAGGATGAAATAGTAGGTCCAAAAAACAAATCCAGAAATATGTGTGGTGTCTTTTACTAAAAACTGACAACAGTTTAAAACAAATTTGGGGAGATGTAGAAGGTGGGACAGGAAGAAAATTTCTTTCAAGTCCTCTTAGAATATGGAAAAGAATCAAGCTTCATAGAGTAAGGGATCTCTGTCTGTCATGTTTTGCATAACCCATGAATGAGATCAGTGATGTGGCTGTTTCCCTTTTTCTGCTTTTGTGAACTGCATTCTAAGCTTATCCATGTTCTTTGTTTCTCCTGCTTGTTTTATTTTATTTTCTTTTATCACTATGCACATTTAGATTTTTAAAAATAACAAGACATTATATAAAAACTATTTTTAAGAGTTAATTTTTAGAACTTTTGAGGTGTTTAGGAGAAAAGTTGACTGAGTCACATAGATCTTGTTTACATAGCTAATGAGAACTTTTATTTTAAGACTTTGATCAGGAAGCTATCAGCATACATTTAAGTCAATATCTATTATGCAAAGTCCAAAATAGGTTTAATTGCGTATGAATAATGTATGAATATGTATGAGTTTGAATAGGCAATCCTCCACTGGCTGGTTTCAGTCTTGTTTTAATCTACCTAATTTTGGTAACTAAAGCAGGTAAACATGCCAAGACAAAATTGCAGCTGCTAGGAACTCTGGGTATGCAGCCTGGTAGTCTGTGACACGGCTGCTATGTTATCTTTTTATAATGTTTTTATTCAAGCACCTGCATGGAGATGTCAAATTGTAGTTGCACAGACAACTTTGCCATTCTGCAGCTTTTAAGAAATGTTTAAATTTTACACACTTGTGAAGTTACAGCTCCAGAGTTATTTTTGAAGTAACTGTATTGAGAAATCCTCCTGAAAGGACATTTAACATCCCCTGTCATAATTCTACCTGCGACGGTTTTGTTAGAATTGGCGTTACTAAATTAAAAAAGTTAAGCTACAGCATTGGTGATGATCACTTACCAGTCCTCTGAGGAAGAAGGTGGGATGATTTTCTCTTACCTCCCATTTGCCTTGTATTTTTGTGTCCTTCTCATGACCCCATCCAATGTATTTCTTGCCATGACCCAAGCACATCGGGTGGAGGCTGCTTTCAGATGTTCATAAAGTGGCTACCAGTTGTTTCCTGAGTTTGCAGTCTGGCTTTTCACACCCTGTGGAAATTGCTTCATCCTTTTAATATGCTTTCTGTTTGATGGTATCTCTTTAGACCAAGTAAGTTAACATGACACAGAGAGGCTATTCCAACTGGAGTTTTGGCTGTGGTTGTCTGTTGTGATCGATCTATTCTGTTCATCAGCCTTGAAACAGAGTATTATAAACTTAACTTTTTAATCAAGCAGAGGTGATGTTCAGTGGATGAGATGCTTTTTATCTAGAATGTTTGAAATCATGTGTTTTGTTTTAAAGGTTGCCATGTCTTGGCTTTGAGCCCTTAGGAATCCAACAGACTGATCAATTACAAGAAAACACACTGTTGTAAAATCTGCCTTTGAATACATAACCGAGTGTTAATCCAGTCTTCAGCCTTTCAGTCTAGTTGTGGTTCATATAAGCACAGCTGTGACTTGAACCACACAACCTCAGAGACTCAGCTAATGAAAAACATGTATAGTCAAATCCTGTCAAAAGTGAACACACAAATGAGAGAGGAAGAGAGTACAATAAAGTTGTGAATGCTTGCCCACACAGATAGTGTGCTCTATCTGCCACGGTTATTAATCTTTGTGTCTGTTGATTTAAAGCATTCTACAAAGGAAATTATAATTGTTGCTGTTTAACAGAAAAACTGAGGAACACACAGGGTGTGTGTTACTTGAGAAAGCCCAGACCAGCAGAACAAAAGAATACTTTTTTCTTTCGTTGTGCCCTTCATACCAGTCAATATGCCTTCCAATAGCAGTAATTTCACCAGTAGTTATAACAATAGTAACTGCATGGTTAGGATAGAGTTGCTAATAGCAGATAGTCAACCCATCATGGGAAACATTTAGTAAAGTGTTTCCTGCACAATGTAAATACTCAGTTTTAGCTTCAGTCTACCTTCAAATTGATAATGCACTAGTTCAAGGTGAAATAAGCTGATTTACAGTTACAAGGAAATGAAATGGTTGACAGGTGTGAAAATTCAAAATAGCAAAAACATCTGCTTAAGATATCTGCAAAATAGCACTAACTGTTCCTATGTACTTTTGGAAATATTTACGTACAGTAACAGATGTCATATGCAAGGTCATGCTTGAAACCATGTTTCAGTGAATGTGCTGAACATACCTGAATTCCTTGCCTAAATAAAAGGACAGCGAATCAAATCAGAAGTAGTTCGAACAGGAAATTGAATAAGTAATAAATGGATACATATGAACAAAGAAAATCTACAATATGCACATTCAGGAAGTGTCAGAATATTCCTTTCTCCAGAGCATGGAGAAAGGAATTAGAAGAAAACATATCTGCAAACTCCAACTACTGTTCTGAGGAAAGATAATTGTTCAAGAAACAAAATTTTATTTTGGCTTTCCTATGACTAGAGCATGCTCTTTATGAGGTACAAGTGAGACGTTGACTTAAGAAACAGCTGATTTACATCTGACTTCAAAGAAAGGAATGCTCACATATTTCTGAAAGATTGGCATTGACCATCTTGCCAAGAAATGAAGAAACTGAAGAAATAGCATTCAAAAAGTAGCATTTCTGAAGATACATCTTTCTTCTCAATGCAGCCTGTGTTACTCATGAATAATTTTATACTTCATGACTTATTTTATTAGTATTGTGTAACTGTTACTTATAAGGCAGAAAAAAGTGTGCGAATAAGAAGATTACACTTTGCATTGTCCCTCAGAACTCAGACCTCAAAGTCAATGACATACTCACCACCTTAGGAACCATTACTACTTGGTCCTAAGCTGAGACACTATGAAGGTGACAAATACCAACTTTGTTTTTGCAGGGAGTACTAGGGAAAGTATAGGCAATGATGTGGCATTGGCCGAAGTGCCTATATTTAAAGTTGATTGACATGTTTTGTTAGCGGACCCTTTCTCCAGATGTGTATAATTTTGTGGGGGGCGGAGGGGGGAGAAAGCAAAAAAGCTACCATTTGCTTAATATCTGTCCTGGGCAAAAACAGAAAGAAAAAATGAATTGCTTCTGAAAAAGTATTCCTGTAATCATCAAGAGTTCATAGGATCTCCAAGTATCTGAGCAATGGAGCTTGAAATTTGCAAGGGAGGTTGTTCTAATAAGTGGTAAGCTCTTTATCATGGCTGTTGGAAGCTACGAAGGTAAAGGAAGTAGAAGAGAAAATGTGTTTCCTTTAGGGGAACATCTGTTTATAACCTTTATGTACCTATGGATATACCTACAGAAGTTAATTCTCAATTTTTGGCTTCTATGTCCCTGAAAAAATCATAGTCTCTGAAAGCTTCTCTATCAATGTCATAGCTCAGCTAGGGTGGGTGGGCTCTCTATGTCACTGGCCCTCCCAAAAGCCAGGAGTGGCACTAGAGCTGGGTACAGGCCCGTACATAAAAGGGCCTGAAATTAAGTCTCTGATGCCAGTAGAGGGCAGCTGCAGTGTAGGGGAAGGACAAACCAGGGACAAAACATAGGGAAAGCAGGGGAGAGAAATAAGATGCTGGAGAGCATGGAACATGTTGCCCAGAGAAGTTGTGGAAGCCACATACCTGGAAGTGTTCAAGGCCAGGTTGAATGGCGCTTTGGGCAACCTGGTCTAGTGGAGGGTGTCCCTGCCCGTGGCAGGGGCGTTGGAACTAGATGATCTTTACGGTCCCTTCCAACCCAAACCATTCTATGATTCTGTTTTTCCCCCATTCAGAGAATGGTCCTTTCACCACCCACAAATAGAGGCTGTTTACAATTACTGGTATGTATACTTTGTGAAGAAGTCAATGTACAGAAAGAAGGGATTGCTTAAGAAATACAAAACTAAAAGCCACAAAAATAATATAAAGATATAGGCAATGGTGTCCTGCATTGGTCAGAATGATGTCTGTGGTCCAGTGGGTGTGAAGCCAGCGTTTGCCATTGCACACAGCATTAGACTTGCACACAACTTTTCACCCTTTCCACTAACCTAATGTACTGACCATGAAAACTTCTCCAAATCACAGAAGAATCTTCTTTCAAAGTGTGCGTGTTGGGGGGAGTTATGGATAGGTCAGAGTTAAAAGGTTATCATGCAGAGAAACTTTTGAGAACAATTGGGCATGGGAATGTTCCTTTGAAAACATATTTCACAATGCTGCTCAGAGGAGTTAAGAGAAGGGAAGGAGGCAGAAAAGAAAATCGGGAGGACTGGTTGTTTTACGAATGCATGTTTTACTGATTGATTGCCTCCAGACCTGTTGTGGTGATGATTTGTTGTGTGTATTATCTCTTATAAGCTGTGGTTTCTAAGTTGGTACGTTAACTAGGGATCACAGGTCATGCTCCTACACATGCAATATATTGTTACTTATAAATAAATACTGATCATTTAAGTAATTGAAATAATTGTTTACAACAAACCATAAGAACAACGTGGCTTTTTGTTAATCTTTGTTTGGCAATTTAATATATCTGCTAGAAAAACACACTTTGTTTTTACAAAATAAGATTTATTTCATTTAATAAATTGCAATAACTGTAGGACAGGAGCTTTCAGTAAAACCTTGCATTTTCACAAACATTGTGGAAGTATTAACCCTGATAGGAAACTATCAGACTTGTGCACCTGGACTTAAAACCAGAAACATATAGGTGAAGGAACATTTTATCTTACTATAACAAAACTTCCCTAGTAGATATGAGTACACCATCTTGTGCAGAAGTTAACAAAAGGGTTTGGGACTGAACAGTGGTTAAAGGATTCTCAAAGAATTCATATGCTTTTCAGCTCATATTTAGCCTCTTTTAGTGCCCAGCTTATTAACAAATAACTTTTAAACCATCTGCACTTAAAAACTAATGAGAGCTTAGTTAGTGAGATACACTAACCTTTCGTAAGTTTGTCTCTCCCGTGAGAAGTTACTGTGCTGGAGACCATAGTGGTAAGCACTGGGCTTACCACTCACAGGCTGAGCAGGACAGGCAAATTAGGATCACAGGATCATGCAGGTGGGAAGGAACCTCTGGAGCTCTTCTAGTCCACTCCCTTGCTCAGATCAGGGTCAGCTTTAAAGATGGATGAGATTGTTGAGGGCCATTTCCAATAGAGTTTTTAGTACCTCTAGGGATGGAGGTTTCACAACCTCTCTCTAGAACATGTTCCAGACCACTGTTTCATGGTAGATTTTAAGTTGATACAATTTGGTAATGCTGCTGAAAGAATGATTCTTATCCTATTTCCCTGCTTGTTATTCCCCAGCTCAGCAGTGCCCTTTCCGTGTCCTGGCAGGAGTATTTGTTCAGCTCCATGACATATTGGATCAGGAAATGGATCTGAATTAAATTGGGAACGATTGATCTGATTCATTGTGTAACAGCATGAAGTGTCATGCTGGCACAAAGAGGGAGGGAAGAGAGGGTCAGAAGCCAGGCTGAAGAGGGGTAGGACAGCTTCTTTCTTTCAATGACATCTGCTCCTGCTAGCTTGCAGTGTTTGTGAAACAACTTTAATGTGAGGAAGCAGCATGATAATGGATTACAATGAATTTCTATGTGACAGGGAGGAGCCTATAGTGTAAATGAGTGATAGGTGTGTCTGTGATTCTTTAGTATTCCTGACATGTTGCAGCTTAAAAAGTTTTAATTTAGGCTGATTCTTGAGGTCTCCCTTTTGACAGTGCTCTGCAGTGCGGAGGGAAGCATGACTTCTGGAAAACTACGTGAGATTAAGCTACTGTCACAGTGATCTGTGGAAATGGGAGGCTGTCCTGTACGCAGAATGTTGTTTTGAGTGCCTGGTCATACAAATAGAGCAACTGTGCAGTGTATGATCTACTCGCTGTTATTCCAGAATTTCTGTAGCGATGCTGTGGTCGAAATAGCTTTTTACTGGATATTTTTACTTTTATACTTTTACTTTTTACTGGATACTGTACAGGGTATTTTTACATTAGGTGGTTTTGATTGTTATGGTATTATAAGCTCGGCTGTGACATACGGTGTGTCGTATCCAGAAAGTGACTGAAGGGTCAGAGTGGATTTCTGAATTTCTGTTTGTTGCCAGTTCCAGATAAAATGACTCCTTATTTTGGTCAAAATAGTTTATCTGGGTTTTCTCTAGAAAATAAATGATTTACACTGACTAAAAATTCTAACCTTCATTGTATAGACTGTGTGTGTCTGTCCTTATGGATATCAACTGAGCTTCACCCCACTGTCCAAAGAGCATTGCTAGGCCTGAAAGAGACATTAAATTCAACAGCAGTTGATGTAGAAGATGTGAAATTCAACAGCAGACGCTGCCTCCTTGATTAATTTCTGGATGGATAGGGGCAGTCTTTTGAATCTAATGGTATCTTTGGATTTGGTCCCAGTTCCAGTTTCACTGGCATTGGGAATTTTGTATTTCTTTACTCTGTCTGAAGAGCCTTCAGAGTTCTGAGTGAGCTCTGTGTTAAGTATGGTACTCGTGGATATCGGTGATCTGTTCCAAGACTTCTGCAAGTGTAACTCTTCAGCTGTCTCTTTTCTGTTGCCACCAGATATGGCAACTACTAAGGAATAGTTAACTGCACCTGTAATTTTTAAAGGAAAAAATACAAAGCGTCTGTATGGACTCACAGAACAGATTCCAGTCCAATTTTTACGTCTTATTTGGTTCTGGGACTTTCAAGTTCTTATAGCCTATAAACAGATTGCATGCTCTTCCATGCTGCAGGCAATCCATTCAGTATCTCCCTTTTTGTAATTCTCATTGTATAAACCAGGCTTCTTCAAGCTCTTGGGAAGGGTGTTCCTCTTGTGGCTCATCTGTAATTGCCAACCTCATAACAGCAGATTGAATATGTGTGAGTGCATGACTGAGGGCTGGGTTTGCTGCGCTAACTGTAAATGCTTATACTCAGTCCCTGTAGGGCAGATGAGTGGGCATCTACCAGCAATTCAACCAATTAATAGTTGGCCTTAATCTTGTGTAAAGAGCTGGAGCTGTCCTTCTGTCTCCTCCCTCAGGGGAACTGAGCTGCTGCTGCCTTTTGCCAGGATCACCTCTGAGGCCTTTTTTCTCCTTTAAGTTATTAGGTGTTTCTCAGACTGTGGGTCCTATGCAGTCCTTTTGCAGGTTAATTATGCATATTTGTACTTATGTACAGGAACCTGCTTCAAGAAAAGAGTGCAGGCATTTGAGCTGAAAACAAGGTGGAAGTCAGAAACGTATGTGCAGCTAGCTCTGCATTCCATACTACAGAGAGTTTCATGGAGTTGAGGTGCCTTCCCTAAATGTTGCTATATGGATTCAGTATAATTTTGTTAAGTGAAATAACGACAAAAATCTAAAAGAATCTTGCTTTTTTTCCAGATTTTATTACTATGTAAAGAAGCAAAATTCAGATTTAAGCCCATCTCTGGAGACAAAATAGAAAAGAAAATGCAATCTTTCGAAATAACTTGCAGGATAAAGATGAAAACTGAACAATGAAAGACAAAAGTACATTATTTTCTTGATTATTTGAAACTGAAACCTTAAAGAGCCTATTTATTTACAAATCCATGAATCAAAAGGTAATATTGAAACTTTTATGAGCTTGGCTTGTATAGCTCTATTCGGTGGCTCTGAATATGCTGCTCTGCATGTTGAAGTACTATAACAGGGTACAGAGAAAGATTTCACAAGAACTACCACTCTAAAAAACCTGTAATGCTGGGTGTGGGTGTTTATTCAGGAAGGCTAAAGTCCAGCATGAGCTCAATGTGGCTACGATTGTAAAAGATCACAAAAAATGTTT
>VWZZ01000427.1:1049-23586 GCA_013399095.1 Psophia crepitans
GCCCGCGGCGGCCTGGTGCTCACCGTCATGCACCGGGCCCTGGTGGGCATGGACCGCTTCCTGGGCCAGGCCCTGGTGCCGCTGGAGCCCGCCCTGCAGCAGGGCCGTGCGCCCGACGAGCGGTGAGTGGGGCCCGCCAGGCATCGCCCAGCGCCCGTGGGGACAGAGCAGGGGAGGCCTCTGGGATGGGTGCCCTGGGGTCCCTGCGTGCCATGGGGGTGGGTGTCCTGGGGTCCCTACGTGCCCCGGGATGGGTATCCTGGGGTCCTGATGTGCCCCGGGATGGGTGTCCTGGGGTCTATGTGAGCCCCAGCAAGGGTTTTGCAGTGGACAAGGCGTCATGGGGTCTGTGTGAACCCCCGGAAGGGTGCTGCAGTGGATGGGGTGTTCTGTGGTCCCTGTGTACCCCAGGATGGGGTGTCATGGGGTCTACGTGAGCCCCAGGAAGGGCATTGCAGTAGATGGGGTGTCGTGGGGTCTGTGTGAGCCCCAGCAAGGGTTTTGCAGTGGACAAGGCGTCATGGGGTCCGTGTGAGCCCCAGGAAGGGCGTTGCAGGAGGCAGGGCGTGGTGAGTTCTGTGTGTGCCCAGGAAAGGGCTTTGCAGGATGTGGGGTGTCACAGGGGGTAGGGACACCCTAGGGAGGGTGTCACAGGGGGTAAGTAGGGTTCCGTGGGGTCCAGGCATGTCCCAGGAAGGGCTTTGCAGGAGGTCATCTACCGTCACAGGGGCCGTGCCTGCTGCAGGCAGGGTGTCATGGGTGACGGGGAATCATGGGGACCATGCGTGCCCTGGGAAGGGTGTCACAGGGGATGGGGTGGCCTGGGGTCTGTGTATGACTCAGGAAGGGCATTGCAGGATACAGGGTGTTGCAGGGCCCATGGACGCTCCAGGAAGGGCATCACGGGGGATAGGACGTCACATGTGCTCCGGGAAGGGTGTTGTGGAGGGTGGGGTGTCTCGGGGTCCCTCTGTTCCCCCTGGAAGGGAGTCATGCAGGACAAGGCATCACAGGACCCTTCCTCCCCCTGGGCAGGGGGTCCCAGGGGACAGAGTGCTGCAAGGCCCCTCCACATCCCACGAGGGTCCCCCGGGGATCTGTCACTCCTGGGAAACCGTGGCGGTGCTGCGGTGGTTCGTCCTTCAGTGGCTGCTGTGGCTTTGCAGCCCCCGCCAGCTCGGTGGGGCCATCGGTGTGAGCCGGTTTGTCGCGGTGCTGCTGCAGGAGGGTCCCGCAGTTGGGGGGACCAAACCCCAGCCCTGTGTTGCCTCCTGCATAAATCCCTGCATGTTGGAGCTTTGCTGTTCTTCCTCCTTCCCCCAGAAGGGTTTAAAACAATAGCAATGTTTTCTAGCCTTTGCCAGGCAGAGAAATGCAGGAATGTGGGTGAAATTCCTTTAGGGAAGAAGTTTTTTGAGCTTTGCTCCACGCGGACCTGGCGGGGCTGCTGCACGCCTCCAGGAGCATCCCCCCCGCTCGCTGGCTCCCCGGACCCCAGGAATTTGGCTGGCTTGCTGCCTGAAGCTGCAGGCTTGGAGAGGAGCCTCCCTCACCCTCCTACCCAGGGCAGAGCCAGGGAGGCGGCGGAGGGAGCGCCGGCGCTTGGCAGACGTTCAGCCTTGCTCCCGGAGAGCGGAATTAGCGTGAAAAGGTGTTGGAAAAAACTTTTCCCGTGGAGAAACACAGCTCATTTGCATCTGCAGCCTGTGGAGACTCCTGCTTGCCCTAAAATGGGAGCGTGGGCACAGAGGAAAAGTGACTAACCCCGGAGTCAGCGTCTGAGTGTTTCCCCCCCCAGCGTTTATTTTGCCTTTATTAGCGCTGCCTGCAGCATGGGTGGCGTTGGAGGAGCTGGATCTGAATTCTTTGGGCCTAACTCAAACCAGCATCGTGCGTGGACTTCAGAGCGAGCGAGCCGATCCGATCCGCGGTCTTTCCGCTGTGCTGGGAGAGACGTGTTGTTTTGGCATGGGAGGATGTGCAATAACTTTCCGTCCTCTTTGCGGTTCGGGCAGCTGTGGTAGGAGCCGTGTCTCGAGGAAGGCTGGGCTCCTGTGAGCAGGAGTGTGCGAGGCCGTGCGAAGCAGGGAGCCCTGGGACGGTCCCGTGAAGGTTTCAGGAGGCCGAGCCTGTGGTCTCGTCTCAAAGGTCTCAGCGTCAGGGGCCGTTAATCCCACGGGTGCAACGTCCAAGGCGGCTGGACCCCGTGCTGGCTGTTGTGGCTGCTGATAACCCGGTGCTGCAGCCAAGGAGGGGTCTGGGCTGCGAGGCAGGAGAACCCCAGGATTTTTGTTGTCTATCTCTGTCCCTTCCTGTAGCTCTGCTTGCATAAGGAAAATCAACTTCCCCTCGCACCGTTCAGGATCGCAAAAGGTTTTAAGGCTCTTTATCTTCGCCTGTGGCCCCCGGTGATGGAAGCGAGCAAAGAAAACATGACGGAGAGCTCAAACCCTGCACCCCAAGCATCTCCGTTCACTCAAACCCCTGAGCTGGAAGGGGTCTCGAGGGTGGGTGGCAGGTCCGCAGTGTGGCAGGAGCTGCAGCTCTTTTTGGAGGGGGGTCCTGAGTGCCAGAGCATGTTCAGCCCGCTGGGAGAAAGGCTGGGGGGAGATGCAGGGGTCTGGCTGCATGAGCCGGCCACACATAAGCAAAAAAATTTTGTTTAGGAGGAAATTTTAGTCCTGGATTAAAAAATAGCGAAACAAACACAGGCTCCCCCTGTCTGGGACCGCACTGCGGAGCGCACCCAGGGGCAGCGGAAATAACCCTTCGTCCCCCAAACAAGGGACATATGAGCTGAGTCTCCGGCACGAGCTGGTTTGTAGGACCCCGTCTGCAGTCCTCGCTCCTGGGCATAAAACTGCTGCCCGTTGGAACGGGACTCTGCTCCAAAAAGAAGGCCTCGATTGTCAGCGTGTTGACATTGCTCTCATTTTCCTGCTGGTTTTTGTTGCACGGAAACTTTACCGGCGATGATTTTTAGACTTGTTTTCAGCTTGATGGAAAATGTTCCGTCAAACTTGGACTCTTCTCCAGGAACGAGCGGTCAGCCGGCTGTTTACGAGCTGCCTTGTTCAGCCGAACGGCTCGGTCATTTCAGTGTTTTGCTTGGGAGAAAAATCAACTCTTGGAGTTGCACAAGAGCAGCCTGAGAGCTCTCATGGCCTTTCTGGGCATCCCAAGGCTTGTCCCGCGCTCAGCGGGCTCCGAGGCTCGGGCTTGGCAAGCAAAACAGCAGCGCCGAGCATCGTGCCTCCTTTTTCACCCGTTTTTCACTGCCCTGCTGAGCCCGGTGTGCGTCTGCAGACACGGTACGTTTCTGCATCGAGAAACCCCTGCGCCGTGGCCCTGCCCAGGAGGGATGTTCCCGGTCCTCACCTCTCCCTCCCGTCACCCTGCAGCCCTCCGTCCTGCCTCGTTTTTCGTGGAGCCCAAAGCCCGGCGCAAAGTCGGCAGGATGAGACCGTGCAGTAAAGTACTTGGACGCTGGCGTGGTGACCATCACCACGTCTGACCGGAACGGTCTGCCGGTGGGGCCTGAGCTGCTGCTGGCTCGGCGCAGGCACACGGGGAGATGCGGTTTTGTTCGGCGGGGTGGTCAGTCCCCCCAAAACAAGGGCTCAGTCCAGCAGAGGAGGGTTTTTTTCTGCACTCGCAAGGCAGCTATCGCTTCTGCTTCCTGACATCCAGGAAATGGTGTTGCAGTCCCCTGCGAGGGCTCGTCCTGCCTTCCCTGCGGCGTGGCAGCGAGCCGGGGAGCCTTACCTCCGCGTCCACCCCCGTCAGCAGAGCATCTGGGAAGGGGGGAAATGCCTCCAGCTACATAAGAGCGTCATTCTGACACCCGTCGGGCTGTTCCCTTGGCCACTGTGGTCCGATGGGTGGGTGGCATGGCGGGGGCTTGGCGCTGGGGAGGACAGGAGGTGCACAGCGATGCCTGCGGGGTTGGACCTCGGATCTGGCTGCGTGGGGGCCCAAAGGGCTTTGGTTTTGCTCTGTGGGCTGTGAGGCTGATGGCGGGGAGGGATGGTGGGCACCCAGAGTTTCCTCGGATGGGCAGAGAAAACCCCTAATTGTCATTGCCTCCTGAAATACCATTTTAATTTCCTTTCTTTCCCTAAAACCTCACAGCCCCATGGCAAAGGGGAAAGATTAAAGCTGTGAGCCTTCCAGGGCGAAGCTCTGCTTGCTGTGCAAACACCGGTCTTCGGAGAGCAGAATTCAGGGCTTTGCAGCGCTGGGACCCTGTGGGGAAGGGACAGTAAGCGTAGCAGAGGAGTTGCGATTCCTGGCTCTGGTGTTTCCCCGCAGTGACTTGCAGTTGCTCGCTGGCCGCTGCCTCGCACGGGGAGCAACAGCAGCAGGGAACTTGTCTTGTGGAGCTGTTTACTCATGCAGAACGAGCCCAGCTCCAAATTCCCCAAAGCTCTACCTGCCCCAGTTCCTTTTCCTCGTTCCTGTCCCTCCCCAGCTGCGGAGGGGCCGGTCGCTCGGAGGGGTCTGGGCTTGCGTGCCGCCCTCTGCCCGGGCAGCCGCAGCCTCTCCACCCTGGCAGCAGGAACAAGACACTCTCCTTCCTGCTCTCCATCACTGAAGAAGCTGCTTGGGTTACAAAACCTTTCCTCTGGGTGCTAAACCAGCCCCTCTGGACCACAGTCAGCCCACGGCGCGCTTGTGGCCGTCACCCTCCCTTGTTAAATGAAAGTCAGCGGAGATCATGAGCAGCGGAGCACGCGCTGTGGCCTGCGGGCTCTTGGCTGTGGCGTCTCTCTTGGATGCGGTGTTCCCACCGTGGCCTTGGCTGCTGGCTGCATCTCCTAGGGGAGATTTTCGCGCACGGCGTCGAAGCTCGCTTTCTGCTCCCTATCAGGCCTGAGCCGAGGCCAGATTGCTGAGGCGGTGTCCTCCGCACGGCCGTCCTTAAACCCAGGAGAGGAAGAGACCTTGCAGCGGGGTGGAGAGGAAATAGCTGCTCCCTGATGGTTTTGGGATGGAAAGTTTTAATACAATGGCAAACAGAGCCCTCGTTCCTGGCGGCTCTGATCAGAGGTGCCCAGCGAGGCTGGTGAAGGTCTTTGGGGTGGCCGAGAGCAGCGGCGAGCTCCCTGGACGGCCTGGGCTGTGATGAAACCCTTGTTTTGGGGGTGGAAAGGCCGCTCTGAGGGGTTGTTGCATCTCAGCCAAGCCAGGAAACGCCCTGCTGTGTCGAAACGCTGCCGAGCAGGGGGAGGAGAAGGTTAGTCCTGCCAAAAACCAGGTTGAGGTGCTCTCGGTGCAGCTGGAGGCAGGGCTGGGCAGCAGGCAGCCAGACCGTGGGGTGGTGGCCAGCCTGTCCTGGGCAAGTGTTTGCCCCTAGCTGGCAGCCCAGGGGAGAGCACCAAGGCGGTGTGGTGATGCTGCTTAAAAAGTGGTGGCAGGGCGTAATTTTCCTTCTACCTGCCCAGTTAACCCCATTTTCACCCAGTTGCCAACGGCGGTTTAAGGCCCTTGCTCTGTTCTGCTCCAGGAGGGCTCTGCGGGTGCTGTTGCTTTTCAAAGGGCGCTCGAGCAGTTTGGTGCCAGCTTTGCAAGTCTGCCCCGATGGGTTAGGACTGTCGGTGGCCGAGAGTGCTGGGCCATCGCCCTCCATCATTTTAAAACCCAAAAAGCTGCGGATTCAGGTTTCTTTCTCTGTTTCTCGCTAATCTTCCGAGCCCTGACTGCCTCCAACTGTCTCTGTCCCTTAGCAGCCACAGAAAAACCCACAGCCAGCTCAGAAAATACCTCGAACCTGTCGGTACAAAGCTCCGCACGCGGATGGAGCTGGTGCTGGTGCACGTGTCGAGTTCAGCCAGCGCTCACGCCATGCCTCAGGAGCCTCGCCGCCTCGGTTTGTGTTTTCCAAGGTGACTCCCTCCCTTCCCTACAGAGTCTGGCAAAATATTTCTTCCTCTCTGGCTACCAGAAAGGCAGGGTGAGCTCTGTTCTTTGCTCCTCTCACCCTCCAACGGAATGTATCATGGCGCTGGGCGGAGCTGGATGCCTCAAAGGCAGCGTCCGCAGCGGGAGAGGGGTTTTTGGGGGATGCTCTGTTTGGTTCCTGGGGGAATCCACTCGACTGAAGCGTTGCCCCAGAGGAGAGCATCTGTGGGCACCCTGAGCTGCACCCCAGTCCCTTGGAGTGATGTGTCACAGCTCGGGGGGTCTGATGGAGACACCCCCCTGCTTTGTCACTGTCCCCAGCAGGAGAGCATCCCTTGGGGTGGAGAGCGTGTCTGTGCCGTGGCTGCTGCCGGCGCAGAGCCTGCCCTGGGTGATTGTGCCCGCCCGCTGTGCCCAGCCCGCAAACGCATTTACGTAGGCGTCTGCACGAAGGGAAAGTGAGCTCCCTGCCCCCAGGAACCGCACGGGCTCCGGGTGCTCTGCTGTCATCTGGCCTGTTGAAATGCTCTTGCTCTGGACGCCGCTCCGTGGCAGGCGTGCTGGCCCAGGGCTTTCTTGGCGATTGGAGTCCAAACCAGACCTCGCACCCTTTCTGCGTGTGGTCAGTTGAGTGAAAACGGCCTTGAAACCTTTGTTGCCTCCTCTCTTTGTGGCCTCTTGGAGCCTGTTCTCGGTGAAGGTGTGCAAATAACTGCCATGGGATTTGCTTTCCTTGTCAGAAGCTTGGCTGGGAATGTGGGGTTTGGGGTTCCAGCAGGACGGGCTTTGCAGCCCGGCTGGGGCTTTGGGAGCAGCATCCCACACCCCCCCAGCTCTGTGTTTCCAGCGCATGGGTCTCTTCACCAGCAAGTCCACCGAGGATAAAGCGGTGTGTCATTAGAGAAACCCGCTGCTGGGCTTAAGGTTTATTCCTTTTTTCCTTTTTCCCCCTTTTTCGTGTGCGTGACTCGTGCCCAGGAGCGGGTTGCGGTGTCTGTTGATGCGGTGAATGAACAGCCGATGCGTGACCTGTCGCCAAAGCGGGTGTAGCCGGTGTTTTAAGCTGCATGGAGCCTTTGCGGTTGTTTTCCCCCTTGGAGGACAGGCGCTGCGTTCCCAAGCCTTGCGTAGCCTCCGGGTACTAGGTTCTCCGTGCAAGCCGTGCCGTGATGCTCTTCCCAGCTGGAAGTGGAAGGGGATTTACAGCACAGACGGGTTTCTCCTGCCCATCCCGTGCAGGATGAGTTGTGCATTAAGTAGCTCCCCAGCAGCAGGTGCACCGGGGGAACCTGCGGAGCAGCTCCTTGGTGTCAGCCGTGCTTTGCAATCCTGCAAAGTCAGCTCGGGGCTTGTTTTTTTAACTTTCTTTTGGTGCTTTTGGTTTCTGGTGCAGCGGGTCGGTGCATCGCCAGCGCCACCTCCTCCCCCGTCCTCGCACAGGGGCCTCGTCCCCTGGTCCTGCTGTGCCTGGGCCGCGCTGGCCTGGCAGCTCAGGTCGTTTGGTGACCACAACTGTGGTTTATTGGCTTGTTCACAACTCGGAGGATGCAAACCTTGGAAGCTCTGGAGCGTAAGCAGATAAATATAGCTGAGGAGATCGCTTTCTGTCTCCTGCTATTACTATCTTCTCTTCATTCATAAATGTTTCATGCTCTGTTTTACAGCTCCTTAAATCTTCGTTCCCTTCCCCTTCCTACCTGCCCAGCCCGCACCAGGCAGGGGAAAGCCTCTGATCCTCTTAGCCTAAATTGATTTGCGATGAAGTTACCCGCCCTTGCTGTCACACCAGCGCTGCCCTGGTGGTTGATAGCTCTTCTCCATCCCTGGTGTCTATCCTGCTCCTGAAACCACCCCCCTCCATGCCATCATACACCCCTGGCTGCCTCTGCTGGCCAGCCCAGCGACCGCAGGGGCAGATTTGGGGGCAGTCCCCCCTCAGCCAAGGGAGGTGCCAGGCAGCAGGGTCCTGTGGCGCACCATTCCAGCTGGGATGCAGGAGTGAGGATGCTCAGGACCTTGCGGGGATGGACCTTGTTCACAGAGCACCGAGGTGCTGCAGGATACGTGCCTGGAGCACCAGCTCAGTACCACGCCTGGGTGTTGCACCAGGCTTGTCGGTGAGCTGCAGACACAAGCAGGGCTGGGTTTTTTTCCTGGTTTTATCATGCCTTGCAGGCATGAGACACACCAGAGTGACATCATCTCTGTGCTGGCCTGACTCCAGTCGTGGGACAAGCCCTTCAGCAGGGCACGGGTACAGCAAGCAGGGATGGCTTCTCTGTCCCAGCGCGGGTCTCAGTTGGTGGTGGGATTGTCTCACGTGGGTTCCACGTCACTTGGAGCACCAGCACCACGTCCGTAGCTCCCTCTTCTTGCGCCCCTCGCTGCACACAGCTCCTGCTCCTTGTTTCTGACTGTCAAGCAGCCGAGTTGGTCGCATCGGAGCTGGAGCCCATTAGAGGAGCAGGGCTGAGTTGCTCTGTTAGCAGTGAGCTGAATTACCTAACGAGCTGGGGGGGTGGTTTGTTCGAGGTTGGTTTTGAGCACTTCTCAGAGGAACGTTTGGCGAGATGAACTTCTTCCCACCTCAGCCACTCGAGCCCTTTCTTCCCCATCCGCGGGCGAACCAGCCTGTGTTTATTTTCCATCTGTGCTTTTAGTAGCTTACAGGGATCACCTTGCAAAATAGGCCATCCAAACCCAACGCGAAACGAACCTACGCTGCAGAAAAGCTTCCCAGCACTGGCGGGGGAAGCTGTGTCAAAAACACGAAGCCAGACAGAAAGCACAAAACTCCCCAGGGGTGGGTTGTTTTCCACCCTGCGCTTCCCTTCTTGGGTAGGTGAGCTTCCTCCTGCGTGCATTTCCCCAGGGCCACTTCAGCGCTCGTCTCGCCAAAGTGCCTCTTCGCTGCCCGTGGTGTGCCTGTTGGGGGGGACGGTCGTGCCAGGGGGAGCGGTGCCCCTGCCGCCAATGTTTGTGTTTTCCCAGGGCTGCCGTTTCGGCGCTCCGTCCTGTGCTCTCTGTTGCCTCAGGAGCCCGAGTAGGCTTTAATTAAAGACTTGGGGCCCTTTGCTAAGTGGGGGAGACCTTGTTGCAGGGATGAATCAGCAGTGAGTGACAGGCTGGTGCGGCCGGGGCAGGGCTCTCTTGTTCTGACCGCAGCTCGGGCGGGTGGGTTGTGCAGGGCAAGGGTGTCCCTGCCCGTGGCAGGGGGTTGGAACTAGGTGATCTTTAAGGTCCCTTCCGACCCAAACCAGGCTCTGATTCTACGGTTTCTGCTCGGTTTGAGGTGCACCTTGGCCACCTTGACAATGCTGAGTGGTTTTGGGAGGCTTTTGGGAAGTGTCTGACTGCTGAAGCGCTCTAGAAATGCTCCGGCTGTGCATCCTCCCCCACGTGTGTCCGTGAATGCCGCGAGTCGCTAAGGGACTTAACCACCCGAGGAAGCTCTCTTGAACCTGCTGCTAGTAAAGCACTGGGACCAGTCTGGGGGTGAAACTGGAGACCCATTGCTGAAGGTACCCAGGGTGCGTTGGACAGGCCTGTTGGGGTGAGTTAGGTGGGGCTGAGCTGGAGGGTGGATGGGGATCTCCGGGGGACCCCAGCAGGACCCATGGGAGGGCATGGATGGTCCTCCTTGGAAGGACCCATGTCCTCCCCAAAAGCAGGGCAGGATGGTGCCCTGGTGGTGCACACAGCATCTCTGAGAGCTGTGTTGCACGCGCTGCCTGGCTGGCCTGGTCTCATCCTGGTGTCACGATTGCAGAAATCCCAAACCAACAAAATAAGCTCAGATCACTGTGGGGCTTCGGGTAACGACCTGCAAAGCTGCTGACAGGACTGGGGCTTGGGCTTCCTGCTGCCTGGTTTTGTGCTGAAGGAGTTGCTTGGTCAGGAGAAGGTCAAAGTGCCAGAAAGCTGGGGGTCAGTCTCCCTGGGATCCCCCTCACCACAACTGGCGTTGCCTTTCTGTTAAGGGTTGCCTCCGTGTCTCCCCAGTCGTCCCAGCACCTTGGCTTCCCATCCCGGGAGGTGCTGGGGTAGCCCCACAGACCAGGTGGGGAGGAAGAACTGCCCAAGCATCCTTCCCCTGTAGTTCGGATACCCAGCATGAGGTTTGCAGAAGGAGGGGCTCCCTGTCCCCCCCATAAACCATCACCTGCAGCCCGACAGAGGACAAAGAGCAGAGGAAGAGGGGTGACGTGAACCAGGCGCTGACCCTGAGCAAATCCATCCTTCCTGCCTTGACAAACACCTCCTGCGCTCTTGTTTCCATGCCGGGGTGGGGTTTTTTTCCCTTTGCTCAGCGCTGGTTGGCTTTCTGCTATGGGATGCTGCTGGAGGATGGGGAAAGCACGTGGTTTTTGGGGGCCTGGAGCTACAGCAGCGCGTTGTGCTCCGCTCTCCGTGCCTCGCCTGCTGCTCCGATTGATCCCGGCAACAGCAGATGTAAAAATAGATGCCAAGCGCGCTCTGCCTTTCCTCCCAAACCTGCCTTTTGGCAGCTGCGCTGCGTGGCTCGCCGTTCTCCTTGACTCTCAGTGGAGACGTGTGGGAGGAGAAGAGGAGCCTTTTGCACGGGAAAGGGTTTTACTGAAACCGTCTGGAGGCAGTTTGGGTGTGCTGATCAACCACGGTGACCTAAATGAGCGTGCACAGCCGCGCAGGGGGGCTGGGGAGCCCTCCGCCGTACGTCAGTGCTCACAAGCAGCCTTACTGCAGCAGGATATGAGCTTGCAAACCCGCGGAGCACGTCTCGCTTCCCAGGAGCTGCCCGAGACCTCAGAGGGGCCTCCGGCTGCTTCCCCTTTCCGGGGCATCTGCAGCGAGTTTTCTGTTTGAGGTTTCCTTGCCCGTCCCCGTGTGCTGGGGCTGTTTCCTTCCCCCCGCAGAGGTCCCTGGGGCTGGGTGCCCGCCTGCCCCTTCCCTGCCACAGCAGCCGTGGGTGGCACATCCCGGGGTGATGCTGGGAGCAGCCCTTTGGCTTTTGGGGGGTGCGCACCCAGCATGGTGCACGCAGGTACCCGGTGTGCAGAGCTGCTGGACCTGTGGGGTGTAAGAGGGAAGAACATAGGGGGTTTTAGCAAAAGCTAGTTGCCTGAACCTGCAGCTCGTGTCCTCAAGCTGGCTCGAGCTGCGTTCGCTGGCCGTGTCGCATTGGAGATGTCCCTGAGCAGGCCTGGCTCTCCATGCGGCCAGGGCTGAGGTGTCTCGGCGGAAGCGTGGCCTTGCAGTGGAGGTGGGCAGTAACCGGTGCGTTGAAAGGAGCAGAACTCCATGGAGCAGGAGGGTGTTGATACAGGACCAGCAGGCTGGGAAGCTGCAGGTTTCATCCTCTGCTCTGTGTTCAACCCATTTCCAGTTGTAGGAAGCAAGAGGAGGAGCACAGACTGGGGCACCGAGCGCGTCTCCTCAGCTAGGAGCAATCCTTCTCCCTGTCCCCACCAGCTCTGGCACCAGGACAAGAAAGCCTCTTGAACTGCACATTTTTAAACTAAAATCCATGCCAGACAGTGGCCCCTCCAGACCTTGCTAAGAACAGCACCTCGGGGAACAGGTGGCCAGAGACGGGTGGCTTGTCCTGGATGTCCTGTGCAGCGAGGAGCTGGACCCAAGCTGGTGCCACCTTCCTCAAGACAGGCCTCTAAACGACCTCCGAGAAGCAGATCCCTGCATCTTTGCAGACCTGTGTCCCCGGGCTTCCTCCATCTCCCTTCGCTCCTCGGTGCCAGCGCCTCTTCCACAGCCTGATTAGTGTAACCCGGTTAAATTCAGAGCGGTCGGCCTGAGCCTGAGCTGCGAAGCCCGCGGCTGCTCTTTCAGACCTGCAAAAGGGTTTGTATGGGCAGAAGCTGGTTTGTTTTTCCAGGCGTATTGTCTAGTCCCATGAAAAAAAAATCATGTCCCCCTCCGAAGGCTGGGCTTGGGTGGCCCTAATCCAGACGCTCCCCACCCAGCGCCTTCCCCCCAAGGGCAGCCCATGTAAGAAACGTGGGCACCGGAGGGGTCTGGCACAGGGTTAATAGCGAAAAGATGCTGCGGGAGTTTGCGTTTAGCTGGGCTGGGATGCGGAAGCCCATCCTGATCCTTCTCTCCTGCTGCATCCCAGCGGAGGCAGCGTTTGCACCTCCTGTTTCCACTGGAATTGATTCATAGAAAAACAGAAAAACCCAACACGGAACAACTTAACCCTCCCAAACACTCATCTTGTGCCATAAACTTAGAGCTCAGCCTAAAAATAGCCCTGTTGCCTGTTTGAGGTGTAGTCTGGACCGCTTGCCGACTGCTGATTAGGTCTTGGGAACCAAAAATAGCTCCTTAATCCAGCGCCAGCATAAGCAGAGGTTTTTCCTTGAACAGATGCTTTTTGAAGCAGATCAGGTTTTAAGGTTTGTTTGCTCAAAGGCCTCGCCTCCAAGCACCCAGACTCATTTTAATGACCGCAGCATTATAAGCGATGGGACAGGAGATGCTGAGAGCGTCTCCCTGTGAGCTGAGCCAGCGCAGGGCTCTTCCCGACTGTGACATCTCATCATCCTCAAGCTTGTGCCTTTCCTTATGTTAATTCATCCAGATTTTCTCTTTATTTTTTTTTTTCCACAGGATGACTAAGGTATAAAAACTATTTGTGAGGGTTTTTTCGCTTTTCCTGCTAAATGATTCAGCCCCCGAATCTCTCCTCTCCCAGCTGGCAGGCTGCTGCAGCCCTTCCCTCTTGAACTTCTTCCAGGTCTTGCATCAAACTGAGCAGCACGGTATTTGATGTGCTGTTCCAAGCGGCCTTTTCCGCCCTGCTCCTACGGGAAGAGCCCTCCTGACTCACCTGCTCCCGCTCCCCGCAGCGGGTCAGCCTTTTCGGGTGCCTCTTTGCGGCGGGTGACTCGCTGGAGGGGTCGGCCTCTTCTCGCAGATAACTAGTGACAGGACAAGGGGGAACGGCTGCAAGTTGCGCCAGGGGAGGTTCAGGTTGGAGATGAGGAGAAATTTCTTCTGGGAAAGGGTGGTCGGGCATTGGAACGGGTTGCCCAGGGAAGTGGTGGAGTCACCGTCTCTGAGGGTGTTTAAGGAAAGGTTGGATGTGGTACTGAGGGACATGGTTTAGTGGGTAATAGGTGGTGGGGGGATGGTTGGACTAGATGATCCTTGAGGTCACTTCCAACCTTAATGGTTCTATTCTATTCTATTCTATTCTATTCTATTCTATTCTATTCTATAATGCTGCTTTGTTTCCAGTTTGGGTTTGGTTTTTGGGTTTTCCCCCCACCCTGCATGCCTGGATATCTTCAAACTTGAAGCCTGGGTACTGAAAATTTTGCAGCGGGCGTCGTGTGGGAGTGGGATGAGCAGGTGGTAGGAACAGGAATGGGTTCGCTGGGGATTTAACCCCGTGTCTGTGCCCAGCAAAGTCCCCCCCGCGTTGCGGTGGCAGCTGAGTTGGCCGGTGAAGGACCTGGGTACTTCCAGCTGTACACTCCTGTTATTTATCCTGGCATCCCAGCGGGGAATGAGGGGATTTGTGCCCCCTTCCCGACGTGCGGTGTAGGTCTCCCAGGTTTTCCAGCTCCTCTCTTTGAGATGTGATAACTTTCCCAGCAGTAATTCAGGAACTTCTGGAGGACACGGTTGAAGTTTTCTCTTCACCCCGGTTATTTCAGCATGGTCACGCCCATCTCCACCCCTTCACATTTTCCTTCCCTTATTTTTTTTTCTCTTCTTGAGTGGATGCAAAACACTGCCAGGATATTTATTTTTTGGGAAATCATTGGGAAATTACGTTAATCCAGGTCTAGAAATTTCTTCCACCTCCTGTTGCTGCCTGTTTCTCCTGTGCAGCATGTCACGGAGAAAGAGTCTGCCCTGAACCTACAGATTTCCTTGTGCTTTGTTAAGGGGAATTTTAATACTTTGATTTGGGAGGGATCGGAGCTGCCGGGGCAGCGGCTGTGCTGGAGACCCGCTCGTCCTGCTGCAGCCACCCCGGGACCAGATGGGGACTGTCTCGGGAGGAGAAGGAAGTGAAGGGCCGCTGGGTTGGCAGCAGTTTTGGGGAAGAAATGGTCCCCTCGAGGCCCATTTTTCATGCTGCCCATCTGAATGTGGTACCGCTGTCAGCTGGAGAGCTGGAAGGTGTCTCCAGGCATCTCTTGGTTTGGTGTCCTCTCACCCGCCGGTCATTCCAGCTGGCAGGAGGCAAGTCCCTCTCCCAGCACATCCCAGGGGCTGCTCCGTCCCTGCCAGCGCACAGCCCGTTCCCTGCAGGGAACGGGGCCCGCAGTGGAGCTTGGGAGGTTTTTTCCCTTCTGCAGTGAATGTTTTGGAGGCTTTTCCCCGTGCTCCTTCCATCTCTGTTTGCAAAGCCACGGAGCAAAGTCTGTGTTAGGGGTTTTGTCTGGGGCAGGGCGGTGGGGAGCATCCCCCGGTAACCTGCTGCCCAGTCAGCTGAAGCTTTTGCACTGGTGGATATGGCCAATATCTCCTTCAGGAGCTCTCACCAGCGGCGCGGTGCTGGGCTTTGGTGACTGGCACGAGGGGTGTTAAAATAAAATCCTCCTCCCTTTTCAGCTCAGGCTTCTGGATGCCTCAAATTTTACTGACGTTTCAGCAGAATTAAGGGATTTGGAGGAGGGGACGGTGATGGATGCGTAAGTTTGCTGCATCCTCCGCCGTCACTGATCACTTCAGGTCATCATGGATCCCAAAGCTGTATCGCAGGCTGGAGGCTGGCATCAGCAGGCTGTGGGAATGCAGATATTTCCCAAAAATCCAGCAACCTGGGAAGGGTGGGCTAGGGTAGGTGCTGCACACCAGCTCCTCCTGCCTGTAAAGGGCTCCTGGGATGCAGCATCCTCTAAATGCTTAATGCAGGGACACTTCAGCATCTTTATTTGGGGCGAGGCACGGAGGGTCTGGCATAAAGTTACTGTAATGAATGCCGTAGAGTGCCTTTGCCATTGTGGTACTGTGTCTGACTTGGAAGGATTTGTTCTGAGTCACTGGCTCGTGAATATTTAAAACACAAGCACAAAACTGTCTCTTTTTAAACACGGGCTCGCAGCAACGTATCAACTGACCGTACAGAGATCTGGCCACCAGTAACTTCCTCCCCGAAGCGCGCGGCGGTGTCCGAGGCCAGGGCGGGGGGGATGGTGTTTGCCAGGTTATTTAGCGGAAGTGCCGTAGGATGGGGATGGAGACAGAGCTCTGACAAAGCCGCCGCGGTTCAGGGAGAGGAGCGGCTCCGTGCGACACCTCCGTGCCTGTCTCTGACTCAGGTCTCAGATGACTTCTGGGGTGCTAGCTCCCACCCAGCAGCGTCCTCCCCGAGGTCTTCCTGGCTTGTGTTTTGTGGAAATGACAAAGGGGCCTTTCTTCTTCTTTCCTCTCTGGCTCCAGGTGGCACAAGCTACACTCCAAGCCTGGGAAGAAGGAGAAGGAGCGTGGTGAGATCCTTGTGTGCATCCAGTTCACGCGCAACAACCTTACAGCCAGCATGTTCGACCTGTCCATGAAGGACAAGCCGCGGTCGCCCTTTGGCAAGCTGAAGGACAAGGTGAAGGGCAAGAAGAAATACGACTTGGAGTCGGCCTCTGCCATCATCCCCAGCAGCATGGGCGCCCTCGATGTGGAGGATGATTATGACATCGGGGGCAAGAAGTCCAAAGTCAAGGGTTTCTTCTTGAAGAACAAGCTGCGCAAGTCGTCCCTGACGCAGTCCAACACCTCCCTGGGATCTGACAGCACCATCTCTTCTGCCAGCCTGGTCTTGGCCACAAATGTTCCCGAGGTAACCAAATCCCCGAGCAGACACAGCAGTCTGTCCACGGAGCGCTCTGGTAAGAGGATAACGGTTTTAATCCTCATCTTTTTTTTTTTTTCTTTCTCCCCCTTTCTTTTCTTTGTAAGGGGCTGTTGGGGCTTTCCTACAAATCTGTTAGCTAATTGCTTACCTAAGAAGCGGTGTCCCGCACAGACCCTCTGAGATCCGCGTGCCGGCAGCAACGTGCTTGCCAGAACGGGAGGAGAGATCTAAGATTTTGCTTTTCATGCTGAGCTGTGTACAAACAGCCCGGCTGAACGCTGATGCTGCACGTGCTCCCTGCAGCGCACCGCGAGCTTGCGGGCTGCGAGGGCTCTTTAGGACTGTTCCTTCTCTGCCTCCTAAAAGCAGATCGGGAACAGCGACTTGCAGCAGTCAGCCCCCGGAGAGGGCTGGGGGAAGCAGAACACGCTGCTGCTGCGCTGCTGCCCGGCTGTCTCATGAGACGCCTCCGGCTTGGAGGCAAAGCTGAAACAGCGGCCGGTTCCCGGTGATTAAAGCGATCTGAGCCCTTGGCGCGTGGAGAGCGGCGATTTGCAAACAAAAAAGGCCCTTGTAGTGAATTAATTCTTGCCGGCCCTTGAAAACAAAATATATAATTAAATGGTTTAATTGGCTGGAGACAGCAAATTCCCGTATTGGGTGGGAGTCGCTGGGTACGTGCGGCTTCTCCCTGTGCGCGTGATGCCTCTCGGTTTCTGCTGGGTGACGTTCTCGTGTGCGGCTGGAGAACGAGCGGAGGCACCGGTCTGGCCCCATCACCCTCGCGTCCTGGTGGAGGAGACAGCGTCTCTGGCCAGGAGGGGAGAGCAGCTGTGTGTCACCTGAAGTCCAGGCAGTCCTTCTCACCGAGCTCTCCCCGGAAATCTGCCGGGCATTAGCAATGGCCGCGGGGTGAGGCGGTGGGAGGGAGCAGCAGGCGCTGGGCCCTGCTGGCTTCTGTCACGCAAAGCAGCAGCCTGGCCTGTCGGAGCAGAGCTCGGAGGCTCGTCAGCTTTTATTCGATGCAAACTCTTCAATCACATGGAAGCACAAGCCCTTTAAGTAGCTTCTGGGTAGTTTCTTGCACTTACGATTGATCTCGGATCCTCTCAGACAAGGGGGTGGTTGTCTTAACAGAGGCTTCTCTCCAGGTCCTGCTGTGGAAGGTGATGTGCTTGGGGACAATACTGTAAAGCTTGTGTAGCCGCATACTTGGTGATGCATGCTTTGCATTTCCAGTAATTTAATTATAATCTGGTAGAACCTCGGGGGGTAGAAAGCCGGTGTGATTTCACAGATCTCCGTAGTGTTTGCAAATAGAAGGTGACGGTGCCTGTCATACCTGTGCCTGTTTCTCAGATGGCCTCACCTCTGTTTGGTGTTTTATTTCCCCCCCAGTGAAAGACTACTTGCCGTCTCCAAAGCTGACCCACAAGAGAGCGTTCAGTGATGATGTCTCCCAAGTCAGCCCGGTCCTGGAGCCAAAAGCAATCCAAAGCCTGAAGCCAAAGAACGATCCCATGTCCCGTTCTTCCCTCTGCATCAACGGGAGCCACGTTTACAGCGACGAGCCTGCTCCAAAGAGCCCCGTGTCTGTCCCGCAGAGCTCGGCGCCACTGCCCGTGCCCAGCATCCCCAGACGGCAGGAGGAGGGCTTTGGCTTCACTCCTATCCATCCCGACTCCCAGGAGGTGCCTTGGGGGCTCAGCAGCTTTGAGAGGACGCAGCAGAGAGATGAGCCCAGGTTCATCCCGTCTCCTCCCAGCTTAGTCTTGCAAGAAGAGCTCAAGGTCTCCACGAAAGCCGTCACTCTCAGTAACCATCTGGGCAGAGCCAAGATGGAAGAAAACAGTCGCCTAGAGAACAAACCGACTCAAGCTGCAGCACCCATGGTCCTCTCCCCGGAGATGACGAAGGAGAAACAGCCCGAGGAAGCGAGGAAGGAAGACAAGAAAGCGAAGGGCGGCCTCTTCCACCACGGGGGCAACAAGAGCGACGCGGGGAGCAAAGGCCAGGGGGAGAAAGTGGGAGCATCCCATGGCTCGTCCGTCCAGGTGGCGGCAGGAGGAGATGAGAGGAATAAAATCAGCAGCTGGTTTGGTTCAAAGGAGCCCAAAGAGTCCCCTCAGAAACCCAGGTCAGTGAAACGGGTGTGTTGATGTCTAGGCCGTTAACTAGCTGCCCCAGCCTCCCGTCTTGAAGGGCTGTGCTGTTAAATGCTCTCCAGCATCACTGGAGGGCTGGTCCCCATGGGATGGTAGTGGAGGAACGCTTCCTTGGTCTTAAATGGCTAAAGGGAGGGTGATTTTGCCTGGATCCTCCCCTGGCTTCTGCCACAAACCAACTCCTTTTGCCCTCCCGGCCGTGTGTCCTGGCTGGGGAAGGGAGGGATCCCCTTCATGGAGGGGGAGATGTTTCCCTCTGTGAAGGTGAGGCTCAGCCTGGTCATGCCAAGTGTTTTTGTGGCCTCAAAGTAAAGGATCGTTATCTTGGGATTAGTTAAAAAAGCTTCCCTGGCAGCCAGCGTAGGATGTGGGACACAGTGACATGTACTTGGATTTTATTTTTTTTTTTTTTTAATTAATCTCCTACCCCCTCTACATCACTGGTCTGGCCTAGGGGTGTGATACTTGGGACATTATTAATATTTCTGAAGTAACTAATCCCAGCCCTGCTCTTTCCTCCTCCCATCCCACCCCAGCCTTCCCTCCTCCTGATTATGAATCTCTAATGGTTCTCGCTTCGCGTGATGATTCATCCCTCCAAATCCTCAGCGCCGCACTCGTGGCACACAGAACGTGGTGTTCGTGCTCTTTCTGGGCGGGCTTTATCCCGACGGTGTGTCGCCCGCGTCCATCCCCGTAGCCCCTGGCAGCTGAGCTGGGGGCCCAGAGGTCGACCGAGGGCCTGATGTGGTGTTATCGTTGCTCAGCGAGAGGGATAAAACAGGGTTAAAAGCAGCCAGAGGAAATAACTAGCAGCTGAGAGCTGGTTGAATCTGGAGGGTTGATTTATTGTAGGGATTTTCTAATCTGGGCTGACTTTAACCTAATTTATTAAACAGAAGGATTTTAATTCAGTTTAAGCCTCCTTTAATGAGGAGGGCACTCATGGTTTATTCAGTCTAACCAGATTCCCACACTGGTTAAACTGCTTTTAAAGTGCCGCTCGGACGGACGTGAGGGGGCGAGCACATCGCTCAGCGCGGCGTCAGAGCGGGGGCAGCCCCAAAAGTCCTCCTCTGCTCACCCCGCGAGGTGTCGTACCCGTAGCGGCCTTTAAGGCCAAGGGGAGGCAAGACCGTGGTGCCACCCCCCTTGCCAGGTCTCTGGATGCTGTGATTGAGGAAGGACAGAACATTACCACCCAAGACTGTTCTTTTTTTCTGTTTTTGGTCATTTTGCAATAATAAACCTGCTGGTTAAGTCCTAGAGTAGAAAAGACTCGGTATGAAAACTAAACCCGTTAAAAATCCTCCTGTGTTCAGGCAGCGACCCCACAAGCTGCCTGAGCCAACCAGTGCGGTACTGGGAGCCTGCGATGCGTGGCGGGGTGGGAGACGTGCCCAGCATCTCCCTCTGGAGCCTTTTCCCCGACAGACGGGTGAGGAACCTGTGGGTTTCCTCCTGCTCTGCAGTTCTGGGACGGAGGCTGAGACGGGCCGTGCGTTCCAGCCGGAGCTGTGAGCCCTGCCTGCCGCGCTCCTCCGACGGACGCTGCCGTCTTCAAGGCAGGGCTGTCTGATCTGGCTGTGAGTCGGCTCCCGAGCGCCTGTCACATCCCACCCAGCGGGTGAGTGCAGAGGTGTCCTGAAGCACTGCTGGTCTCCAACAACCCTCTGCCTTTCTTTTTTTTTCAAATGACAGCTGCCGAACCCATTCCCAGCGTTATTCCTTTCCCAGGGGGTTTCACTCTGTGTTTTTTTTTAATTTAGTTCAGCGCTCACAGTTTAATTTCAAGCTAAGCTGAAGCTCAGCGGTGCTTAGAGTCGATCTGCTGTGGCATGCCGAGGAACCCGTCTGCAGACGGCTGCCTTGTCGGGAGAAACTCGGATGAGCTGTGCAGCAGCAGCTCCTCTGGCTGGGGTTTTCTCTCCCCAAAATAGGAATTGCTTTGAAGCAGCACGGGCTGGAGGGGCACAAATTCACAGGGGCCCCTTTTGGGGTGCTTATAAACATCTGAATGGGCTTTAATTGCAGTTTGGAAATGGGAAGTAATGAGCTTAAACTGTAGCAGGGGAGATTGAAGGCAGGCATTAGGAGCGGTCTCTAACGGAGGGCGGGGAAGTGCTGCTCGAGCTGCCTGGTTTGAGGGGAAGCCCAGCGCCTGGGGCCGGGGTGGGGGAGCACCTTTGGGGAACATTACAAGCAGTGTTTGTCCTAGCGTGTGGCCCAGGCTGGGCGGTGGGAGATGGGGACTGAGTCTCATTTGCTGCAAAAATGGCCTTCCCATCGTCAGAGGGAGATGGGCTCTCTCTAGGCTGGCTTTCCTGGCTCTTCAGGTTTTTTTGACCATTAATTACAACATCATTACTTAGTATACAGAACTCTAACTTTTCTGATTTTATTCTCCTTCCTTACACTGAACAACCTTGTGGACCACACCACCGATCCAAGTCAAAGCTGTTGAAGAGCTTAGTAGGTCTTGATGGTGTCTTGAACGTACGATCCGGTGCCATCTGGACTGTGATAATCAAATGCGTGGGGTCTCTCCAGCGTGCGACTGAAAAGTTGGCAGTGCCTTTCTGTGAGTGTTTTGTGGTTGTCCCATCTGCACCTGGAGGAGTTATTCAGTTACCAGTGCAACTTCTAGAGCTGAAAACAGATTAACCTTTGCTTTGTAGAGGGAACCAGCCGTTGAACTGAGCAGTTTTAAGCCTTTGACGTATCTGCAGAAAGGAGGTAGGTCCTCCTGAGTCTGGAAACTTCAGCTTTGAGGCTTCTGTCAGCTGAGCAAGCAGCATCTTCTGACCTTTTTGCCCCCCATGGATAGGTCAAGTTTCACCTGGGGCTGAACGCGGGGAGAGAGCATCGAAAGCAGTCACCTTTGCAGGACCAAAAAACTCAACCTGTAGTTAGTTGAAAGGTCTGTAATTAGAAAGATGCTTGACAGCTAAGGTTTTAATTAGCCTGTAGCTAAGACGAGTTGGGCACAGCTTGTCTTTAACCACTTGCTCTTGCAAAACCACACCCTTTCTAAAATAAGGAAGCTGCTGACTTTCAGCTGGTTTTAACCTCAGCTTTATAAAAAGGTCTCTGTTCTGTTAGGGCTGGTTTTTGCTGACCTGTTGCTGTGGTTTAACCCCAGCCGGCAACTAAGCACTGCACAGCCGGTCCTTCCCTCCCTTCCTCCCTCCAGGTGGGATGGGAAAAAGAGAATCAGAAGGGTAAAAGTAAGAAAGCTCCTGGGCTGAGGTAAAAACACGCCATCCTTTGACACCATATGCAGGTATCATTCCCTTGGTCTGTGGGCCACCCCTGTGAAATGTCTGTGAAAGGTCCATGAACGTGCACTGAGTCCATGTTGCCCATGACTTTGGGCGCCGCCTGTCCTGATGCTCACTCAGGCCAGGAGAGGCGCCATGAATCCTGATCGCTTCCAGGATTCCCAGCCGGCCGGGGCTTCCCACGCGAGCCCGCTGCGTGGTCGGTGCGACCCCCTTACTGCACGTAGCACCAGCTGCACTGGGTGTGGAGGGGACCGTCCCTTCGAACGCCCAGCCCAGCGCCGACTGGCCCCAGGGCTCCACCGGAACAGTCTCCCGTGGAAGCTGTCGGAAGGCTGGGTGCTGCTCGGGGCCCGCTCAAAGGCCTCCTTCTGCCAGGTCCCGCGATAGAGAGGGCTGACGGCCGGACCGTAACCGGGAACGTGCGTTCTCCAGAACCCCACAACGCCTAAGGAAGGTTGTGTTTCTTTTGTGGGGAGACACAGCCGCCGTTTTATTGATCGCATGCACTGGGATACGATGACGCCCATCTTGCCATTTTATTCTTAAAAACCGAATTTCCTGTGCAGGTCCTTTGACCTTACTTTGTTTCTATAGCAAAACCGGCTTTCAAAAGAATCTGGATTACCCTTCTTCCCTTTTCAAACACTTCCTCCGCTGTGTTGCCCCACGCAATGATGTCATCAACGTACTGCGGGTGTTGGGGTGCTTCACCCTGTTCCAGCGCAGTCTGGACCAGCCCATGGCAAGCGGTGGGGCTGCGTTTCCACCCCGGGGCAGTCATCCCGGGTGCACTGGACGCTGCCCGGCACGCAAACAAACGGCGGCCTGCACTCTGCTGCCGGAGGGGCTGGGAAGAAGGCAGCTGCGGTACCAGTTGTTGGCTGTGTGCCCCCCAGCTCCTCGTGCACCCCCAGCTCCTCGCTGGTGGGGTGGTGTGAGGAGCAGAACAGCCCTTGGCTCTGGGTAACGCTGCTGGGCAGGAGCGAAAACGTCTCTGTGTTCTCAGCACTGTTCCCAGCACAAATGCAAAGCACAGCCCCGTACCAGCTACTGTGAAGAACATTAACTCTGCCCCAGCCAAAACCAGCACACCCAGTGGCAAGAACACGTGAGCTGGTGCTGCCCTGTGAGCTGCGAACCCAGGAGAGGGCTGGACATGTCTGCCTTCGGCCTTATTTACACACGTTTCCTCACTGCCTCTTGCTGGGGAATTCCAGAATCCCAGACTGGTTTGGGTGGGAAGGGACCTTCAAAGATCATCTAGTTCCAACCCGCTGCCACGGGCAGGGACACCCCCCCAGCCCAGGCTGCCCAAAGCCCCATCCAGCCTGGCCTTGGGCACTGCCAGGGAGCCAGGGGCAGCCACAGCTTCTCGGGGCACCCTG
>VWZZ01000427.1:23726-48052 GCA_013399095.1 Psophia crepitans
CAGAGGGGCAGAATCCCCTCCCTGGCCCTGCTGGTCCCGCTGCTGGGGATGCAGCCCAGGACCCGGGGGGCTTTCTGGGCTGCCAGCGCACACTGCTGGGTCATGGTGAGCTTCTCATCAACCAGCCCCCCCAGCCCTTCTCCTCAGGGCTGCTCTCCAGCCATTCTCCATTCAGCCTGGGGTTGTACCTGGGATCGCCCCAACCCAGCTGCAGGACCTTGCCCTTGGCCTTGTTGAACTCCATGCAGTTCACATGGTCCCACCTCTCCAGCCTGCCCAGGTCCCTCTGGACACCATCCCTTCTCTCCAGCCTGATGCCCTGCTGGGGAGGCAGGTCCCAAAGGCTGTGCTTTCCACCCTGGCTTTGCTGATCCGTGGCAGCTCCCAGACTTTGATACTGGTTTAAATAGCAGTGGTAGGAAGATAGTGTTTGCTCTTTGGAGACCTGAATAAAAGACTGTTTGGGGTTCATTGTTTTTGAGGTTGTGTGGTCAAGGGTTGTATGTAAGGAAGAAGCTCAGCAGGTTTATTTGAGGCAAGGCCTGGGGCTAAAACAATTGGTTTAACTATTTTCAGGGTTTCCTACAACGTTATCAGAGCTCCACAGGTCCTGCTTCCTGCAGTGTGAGGGGGTGATAAAGTGGGGCTGCATCTGGTGCTTGGCAAGAGGAAAAAAGAGAAATTGTGTTCTCTCTTGTGAAAATAATTTTGGTGTAACCTGCCATTTGCAGGTTAAAGCCCCTGCCCTCGGTTGCTGCTTCCACGGGGAGGAAATGTAAACTCATTCCCCACCTTGGTAATCGCTCCTCTTTCCATAGTCCCTGCCCTTATAGCCAGCACTGAGACTAAATGTTGACTCGAATTCCTCACCCTTCATCTTGCACCCCTAAAAAGTACATTTCCTAAGTGCTGGAAATGGGAAGAAGGGTTTGGACAACGGGAGCACGGTGCTGGGACAGGCTGGCAGTGGGGAGCGGTGCGGATGCACCATCTGTGTCGGTGGGATTGAACACGGATGCGTGTGACAGCCCCCCCACAGCACCGTTACCGCGACCTTCCGGAGCAGGAGCCGGGAGGCTGCGGAGCCTGGGGAAGAGGAACACCGTGCCGCGGGGTAGAGATGGTCAGGGGTGGAGCCGGACATTTTCCCTCTGGCACGAGGGTGAAAAATGGCTCTTAAAATGCCTCTGCCCTCCTTTTGCCCGCTGAGCCCGCGTTTCCCAGGCGTGGACCTGCAGCGGGATGGTGCATCAGACCCTAAGCTGGCACCAGCTCAGCCCCAGAGGGACAAATCTGCTGTGTGGCTGCCCGGGGGGAGCGCTGCCCGGGGGGAGCACAGCCCCACTGCCCCCCCAGCCGTGGGTGTCGGGGTTAGCGCTTGGCATCTGCCTGGGCTCCTACTGCCCAGGTCCTCTCTGCTGGGTTTCTTGTTTGTTTTACTCCTGTGGTTTTGGGGCAAATCTCTCTAAAGCAGGACTTGTCCGTTTAAATTGGGATGATGGGCCGGTGAGGAGCAAGGGCAAAGCAAAGCGGGTATCGCACAGCTCGCTGAACGCCCTGCCCTCACCTCCCAAATCGCTGTCGAAAAGCACCATTTGCGCATGTTCCCTGACTCCTGCCCGCGTGGGTTCCCACCCTGCACGAAAACTCCTGGGCTGCCGTACCCATCTCTTCTTCCCAACCCCTTTCTGCACAAACCCTGCCGAGCCGGTGGGAGGAAATTCCTGGTCCCTGCCAGGCTTTGAAGCTGCCGCTGGGGCCTCCGGCACCTCGGTCCCGCTGGTTTTCCACCCGCCCCGGCTCGCTCGCTCGCAGTGAGCCCCGGCCGTCTGCCTGTCTGCGGAGAAATGGTGCAAAAAGCAAGGTGTAAATGGTGGGGTCACGGCGCTCCCCTGCATCCAGCCCCCCTAGGAGGGATCTTCCACTCGGGCTTCAGCGCAGCTCTTAACCTCGGCACATTACGGCTGGATTTGAGCCTTGCCCTCCCCAGCGCCCTGCTTGTTTCGGCGCATGTGCTCGTCTCTTTATCTTCGCGGTGCAGCGTTACCCACCCTCTTGCAGATGGGCTGCGATGCCTGGGGACGGTGCTCTGTGACTGCGGAGCCTGCAATTCAGGCTGCGATGTGCAGGGAAAAAAACCCACCCCTAATCTCCCTGCGTTGAACAAGCTGTTTCAACTAGACTTTCCATCAGGGGGTTGCTCAGCAATGTTTTATTTTCTCTCTCTCTTTTTTTTTTCTTTTTCTGCCGAGAGGCTAAAGCGTGTCTGTGAAGTGCTGCCAAACAAATCAGTGAGGGCAGAAAGGTACCCGCTATTTATTTTGGCTGGCGGAGCTGTGTGCTGGGCTATGGGAGGAGGAGGAGGAGGAGGAGGGTGAGTCAGCGTTTCACTGCAGCAAAGATCCTCGTCAGGCTGCTGCAAGCGGAGGTTTCCCTCTAGAGGAATACACCGTTCTCGGCTCCTGGTTTCGCCGAGCGCTTGCAGCATCCTTCCTCGGAGAGGGGAACCGGGGCTTTCCGGGGGTGGGTTACGCACAGGGAGAGCAGGGCCCTGCTGCCCGGAGTTTGCAGCTGAGAGGGGTTTGCGCAGCCCCTGAGCTGGCTCCCCTGGGTCCCAGCAGGAACGGGGACAGGCAGCGGGAACGTCAGTAGGGGGTTTGGAGGAGGAGGACTGCGATCCCACAAAACGAGGTGGATTTAAGTTCTGTCTTGTCTCTCTAGCTTGGCTCGAGCTGCACGTGCTGGAGGAGGGTGATACGGGACTGCTGCCCAACAGGGGAGAGATGTGGGTCCTCCTGCGCCAGAGCTGCATTCCTTCTGGTTTTGCTTCTCTCCGGGGAAAGATTCACGTTCACCCACCTTGTTCCCCAGGCGAAATGCAGCCTTCATTTCGCTGCATCCTGACACGGGGGTGTGGGTCACGATGGCGCGGGGCAGTCGGGGCCTTGCTGAAAGCCCCAGCCCCATTGCCGGTGGCCCAGACCACGCAGGCAGCTGCTTGGGCCTGGGACCAGCTCGCTGGTGGGGCTGAGAGCCGCTCTTTCCCAGCAGGTCCAGCGCCCAGGGAGCCCCACCATGACTTGGGGAAGGAAGACATGGACATCTCTGTGTCCTGGGCTGCATCCCCAGCAGCGGGACCAGCAGGGCCAGGGAGGGGATTGTCCCCCTCTACTCTGCCCTTGTGAGACCCCACCTGGAGTACTGCGTCCAGTTCTGGGGTCCCCAGCACAGGAAGGACACGGAGCTGCTGGAGCGAGGCCAGAGGAGGCCCCGGAGATGCTGTGAGGGCTGGAGCCCCTCTGCTCTGGAGCCAGGCTGAGGGAGCTGGGCTTGTCCAGCCTGGAGCAGAGAAGGCTGCGGGGAGCCCTTGGAGCCCCTGGCAGTGCCTGCAGGGGCTGCAGGAAAGCTGGAGAGGGGCTGGTTGCAGGGCAGGGGGGGCCAGGCCAAGGGGAAGGGCCTGAAGCTGCAGGAGGGGAGCTGGAGCTGAGCTGGGAGGCAGCAATCCTTCCCTGGGAGGGTGCTGAGGCCCTGGCACAGGGTGCCCCGAGAAGCTGTGGCTGCCCCTGGCTCCCTGGCAGTGCCCAAGGNATGATCTTTGAAGGTCCCTTCCCACCCAAACCAGTCTGGGATTCTATGATCTGGGATGGTTTTGAAGAGACCTTGAAGCTCTTCCTCCACCTATGCCTGGGGGGGGATCAGTGCAATTTGGAGCACTGCCCACCCATTGGGTCTGCCCAAGTGAGGAGCTGCTCTGTCATCAGCCATTCCCTGGGGAAGGAACTTCAACCACTCAGTCTTCTGGCAGCTGTGAAGGTCATCAGCAACACGCACTCATTAGGAGCCTGAAGCTGATTGATGCTCTGTGGCCATTAAGTGGTAGATCCCAGCAGAGCTGGCTGGATCAGGCCTGGGTTGCTCTTACTCAGCACTAAATGCTGCTTAAGTAGAATCATGGATGAGGAATCTTAATTGGGACCAAAACATTAAAGCAAGTGCTAGGGGGAAGGAGGAAACGCAGGAGCAAGCAGAGGTAGGGCCGTGGTCTGTACTGTTTGCAGCCACCCTGAGGTCATGGTGGTTTAGGCTGGACCTCGCTGCCTTCTCCTTCCAACTGGAAAAGAAAATTTGCCATGTTTTGCCCTGTTCCACCACAGATAAAACCCACTTGTGGATCCTGTGAGCTCACCTGGCTGGACCTTGGGTCACAGGCATCTCTGCTTCTCTGCTGGAGAGCTTGAAGTTGAGGGTGATTAGGGAAAAAGGTTAATTTGCAGCGTACAGGAGCCAGTGCTCCAGCGTGTGCGTTCAGCTGAGGAGCGTGGAGCCACCCAGCAGTGCAGGCAGTTGTCTGCACCTTCTGCATCCAGAGAGCCAGGACTGAGGGACTCTGAGTGCGCGCCGCAGCCTTGAGACGTTTAGGATGGTGAACGCCAACCAGCAGTGACAGAGTCAGGGGGCAGGTCTTCTACAGAGCAGCAAGCACGGCCTGTGGACGGTCCGGAGCGGGTCTTGGGCTGGAGGCAGGGTTCAGGTGCAGAGCGCCCTGACCACGTGCCGATCCCCAGGTCGCGGCGTGCCCAGAGGTTGGCTCCCGAGCCGAGAGCGGCTGTCGCTCTCCCTGGGGTGGTTTGTGCCTAAAGCTCCGTCACCTTCTCCGTCAGCTTCTCCCATCACTTCTCCTGGAGGTTTTCTGTGCTCAACGAGTGAGCCTGAGCCGGGAGAGGGTGTGGAGCGTGGCTGGGCTGGACGGGGATGGGCACCTGCACCATGGCCACCACTGCTTAGTGACAGCAGGAGAGGGCACCCACGAGCTGTGTCTGCCTGCAGCACCAAGCGAGCTGCGGGCTGGAGTGGAAACGAAGGTTTTGGGGTTGTTTTTTGTGCCTGAATTACTAGCTTTGCTGGTAGTACCTGGCATAGTGTCTGATGGGTGCTGGAGTTGAGCCTGTCGCACTTGGCTGCTTGCCGTGTGCGTTACCGCCCTAAAAACTGGGGTGGGGGGACTTTGGTGGCGTTGATTGCGCAAACAAGCACCTTTCCAAGGTAGCTGCTCGGAAGATGATGCACGAGGGGGGCTGCCAGGAGCGGGGAGGAGCAGGTCCTACCCCGCGGCTGCGACGGGCGCAGGTTCCTGCCTCCCCGCGCCCCGTTTGTCTGCGGCACCTCACCGGGCCAGCTTTAACAGCCACCGATGCCGACCGCGCCTTCGCACGTCGTTAGTCATTAACTTTTGCCTCAAGGTGGCATTTTTGCGCTTTAAAATACGTCTCAGGCTTTTTGTGACATCCATAACAGCAGCCGAAAGTAGGTGTCGAAGCAACTTTGCCGTTTGATGGCGCATTGACCGTGATCTTCCAGTGCCGTCTGTGATCCCCGCCAGCAGCTCGGGTGCGGCAGGGAAGTACCGCGATGCCGCCCCGGGACATGCCCTGTGCATTCGGGCCAAGCATTGACTTTATTTAAACTTTGGTGTGCCCAGTGCTGCTGATTGGTGTCCCCGTTTGTCCCAGACCAGGGCTGGGGGCTCTGTGAGGCTCAGCTCTCGCAGGCAACGCAAAGGGCAGTAATCCCGGGAGCTTGGTTACGGGGCAGCGCAGCCACGCGTGCCGGTGCTGGGTGCCCCTGTCTGGGGACGGGGTTGCTCTTGGCAGGGGACACTCAGGAGGAGGGAGCGCGGCAGTCGGAGCACCGGGTGGGGTGTGGGGTGTCCACACTTCTGGGGTGAAAACCTCCAAGACAGGCAGCCCCGGCCTGGGAAGTCTTCCTCAGGGGAAGGAGCTCCTCATTGCTGGAGGAGTTCCCAAAGGAAGACGGATGAAATCCCAGAGGAAGGTCGGTGTAGTCCCTGTTGAAAAGGCGGCAGAGAACTGGCCGTCTGACACGGGACGACGTGCAGGAGGAGACCGACAGTCTGAACTGGAGATGTGCTGAATCCCTTCCTCCTCCGTGGGGTTCCCTGGGGGCGGTTCAGGTGTCCGGGGACCTCGGGCCAGAAGTGGCGTGAGAGGGGGCGTGGGGGGAGGCTGGGCAGAGTCACGGGCAGAGCCAGGGCCACATCCTGGCCACGTGCTCCTGCACAGCTCTTCTTTGGCCGCCGGCCGCTGCGCTACCCTCCCTCCCGTGCGAGGGGGAGTACCGTGTCCACTGTGGTCCCAACACGTTGCCAAACAAGTAGCGAGGCACTGGGGTAAACTGGGAAAGGCTCACTCCCGTGTGCCCTTACTGGCTCAGGTAATCCTGATCCAGGAGCCCAGCGCGGCTCCTCAGGTGCAGCCTGCCCTGGCCACGCACCGGCGTTGGGACAGAAAACCAGCCGACTCCTCGGGCCGCAGGAGGTGGGAAAAACCTCCCGGGCTCCTGAGTCTTAGGGCTTGCTAAGGCAGAAGGGGGAAATTTGGAGGACTGTTCTAGAAGGGCTGCCCTTTCCTTTGTGTCGTGCATGCCCTTTCCACGCCTTGACTCCATAATCACCGCTCTGCCTAACCAGAGAGACGAGTATGTATTTGGTCATTGCATTGCTTTGAACCGAAGCGTTTGTAGTGTGTGTGGTGTATGCTTACAGCACTGTCACAGCATTAACCAGGAGGACTGTTCTGTCTTCCCTCCACAGCCTGGAAGTGTCTCCTCAGGTAGAAACCAGCTCAGATGCTCCTTCTCATTTTCCTCCCTGCTCCCCTGCCCAGTTTCCTCCTGCCGCTGTAGCCCATCTCGCTAGCATGCCGAGCTCTAACCTCCCTCCCGCTATCGGAGACAGTCAGTCCGGATGCTTGTCCCCCACCAACCCATTCCTCAACTCCCTGCAGAGCAATCCCTTCTTTGAGGACCTCCTCGCTGACCAGGTACTAAATTCTCCTTCACCTACTCACTTTTTCTCTAGTTTCCCGCCTGGGCCGCATGCTTCAACAGAGGTCGCTGGGAGCTTTTATTCCTCTGAGGATTGCAGTCCCTCTGCCTCCCTAAGGCACAAAGACCCGGAGAGGGAATCTCCAGCCAAAAGCGTTTGTGTCCCCGTTCCAGAAACTACTCCCCCATCGCAAGGAGACCTTCCTCCTCTGGACGAGAAACCCGCCGTCCCCCCACCCCTCTCGGAGTGGGACGACACCTTTGATGCCTTTGCGACCAGCAGACTCAAACCAGAGCTGAAAAAGGAAAACTTCTTTGCTTCGGTGGCGGCGGAGGGCATGGCTTTCATCGACGATCCCGATGCAGCCAGCCCAACGGAGAGATCGGCCGAGCCGGCTCACGAGAAGGGGACAAAGGTATTTGAAAAGGCCGATTCACAAATGGGCGGTGAAATGCCCACAACTCTGCGGTCTTGGACAAATTTCTCCGGTTTAGACGTGGGGGCAAATTTGGTGAGCACAACGCAGGAAGCGACCGTGATCGAGGATGTGCTGAGCCCTGTGTCGGCGGGGTCGATGGGAAGGAGGAAGAGCAGCACGCCTACAGTATGGACAGCCGCGTTTGCGTCGGGAAATCCAGGGGAAAAAGAAGCTTCAACACCGCTGACCGCTGAAAATAGCGCTAGGGAGGAGGGGGACAGTAATGAGGAGGAAGCCTCTAGTGCAGGCTCGAACGGATGGATGACCATAGCCACCGAAACCGCTCCTGACCCGTCAGAGAGCGCCCAAAGCGTGGCTGAGCGGGAGCGCGTGGCGCAGGGGGGCGCGTTCGGCCCGCGGCCAGCCTTCCTCAGCGAAGGCGCCTTCGAAGCCGAAAGCGGATCTCACGCTGCCGCTTGCGTGTTGCCCAGGAGCACCTTCGCCCCCGAGCTCCCCCCTGAAACCCTGCCAGGCAGCAACGTGGCGGCCGTGCCCCCGCGGGTGCTCGCAGATGTGGCGGCACGACGGTTCCCCGTGGCCCCCAAGCCGGGGGCAGACCCCCAGGGTCCTGCTAGCGAGGAGGAAACATTTGACATACGGACTTCAGTCTACCGGCTCCAGGCTAGCATGCGGCTCGAGGCCAGCGAAAGCCGTGTGAAACTCAGCTCTGACATTCGTGAGAGGCACGTTGTCCTCTCTCCGTGGACGGGTACCCGAGAGAGGGAGGAGATGGCAGCCAGCTCGGCCGCGCCGCCCCCCAAACCTCCGAGGTGGTTTGCGGCCGCAGGCAGTGAAGGGGAGGGGGAGGAGGAGGAGGAGGAGGATGCCTGTGACCCGCAGCGAGGCAGCGAGCAGCGACGGGAAGACGCGGAGGGCCTGAAGGCAGATGTGGAGTTGCTGAGGAGCCGTCTGAGCAGCGAGCCCTCTGTCCCGGCGTCTCCCAGTCCGCCCGCACTGGGCATGGACGCAGCCGAGGCCGGGAGCGAGTTACCCATCCCCACTGGTGCCGAATCCGCCGCTGCAGACTCAGCTGCTAATTTGGAGGCAAGAGCTAGCGAGCTGGCAAAGAGAGACACCTCCCTGGGGGAAGGCTGCTCAGAGATGAACGAGACGGATGCGGCCGAGCAGTTTGAGACTTGCCCGTCGAAGTTGTCCCTGGACGGATTAGGCCAGTCGGGTGCTGAGGAGAGCTGGAGCCAGGCAGGTTTATCCCCTCTGACGGGGGCCGCAGGCGGTGCCGAGTGGGAGATGGCTTCCGGACAGGAGCCGTTCCCTGAGGAGCCCAGTACGTCGGGAATAAACCCACCTTCCAAGCTAGACCCGAGCCAGCCGGAAATCTTCTGGACGGCTCTGGAAGAGCAGGAGGCAGCCGGGCACCCCGCGGGTCTCGGCCCAGCGGCACGACCCCAAAGGTTAGCGCGTGGGGAGAGTCCGCCCCAGCCGGAGCCGGCACGGGGTGGTGGCGAGGGGCAGCACGGGCCGGCGGCCGGCTCCGCCGGGCGAGAGGAATGCCAGCCTGAGCCGTGTGCCCCCGTGGCAGTGGCCGGCCCTCCCCGGGAGGCAGAGCAGGGCAGGCCCCCCGCCAGCGAGCCCGAGGGGCCGTGGCGCCGATGCTCGGCAGACAGCAGGGTAGACTTCAAGAAGGCCGATTTCTGGAAGCCAGATAGGGCAGAGGAGAGGCACGAGCAGGACTCTTCAGCCCTGAGAAACCCCTTTGCTCTGGCGCTCAGCCCAAATTCCCCAAGCAATCCCTTTGTGGAGGAGCCACCAGACTCCCTCCCTGTTCAAGCTGTGCTGCCCGAAAGGCTCGGTCAGGGAGGCTTCAGCTTCGCCAGCCTCCACGAGGAAGCCCTTGGGCAAGGCTTCCAGCCCACTAACCTCCCCGGGAACGCGCTAGGCAAGCCTCCTTTCCTGCATGACAGCCAGCCCTTGGCCTTCTCCACCCCTTTCCTTGTGGCTGCAACTAACCCTAAACAGTTTGATTTCCCTTCCCCTGCTGCGTGCCCCGCGAGCAGCGGGGTCCCTGCCGCCACCAGCCACGCAGCCGCCCAGCCCTGCCCTTTGCCGCAGTCCGGTGACACACAAGCTTCAGCGCTCGTGGTTTTGCCCAGGGAGACACGGCCAGCTGAGAAGCCCTTTTTCCAGCAGACGACCAGGTGAGCACTCCGGGGAAGGCGAAGGGATGTGTTATTTGGTAGGGGTGAACCCTGTCTCCCTTCTGCTCTTATCGGGGGGCCGATAAGAGGACCCCGGCTCAGTGTCAGCAGCTCGCGGTTGGCTCCACGGAGGCTGCTCACGGTGTTGCTGCGGGTCCTCTTCCCTCACCTTCCCGTGGTCCCAGAGAGTCCGGCTTGAACAGCTCGGAGCCTTCAGCGCAGCCCGTGGCGGTGGGGAATGGCCACTGGTGTCCTGTGTTTGCCCTAAACTGGGGCAAACGGTTTGAGCATCCAAGACGTGCCCCAGCTGAAAATTCAGCCACATCAGAACTGCATCCGCATTTCACTCGGTGCTAATTTTGGCTCCATCATCTCCCTGTGCTTGCAAAACAGGTGCCTTTTCCATGTCTGCCAGGAGAGTTTCCAGCCGTTAACGCTCTCCTGAGTTCCTTCATGGCATGTGCGCAGCTCTGCCCCTTCCCTTCTATTAATTCACCTTTGGTTTCTTTCCTTTTTAAACGACCACCAGGTACTAAAAACCTTCTTCTCTCCAAAAAAGAAAACCACACCCCCAAGGCAGTTTCACCAGGGTGGCAGCAAAATGCCGTTCTCCCCTCCCTCCTGCCGAGATGGGTTGTGAAGCAAGGGGGATTTAGCCTTGAGGCTGACGGGAGTGGGAAGGGGGGTACCGTGGCGGTGGCGCACAGGAAGGAAGGGGCTGTTCCTCCTCCCGGGTCGGTCCTGGGCTTGTAGAAATGCTGTGAAGCAGAGAAGGATGCTGAGTTTAGGGCATGGAGTCTTGCTCTGTGTCCTTCAGTTTGTCTCGTTGTCCTGGTACACCTCCTCCGGCTCTGCCAGGGCAGGAGGAGAATGTCACAGGCTCTGTCATGGGCATCGAGGGTCGAGCTCTGATGGCTGACATGGGGAGCTGGGCGTTCAAGCAGTGGCTGGTTTCATCAGCCTCACTTCTGCAACAGAAGGTGAATGGGATTTTATTATCAGTCCCCCCCCTGGAGCTCCATCTGACCCTGGTCACGTTCCTGGGGAGAGCGAGGGCAGGAGCGTGGGGACCAGAACTTAGCTGAGCTCCAGCCCTCCTGTGTGGGGATCCCCCCCTGGCTCGAGCCTGGGCTGGACCTGCAAAACGATCTCAGGGGCAAAGACTAGCAAGAAATGAGTCTGTTAGGTGACTTTTTTTAATTTTCTTAGTTTATTGAGGCCAGATCCTTAAATCATTCTTAATTGGATTATTCATCCTCCAACAGATAATCTTGTTAAAATCTGCAGGTAGCAGGTATATGGAAACCTACTAATTATGGTGCTTTGTTGTGCCTCATGGAAAGAGAAGTGTCCTGCAGTCCCACAGGGTAAAAGTAGGGAAGGAGAGAAGTGTAGTCCCAGGGCTCCTTGTCAGTAGTACGTACTCACAGGCGTCTTTGGACTTGGTGCAACCCTCCAAGGCCTGGCTGGCTCATGGGAGGAACGTGGGCTTGGCCCTGCGGGCTGGGTGTTGTGTTGGTGGTGGCTTCTGTCACGAAACACATCTGAGAAGTCCTTGAACATCTCTGCTCTGGTTTCTCTACCTGCAAACCACAGATGTTTTAAATTCTTCCTGCTGTGATTGAAGAACCTTGGAAGAGTTACTGAGGTCTCTGGAAGGCTCTGAGGATCTGCAATACTTTGTGAGGTTCAGGAGGTGGGATGGATTGTCACAGGGGAAGAGAGGAAGGGTGGAAGGGCCCTTCTCTGGGTCTCCGTGGTGATGCTTGCCTTTCCTAGAACCAGCTATTCGGCCGGTGAGTGGCATGTAGGCGAAGAAAAGGTGTGGTAGAAAAGAGGTGGAAGGAAAAAGGAAGGACTTCAAACTCAAAACAGACCTGAAGGCTCAGCTGGGACCAAAGTGTCTTTCTTCTCCATCAGATAAAGGAGGAGCTGGTAGCTGGTGTGGATTATTGAGAACCTGGTGTGCTGGGTCTCATGCCCTCCTTGGGAGCGGGGGGAAACGGGGTGTGGACACTCAGGCGGCCAGGGTGGCTCTGCTGGCCATCTCGTTCAAGATGGCAAGTGAAGCAATAGGTACCTGTATCTGAGTGACACCAGCACCTCCCGCCCAGTCTGGCTGAGATGCCGCCTGGTCACAGTGAGCTTGGGGACTGTGTCCTCCTGGAACAGCTTCTGGTGTGCCAGGTACAGAGATGCAGCAGAAGAGAGTGTGTTGGGATTGCGTTTGCAGATCCTTCCCTGCTCTCCAAACGGTGTCTGCAACACAAAGCCGTTGCTGCTGGGGTAAGGTGGGTGCTCGACGCAGCACTCCTGTGTACGGGGGCTCCCCTTTCTGCTCTCTGGGGAAGGGTGGGGTGGTGCCTTCATGGCCGGGAAGGTGTCTCTGGTCACATCCCCTGCACTGGTGGGACCCGAAGGACAGCCCGTGACAGTGCTCTGGGGACTCCGCTGCCTTGGAGGAGCCCAGCGGTTGTGCAGCTCCTCACCCATCGTTCGGAAGCTCAGCTCTGACTGTTGCAGCACGTCATGGCACTTGTGGGTGGCAGGGTTGGGGCCGTCACAGGTGCCGAGGTGGCACTGGCACGCGCTGCTTTGTGCCTTCCTGGTGGCAGGAGCGCAGCAGAATCGTCCCCTCCTGAAAAGGAGGTTGCAGGTTAAATGACGTGCCGGTCTCTGTGATCTGCCTGTGTTCCTTGTGGGGCCCTTGGAGCTCGGAGTGGCTTGTCACGTCCACAGACAGAGCGGGGGGAAGACTTGCTGATCCTGAGTTCAGTCGCTCCCGTAGAGCCGTTCTCCCCGGAGGTCTGGCCCTCAGCTTGCCCACCAGACTGATGTCCTTGGCTTGGCTCCTGTCCTCTGTGAGCAGCATTGTGACGGGCTGATGAAGCCTTGGTTTCCAAGTTGCTGTAGGGGAATCTCCCCAGTCGTTCCGCTGTGCTCAGCAGTGACCTCGGGAGCACCGGTGAAAGCTGCGCTGTGACACGGCAGCCTCGCTCGGAGAGGGACAGGGGCTGTGCCACCGTCACCCTGAGAAGTGTCACCTTCAGCGTAGACTCTTGTGCGCTCGGAGCGGCAGCGGTGGATGAAGCAGGCTGTCGGTGTGAGCCACTGATGCACCGACCGGCGGATGGGAACAGGTCCAACTTCTCTGAAGCCCTGGTGGATCTGCTGACGTGGCTGTGAGGCGTGAAGCAACCTCTGCTCCCCTGGAGGTACCTGGTGCCGACTGTGCCCTGGTGGGATGCAGGTGGAGGAACCCTTCCTGCTTTCAGGTCCCCTGAGAACGACAAGCCGAGGGGCAGAGCCCGGCTTTGCTCGGCAGGAGCCCGGCACACCCTGCCCTCTCAGCGGGAAGGAGTGGCATAATGATTTTTATTTTTAGAAATACCTTTTCCAGCTCTGCAGAAATGAATGTGTTCCCACTGGCAGTGGGGCTGAAAGCTGCCTGGGACGAGACCTGCAGTGGGAAATGTCCCCCTGCTTTCAAAATGCATCTAAGCTATCCCAGTGTATCCCACCGGCATCCCAAGGCTGTTGCTGGTTTCCGTTCCTTAGAGTGGCCTCGCTAAGTGTGGTCCAAACGAGGTCCCCTTTGGGGGCGTAGAACGGCTTGGGAGTGCGTGACGGCCAGCCGGTGCCCTGCAGACCTCTTGCTTAGGGGTGTCCGTCCCCTGCTTCTGCAGCCGCGCTCTGATCCCCGTCTCGGAGGTGCTGTGGGGACGCATGAGGCAGCGGTGGCATTTGGGGTGCGTACCTTCAGGTCTGGCTGTGCTGAGCGCTCCTGGCGGCCCCCGCCGCTGTCCTTCCCAGGAACAGTGGAAGTCCTGCGGCGGTAGCGGAGCTGCCTTCCCCAGATCCTGCAGGGAGCCCCGCTCAGTTTGGGCTGGGAAGGAGGCAGGCAGAGGTTCAAGCAAGCAAAGTTGTTTCTTCTGTTTCTTAATGGACAGCTCTGACGGGGGACAGTGACCCTTTGGCTTGTTGGAGCTGGTCAGTGGCTACCATCGCTGGCCGCTCCTAGCAGATGGATGGCAGGAAGCAGCACTGTGGTGGAAGAGGACTCCAGATACGCTGTGTCAGCACAGTGGGGAAGTTGCTTGGTACGTCCTGATCTCTCACCGCTGACAAGGCACAAGGACACCGGCCTTGAGGACTTGGGCCATCCACCTGATGCCTTGCATGATGCTACCTTTGTCCCAGGCTCACCCGTCGCCTCTGACCAGAAGCAGGGTGGGAAATACCCCCTCTGCTTTCGGAATGGAAATAAAGCACCGTCAAGCGGTCACAGCACAAGCTGGACTTGAGGGGTCTGTCCCAGCGCAGCCGATGGCTCGCAGGGTGACTGTGGGTGTTACTCCTCCTCCCGCAGCGCGTCCCACCAACACCCTGAGGTGCCCATTTGTAAGGAGAGGCTGTGCTTGGCCGCCTCGCTTGAGAGCTCCTGCGGGCAGGACATGCCCCTTCCCCTGCAGCGTTGTTCGGGCTCCCAGCAGTTGGGACTGTCACCCTTTCCAGGGTGGCTGCTGCGTCTGCGGAGGGCAGAGGCTTCGCAGAGCTCCTGGGTAGATTTTGCGATGTTTTCATCCCGAGTGCGGTGCACAGGTCTGCCTGTTCCTCGCGGGAGGGTAGCCTCAGGTCACTTCTCTTTCCATCACGCTGAAAAGCAAACTCACTCTGTTTAAGCCCAGAAACCATCTTTTGGGGGAAGAGTGAGGCAAAAAGAAATGCGAATGTAATTCTCCCTTAAATGACAGAGAAGGTGCGTTCAGACGCCATGTCCTCGGCCTCCCTTTCGGCCGGTGCAGGGGGATCAATTCTGTGGTGTCCTCCAGGCAGGAACTGAGCAGAGCAGTGCAGGACCATCCCTGAAGCATCAGTGGTGACCCCAGACGCTAATCTGGGGGCTCCGGGGCAGCAAAGTGCCCCTCTGGGCAGCGGATGCAGCAGCCCCCGGTCACATCGGTGCTGGGTTACGTTCCCCTGGCTGTGCCAGCACCTGCCAGCCGGGAGTCTGGACCCACAGCCCCTCGGTGTGGACGGAGCAGCGTAGGTGTGGGCCTGGGGATCCGGTCTGTATCTCAGCCAAACGTGTGTCCCGGGGCTCCTTATCTCATTTTTGGGTGGGAACAGTGGTGGAGGGTGCTGCGGGCTGCCTGCTCGGAAGGGTGCTGGCTCTCCCCTCAGAGCAGGCGAGCCTTGAGCAACACGGACGCAGGTGATTTAGCTGTGTGGAGCTGCTAAATTTGATAAGTGGGTCCCAACCCCATAAAAACCATGAGGAGAGGCAGCAGCGTCGCTCCCCAGCTCAGCAGGGTGTTAACTGTCCAACCTCCTTGTTCTCCTTAGTCCTCACCCAGTGAAACCCATCAGCACTGCGGTGCAAGAGGTCTCCAGTGAGAAGAAGCAGCAGCACAGGTCCGGCCTGACGACCGCTCTGAGCAATGGCCTGGAGAAGCTGAAGACGGTCACCACGAGCAGCGTCCAGCCTGTGGCCCCATCCTCTCACCTGGAGAAAACGGACTCAAAGCCATTAAAGGTAGGAGCCCACCACTGAGGTGAGAGCTGCGTTCCCACCTGCTGGAGATGTTCTATAGCTGGTGACAGAGGCGCAGAAAACTGCTGTTGGAGGAGGTGTGAGCGGAACCACGGGCATTAGCTCCAACATCCTTGATCCTGGTTGCCCGGCTGCCCGCTGGCCTCCTTTCCTCCATGACCAGGCCTGGGGACCCTCTCACCACATCGTTTTTCTCCCGTTGCTTGCTTTGGTTTGGGGTTTTTATTGTATGTTGTGTGAGCGAGTGCCTGGTTATCTGCAAGACCTGGGAGATGGGGGATGTGACAGCTGCCTGATGGAAGGCCTGAGGGTTTTTTGCTCCTGGCAGAGGCACCGGGGAGGTGCTTCCTGGAGCCTTGCTCAAATGCCGCTTGCCTGGCGGTATTTTAAATGCTGGCGTGCTGAGGCAAGCAGAGTACCTGTGTGATGCGTCTGAGGGCGCAGTCTCACGAGGTTGCTTTCTCCTTCCCTTTGTCTGCTGCTGCTCTGTTTGCCTCCCCAGCTCGACGGGTAAAATACTGCTGCTGGGCTGCACCTGAGTGGACTCCCCTGGAGCTCCTGAGGGGTGTTTCAGCTCTTAATTCTCTTCTCCTGCCATCATCCAGGCCTGCTGCTGGTGGAGGGGGCAGTAGCTCATGCCAGGCTTCGTTATGCCAGGCCTCATTATGCCAGGCTAACGGGCTCCATTGTGCCCGTGCCCTTAGCTTCTGACTGCTGGGGGGAAGAGGTTTGACGCAGTTTTTGAGGAAAACCAGTTAAATGATTGACTCAGCTGGCAGAAGTGCTCAGCAGTCACCTCACCAGTGGAGAGGGCTGTGCTGGCTGGGTGTCTGGGCGGTTGCTCAGTCCCCAGTATTTTTTGGGTGACTGCAGGGCGCGTGGGAAAGCTGCTTTGTAAAGACGTGATGCGATAGCTGCACATCTCGGGCTCATCAGGTCGCACTGGGAAAGCAGACAGACGTAGAAAATACTGGCTGGTGTGGTGGTTGCCGCACCTTGCAAATGCTAAAGGGAGCAGCGGTTTTCATGTGACTCGCTGAATGTTCCTCTTGGTTTCTACCACAGGATCCCACTGTACTGGACCAGTCAGCCAAGTATTATCACTTGACCCACGATGAACTCATCCAGCTCCTGCTGCAGAGAGAGAAGGAGCTGAGCAAGAAGGAGGAGCACATCCACGAGCTGGAGAACTACATCGACCAGCTGCTGGTGCGCATCATGGAACAGTCTCCCACGCTCCTCCAGATCCCGCTGGGAGAAAGCAAGGCCAAGTAGCCTCTCCCCAGAGACCAGCATCACTTGCCTACAGCACTTCTCCAATAAACACGCTGCAAACGTCCCTGCACTTCCCCCCGCCCCTTACCAGAGGGCTCCAGTGGCTTCTGTTCACAGAGTTTAGCAGGAAAGGTTATCTGCTCCTCCCCAGCCCAAGCTTGTCCCAGCTCTGGCTCCAGGGAGCTATAGGGTGGTGGGCTGTCATCCACCCTGTGGGGAGGAGCAGAGCCCTCTGCAGGAGGCAGATGTCTCCTTAGGTTCCTGTCATCGTGACCAAGCGGCATCTTCTCAGGCACTCATCCTGCCAATGCTTTAAGTGGTCCACGGACATTTAAGAGCTGGAAACCAACCACCTTGCCCACCTCTTTGTCCTGCTCCTGCTGCTCTTCTGCCCGCACTCTTCCACATCCCTTTTCTCTGAAGCAGTGAACCCTGGCTGGTGAACGGTGTTCAATCGGTTGATGACGTCAGGGATGCCTACGCTCAGTAAGGGTCTACCAGCGTGTTCCTGTCCGCTGAGCCTGCTGGGCCGGGCAGCTAGGGGAAGGGGCTGCGGTCGGATGCCTCTTTCCCTTCCTGCCCTGCAAGTTGTACCCCCAAAACAAAGAGTCTCCGTCGGAAGAGCCAGCTCCAAGTTGTGCCAGTACCTGACGGCGTGGGAGATGCTACCCAGAGCCCCAGAGCCGGAGTCCGAGGCCGTGAAGTACTCAAGCCGACGTCACCGCCTGACTGCGAGCAGTGTCGGTTCCTTCAGTGTGTGCGGAGTCGTGACGCTGCCTCAGCTCCCCGGCTCAGAACTGAACTCGCAGGACGGGAGAAGGGCCAGTGCTGGTTTGTGCACCGTCAGTACTGCAGGAGATCTTCCTGCACACCTCCCAGCCCGTCACCAGGCTGGCTGGCACCCGCGCGCCCTGGCCGCGGGACTGTATAAACCACAGCAGAATTTTCTACTCAGTATTACACTCCCCTTTCCCTGCGTCCACGGGAATCGCTTGCCACTGGCAGCCCTCCCCCCGCACCGCTGGCTTTGTGTCACCTTTCTCCGTGCAGCAGGAAAATGCCGTCGGGACCGACGCTCGTGTGCGGAGCCGGGGGTGCGACCGCCCAGCCACCTCTATGCATGGCTTCCTGCCGGGTCGGACGCCCGGCAAACACCGTCAGAGCTAGCGATTTCCCCACAGACCCCCTGCAAGCCAGTGTTAGTCCCAAACACCGCTCAAGTTGTATCGCATCAGCGCGCCAGCGTCGGCTCGCTGGCGGCCTGGGCCCAGCCGTAGGCGCTGCAGAGCAGCTCTCTCGGGAGCTGGACGCTTCTTGCCGCTCAGTGTTGCGTGACCGTCTGACGGCCTCTGGCCACCCGGTAGATGATGTTGGCCTGAGGCTGGTGAGCGACGCTCCCGGCTGCGCCAGAGTACAGCGCAGCTTGTGATCTGGAGATGCTGTGAAGGGTGTAGGAAGGATGTTGTTCCCCGCGTTGTTCCGCCAGGATCTGGGCTAGGGAAGGTGCCTGTGCAGGCAGGGGTCAGTCGGTGTGGGACTTGAGCTGCCTGGGATGTGTGAGGCATCTTCCCTCTCCTGGAGACCTCCCAAAGTTACTGGGTTCTTTTAAAGCCTTCCTATTCTTTTCTCCTTACTTGTTTCGATGCCTACCACGACTTGGAGAAACCGTGCCTTTTGCGACAGAACAATAGCAGTTTTGGTACCAAAAAAGGCTCTGAAATCCGATTCTCAGCTCAGCGCAGCCCGTGGCGGGCAGCTTGCTCCGTCGTTCGCCTGCTCATCCGAACTAGGTGAGTTTAGTTTCGAACGCAGGCGGCAGAGCCTTCCCGCCCCTGGGCGCAGGCTGCGCTTGTGGTCTCTGGCAGGAATTCCGCTCGGGCAGCTCGCGTGGCGAGGGAGGTGGGATGGTTACGAGATGGGGAGGAGCAGGCCCAGTGGTCCAGGACAAGATGCAGCTGGATAAAGACAGGACTGAGTCCGGCGCAAGGTCTGAGGTCGGGGAAGCAGGCTGTAGGGTAAGAGATACCGGCTGGGAAGGAGATTTGGTGTTGCTGCCCGTGGTCACGTTTAGCCTGCAGACCGTTGTAGGAGAAGGAGGGTTTGTTGCCTGGGAAGATACCGGCCATGAGCCTTTGGTTCCTGCCTGCCTCTGCCTCCCGCAGGCATTAATCCGGGGTTTCACACTTCCCTGCCTGCGTCTTCGTGTTCCCCCTCCGCGTGTCTGGGGTGTGGGGACTTTGTTTCTGGTAGAAAAGCGCCAGAAACCTCGCTCTGCCCGTCTGATCCGAAGGTCCCGTGCCCTGAGCGCCGGGTTCCTGTTCTGGGCGCTGTCTCCCGTGGAGCAGCTCTCCCCACTAGCTGGCAGCGGGCAGGGACAGCAGAGAGCAGCCCAGCGTCAGGAGAGCGGCGCGGTGCGGGGAGGAGGGCCGGGGCAGGGGGCTGGGTGGCGAAGCCTTACACCAGGCGGGTGTAGAGCCGAAATCGCCCACGAGAGGCAGGGGCCCGTGCTGGCTGTCCCCTCCCTGAAAAACAGCGGCTTCCCGGGACTTCTCCCCCGTGAGCGCTGGGCGTTGCGGGTGCTCCCCGCACACAAGTGCCAACGTTTATAAGGTCTGGCTGCCCCCCCTCCTCCATCGCCTCTCACCGCCCCCCTAATCCCCCCTCTGCCTTACTCAGCTCTGCCTTTTTTTCCCCTCTCCAAAGCTCGAATGTTTTGCACTTTATATATTCAAGTTGATCTCAGAGCTACAGCAGGCCGTGTCGGGTGTACGGCCTTTTCAGCAATACGCGCTTCCTCCCGTGACCCGCCTCCGCCGCAGCGGAACACCCCCCTCCCTGAACTGCCTTCCGCGGCAGGAGCCCGCGCCGGCTCGGACGAGGCTGGAGCGAGCAGGGCCGAAACGTTCTCGCCGTGGCCGAGGGCCGAGGCGGGGGGACGGCACGGGTACCTCGGCATCGCCGTCAGACGGGGCTTCCGGAAAAGACCGAGCGGTGACGGCAGCTGCGGCCACCCTGCTGTCTCATGTCTGTCCTCGAGCGTTTAGAGGTGCGGAGGTATCTACACGTGATGGCTCGTGCTTAGGAAAAGGCGTCTTAAAGATGTTTCTGTCTTCGTTCTCTGTTTTTCCACCCAGCTGTCCTGCAAATTTGGTTTTGTGATGGTTTTTTTCTCCCCACCCACCACAGCTTTTGCTCTCTCTGTAAAGCAAGCAAGCTCCGCTTCCCCACCCGACCGCACGGAAGCCAGAGGCTGTGTAATATTTTCTGTTAAATCCTCGGGAAATGGTTTTGAGGACCTGGGTGCTTTCTCGTAGAGGGGAGGTGAGAAAAAGAGTCGGGGGAAACATTCTCCAGTTGCTCATATCCCAAATCCCCATATTTAACCATTTATTTGCAAAGAGAGGGAGCAGGGTGCCAGCCCGAGGGCTGTCGCTCGTGGCTGACCCGAGCAGCCGAGAGGGTTTTAATGGGCTTTTTGCCAGTTCCGTGTTAAACGCGGCCGTGACAATTCCTCAGCGTTTTTCTTTAGCTTCCTGGTCCTTCCCTTTCCAAGCTGTTTCACAAGGTCTTCCGCAGGGTGCTGTTGCTCACAGCTGCGCTCAGCTTTTGTCGTGAGCCCGCAACTGGGTTTCGTGCTTTTAAACAACTCTGGCCAAGTGATTTATTTCTGCCTTGACTGGCCCTTCTGGCTCCGAGTTACGGCCAGAAGAACCGCCAGGGTATATCCTTAAACTGGAACAGCCCTGAAGGGACGTTGGATGCTGAAGCGGCACGTAGACTCAGCCGTACGACTTGTCTGTGAGGAAATGGTCGTGTGTTTTGTGTTACAAACGTGGGGTGGAAAACCGTCCCAAGAGGGGAGAGAGAAGCGTCGGGGTTTTCGGAGTTGTTGAGTTCCCGGTACTTCGCGTACGCGGGAAGTGGGTTCTGTGTGTTTCATGTTTTAATAGTTGCAACTGATGTTTATAAAGAGCTTGTTATTTACGTTTTAAGCACTTTAAAAAAAAAAATAAAAGTTGTTCAAGCTGTTCCTAGATACTTCTGATTTATTGACAACAGCGTCTGTGCTGATAGCACTTGGACAGTGACTGACATTTATCTGTGTATTTTCTGAAGCAGGATGACGGTGTCCAACTCCTCCGGCAGCTTTTCCAGCATCGCTGACGGTCCCTGAGCACCCAGCGCCGTGCGGTGCCTGGTGAGGAAACCCGGCCCCACCGGTGTCGCTTCCCAGGGCAGCGGGCGGCCATTACCCGCCCTTGGTGGGCACGAAGCACTTGTGTGTCCCCGCTCCGCGCAGCAGCTCCTGCTTGCACAGGAGTGAGCCCCAGCCCAGACCTTTGCCTCCCACTCGGCTGTTTCCCCTCTCAAAGCCTCCTTCTTTCTCCATTCATGCTTTTTCCCTTCCAAAAAATTAACCTTCCTTAAGCTTCAGTAAATGACTTTGCTGCTCCAAAGCAGAGGTTTCGTTAGCTCTAATCCCAGTTTATTTTCCTTCTAGCTGGATGGGAGGCCGTTACCGAGCTCAGCACCTGTCCGGGGGATCATGTTAACCCTGAGAGCCTGGACGGGCTGGGGGGAGGAAATGTTCGGCACGCTGCTCCGCAGCGTCAGGGCGCTGAACTGTGACCCTCTGAAAGACTATCCGAAAACGAGACAGCCTGAAGCGCGTGGGCTGGTGCGGGTTCCTCTGGCTGCAGGGGGTAGAGCAGGGCAGCGCTCAGCGGTACGCTGGGGCAACTGGAAAAAAAAAAGAAAAAGAATGATGTGAAGACCTTAGGGCTGCTAAAACCGCCGTACGCGATTGCGTCGGCTTGAAAGCTTAAGCACAGGCTCGGGGCTGATGCAAATCATCCCCGTCCCTGCGGGAGGAACGGGCTGGGTTTGTTGTTTCAAGCCTGAGTTTTGCTGCCCGCCGCAAGTTTTTCTTAAAATCTGGCTTTACAGATGGAAGCCGACAAGAAATGTTCCTGTGACTTTCTCCCCGAGCCAGCAGGCAACCCAGCCCCGCAGGCAGCTGTCACGGGGTGGGGGGGTGGCCGTCTGAAACCCCCACGTCGCCCTCGGTGGAGTGAGGACCTCGCTTGATGTCTGGGGGGGGGCTGTACATTCCCCCTCCCCCCCTCAAAACGGAAAGAAACGTCAGGGTGGACTTAACAGTTGTTGATGTGGGGAAGCAAAACTCCCCCCTCCTCCTTCCCCAACCAGGGAACTACAAGTTGTCAGTCTAAATGGATCTGGTTAGATTGATATCAGCCAAAGAATTGATATTCTTTCTGGTATTTAACCAAAAAAGTGATAGTCTTATGTCACTCCAAATGGGGTTTTCGATAAACAGATTCTCTCCCCTCTGTTGTTACAAAACATTCAGTGTGTCAACATTAGGGATTGTATCAATTATCTGGCTCTAGCTGTAACGGGAGGGAGGGGGATTTCCCTTGCGTGGAGACAAGAGATTTGGGTTCTCACCCGTACTTACGGAGAGCCCTCACGACTTTCCTGCATTCACTTTTGTGCAGTACAGCATCAAACCTTCCGAAAAGAGAAGAGTTGCCTTGGAGAGCGTTAGCCACAGCAAAATGCTTTTCTTTTTCCTTTTAAGACAGCGTTAGGGCTCCACGCAGTGTTACACCCCCCTGAAGAAAGCGAACCCTAATTAAGCGCTGTTGTTCTTCGGGATAGAGATTCCCATCGCACCGCAGGCGGCGGGATAAGAAGCGCAGCGGCGAAACGGAGCTGCAAGCGCCACGGTTGTGCTGGGGAGGGTCAAAAGGAGGTTTGAGCCCTGTGAAGCCCTGCCCTGGGCGCGCAGCGCTCTGCGCTGCAGCCACTGTTAATTAAGCAAGCCGTTAACTCAGGACGCGGTACAAGGCTGGCAGCTTACTCCAGTTAGCGGGGTTTGTTGTTGGACCAGGTCTTTGCTCATCGTCCATCCGTTCCTCAGGAGGGTCATGTTTTCTCGCCCGCACACGAGGCAGGGAGAGGGGAAAGGGAGAGGCGACGCGGGGCGACAGCAGCCAGTCACCCTGAGGGAGCAGGTTGGTGCAGCGCAGGGAGGAACAGCCTGATTTTAACAGCATCTCTGAGGGAAAAAGAAAGAAGAAAATGTCACTGTTCTGTTCGTACGCGCTTTGGGGTGCTGTGTCATGGTGTGTGTTACGGTGTCTGCCCCCACGGCAGCGTAAAGCTCCGGTAAAGCACGATTCGCCGCTTCCCGAGCGACACCACGAAAAGGTGGCCGAGGGGCTGAGGAGACAGCGGGGGGTGTGAGACCAGGCAGGGTGGCAGCGGGACAGCCCGAGGCTCAGGGGACGGCGCAAGGTCCCAGCCCGGGCTCGCGGAGCCTCTCACCCACCGACCACCCAGCTGCCACAGGGGGAGAACCTCGGGCACAACCAGAGGTATCGGACTTGCGGCAGGCTCTGCGCTGGGCCCCTTTTCTGTCCCTTTTCTACCCAAAGCTGCAGGAGATTGGAGATTCAGTGAAGGGGGTCAGCGGTGAATTTGCCTAAAAACAGAAACTGATTTTGCAGGTGGAATGAGAGCGGGGAGAAAAAAATCAGCACCGCATTTGTGAAGCAGAGCAGCAGCATCCTCGCAGCAAAGCAGCGCAATGTTTGTGTTCCTCCCTGTATAACAAAAAATAGGGGGGTTATTTTTTTCAGTTATACTGTTTAATTCCTCCTTAGATGGCAAATCTATTTCTGACCGGCTCTGTAATCTGTTGCCTTTACTTCTGCTGCGCCAAGCCTTCCCCTCACACCGCCGGCCTTCCCCACTCCATCCCCATCCCCGGGCCGTCTGCTCCCCCTTCGCTCCTCCTCGGAATAAATAGGAGAATTGCTCCTAATCCTCCAAACAATTTCCCCGGTGTCCGAAGGGCCAGGCGCTTCTGGTTCCACTAATCTAGAGAACAGGATTCTGGAGATGGCCTCCTCCGCGCCCGCCCTGCCCCGGCCCCGTGCCCCCCTGCCTTCACCTCCCCGAGCCCTGACGCCGAGGCAGCCACGTCGCGTCTGCGTCAGGGTAAACTTCGCATTTCCAGCTCTCCTATTCTTTAATCACCAGTAGCAATTGTTAAGCGCCCATCAAAGGAAGAATATGTATTTCCACAAGGAAATGATGAAATTTGAGGGGTTTTTGTTATTTTTTTTAGCAGCTTTGGGGCTTTCACCTTTCTTTGTGCCATTATTCGCTCAAACAATTACAGAATCGCAGCAGACACCCGCTACCCCCACCAGGCTCCGGCGCACCCTCCATCGCCACCAGTGTCCTGCCGAGAAGAGAGCGTTTGCGTTCCAAACAGGAAGGGCATTTTGGGGTGAATCGCTTGCGGTCAGAAACGTGCTTTGAGGGCGGGAAGAAGGGAGCTCCGTCACGCGGCCGGGCGCCTCAGCCATCTCTGCGAGTTGCTCAATTAAGCTGTTATTTCCCAGAAAGCAGCAGAGCCGGGGAGCAGCGGCAGCTGAGCAGGAGGCCCACGCACGCTGTGCCAGGCCCTCGCAGAGACCGGGCGCCACACGCTACCCAAACCCTTCGGCCGCTCCCCTGAGGCGGTGGCAGGAGCATGGGGAGGGGCAGCCAGCCCGGGGCCCGGCCTCAGGGCCGGGGGGCCGGACACCTCCTACCCTCCGGGCCCGGGACAGCCGCCTCCCCGCTGCCCGCCCTCCGCCCTCGGGCTCCCCTCAGGTTCCCGCCAAACCACCTTTCCCGTCGTGCCCCGGGCCGCGCCCCGCTGCGGACTACATTTCCCATGCTGCCCCGCGCCCTCCCCATTGGCTGGAGGCCTTCCGTGAGGGGCCGGGCGGACGCGGACTACATTTCCCGGCGTGCAGCGCGGGAGCTGCGGTGGGCCGCGGCCAATCAACGCGGCGGCGCCGCAGGGGGCGGGGCCCGGCGGCGGGGGAGGCTGTTTAAAGTGGCGCTTGCGGCGCGCGAAGGGGATGGCGGAACCGGCGGACTACCCCCCGTTCCAGCTGGGGAAGCCCCGCTTCGAGCAGGTACCGCCGCCGGCGGGAG
>VWZZ01000427.1:48264-58849 GCA_013399095.1 Psophia crepitans
TGGCTGAGGGTTCGAGTCCCGCGGCCGCCGCCGAGGGCTGCGGGGTTGGGTGGGAGTGCCGGGTGCCAGCGCACCTCGTCCTTCCTCCCCTCGCCCCCCCGGTGGGACAGTGCGAGGGCTGGGCCTCAGGCGTGGCGGCGAGCCCGGGGCTGTGGGGAAGTGGTGAGCTGCCCCGGGAGCGAGGCCTGCAGGACAGGGCCTGGGCTGGGAGCAGGGTCCTGATGGTCACCGGGTGGGTGCAGGAGCCAGGGCCGCTCCCCGGTGGGCGCTTCGGCCGCCTCACAACGGGCTGTGGGTGCTGCGGGGTCCCCTCTGGGGTGTCGGGCTGGTGGCCGGGCAGCGGCTGGCACTTGGGAAATGGTGTCGTGTGTGGCTGCTGGGGCGGCCGCCGAGGCGGCGCGGTTCGGGACGACACGTGAGGTGAGGGAGCGGCGCCCCGCGGCAGAGCTGCCCTGTCCCGCCTCCCCGTGACGGGGCATGGCGGGGAAGGCCGCAGCGCCCGTCCCGTCCCGTCCCTGCTCTGCCGCCTTCGCAGGCCCTGCTCAACCCATGTCGGCGGCGTCCTGCTACAGCGCAGCCGACAGCCCGCTCCTCGCCCTCCTGGAGCCATGTCAGGCCCCTGATACGGCTGGCAAGGTTCATAAGACCTGCTCTTGAGCTGGGTAAGACCCTGCTGGAGAGGAACGAGCCGTTGCAATTACCAGATTGAGAACGAGCAGTGGGCGCCTGTGCGTGTCCTCACTGCTGGGGCAGGCTCCGAGGAGGCTCTCTTCCCACCATCCACATGACATCTGAACGGGACTGCTGTTTGCCAGCCATCTGACTTGCTAATTGCAGCTCGCAGAGCTTGGCTTGACCAAAGCCACCCGTTTGGGTTGCTGGCAAGTCCAGTTGCTGATTTCCTGTGTGGGGGTCCAGCTCTCGGTGGTGGATCTACGTGTGTCTTCCCCCCCCACTGACTTATCCCTGCTTGGGGGGTCATGGCAGGACCTCGTCGGTGTGACAGCAAGAAAGGGGTGACTTCCCCGTGCCGGGAGCCTGCTCGGCTGCATGAGCCGAGGGATGCTCACGCTGGGGAGACGGAGCTTTTTAATAAGGAGAGGAGGAGGAGGAGGAGACACTACTCCCTTCTAGACACCACAGATGATTCGAGGCACACTTGGCAGCGAGTCAGGCACAGAATCGGTGCGTTCTGTTCATTAAGGAGCGACTGTCACTTGTAGCAACATTTAGAAAATGTTTCGAGGGGTATGGCAGGATGTTAATGATTCCGTGCGCGTTCGAGCGGAGACGGCCTCTCTCCTTGCTGCCATTCGTGGGAGATGAGCTGGGTGCGTTCATGCTGCAGCCCTGATCCAGGGTGAGGGTTGTCTGTTGGCGAAAGCACCCTCGGGCCGGGTGGTTCGGGGGTGCTCTGCTGGAGGGCCACACCGAGCAGTGGAAATCATTCCCCTTCTGTATAGGGGTTTTATTCCTTTCTCGTAAAACTTTCTGCAAAGCAGCGCGGAGGTCTGGTGGGAGCTGATGGATGGGTCGTGGTGCCGGTATCCCACCAGCTCTCACCCTGCACTCCCCTGCTTTCTTCTGCTCCATCTGCGGCGTGGCTGGACAGCCCAGTCTGGGGTCTGGGAATGCTGTGGGGCCGCAGAGCAAGAGAGGCTGGAGTGTCGGTGACCGGGTTAGGGCACCCGGTCAGGTCCTGCGGTCGGCTCTGCTCGGGCTGGGACCCAGCAGCCTGCCCCACCAGCGCCGCAGCCACGAGCTCGCGCCCATCACACGACCCGGCAGAGCTGAGGTCCTTCACCTCTGGGTCAGGCAGTTACAGTTGTTTATTTGCCCCACCCTGACCTTGGTGTTTGCTACCAAACTTTGGTCTCCAGCACTGGGGAGGAACTCCTACGTGAGCCCCAGGGATCAGTGGATCTTAAGCAGCAGAACCCTTTTCCATCAGCTGTTGGGTGCAGCTCCTGGTAGCTCTGCCTTTCCGTTCTCTCGGTGGCCTGTTGCAGGGTTTTATTTGTTTTTAAGATCTCGGCTGTAGCTGTCCAGCTGACAAAGGGTGCCTTACTTGTTTGGCAAAGGATTAGTGACGCTTCGGGTGGTGGTTTAAATTCTAGACGTAGCCCCGTGCGATGACAGCATTTCTTTTTTCCTCTGAAACGCTGCTTGGGAGCAGGTCTGGGGCTGTTTATGGGGAGATTTGACCAAAACTGGGGCTGGGAAAGATGCGGGGAACTCTCCTAAGCATCTTTGTCCCTGTGGAGGGGGAAAAACAAGGAAAAGTTGTGTGTTAGGAACAAAAACCTTGGAGAGCGAGCTCGGCTGCCTGGGGATTTGGTTCAGAGGAGACTCAGCGGTTTTCTTCCCGCGCCGTGCCCCAGAGCCCCCGGGACGCGGCTGAGCAGAATTTAGGACAGCGGGCGGGAGGCGCCCGTCCCCAGCACCACCTCCGGAGGTTATTAAATTCCCCTCTTCCCATCCCTTGTTTTGCAGTTCACTTGTTTTTTATTGATCTTCGAGCAAGTGGCATTCTGTCGAGTCACCTGTTTTTATCTTTTGTTTTGTTTGCTTTTCTTTTCCTTTTTTTTCCATGTTTCTTTGCTGGAAAGATCCTCTGCCTCCCAAGGGAAGCAGGCTATTTTTAGGTAAAAGAAGAAATGAGGACATTAAGCTTCAGAATGTGTGATAAGGACTTAATTTCTGACGAGTAGTTCTAATTTGTTAGGCATACTCCTCCTTTTTTTTTTTTCTTTAAGGATTTTCTAAACGCTCCCTCTTCTAGAGCCAGAGCACTCAATGTCTGTTCCCAGCACCCCGGAGTCCGTGTCCCAGGCAGTCACCCTGGGAAACATAAATGTGGTTTGTTGGTTTTTTTTCCTGCCAGAGGAAACCTTTCCAGCAGGGGTCTGAATAAGGTGTGGGTGCGGTTGTTTGCTAACCAGAAGTGGTAACTGGTGGAGGAAGACAGCACCAGTTAAATCCTGGTGTTTTTATTGGGGTCAGCCCTCTAAGGAGTAACACGAGGGTGTTTCGGCTAGCACGGGGGGAACCAACCTCCTTGGCAGCTAAAGTGGAGGGTGGTCATCTCAACAACAAGTCCTGAGTGTGTCCTGTCCTCTCTGCTAAGTAGGAAATAATAATAAAAAGTCACAGATCTTAGATCCTTCAAGGGAAGGAAATGGAAATAAAGGGGAATAAACCCAAAGCAGAACCATAAATGCCTTTTATCCCTGGAACAGCTCGGCGTGTGCGTAGGGTCAGGGAGTACGTGATGTGCTTGGGATGGTTTCTTCGGTCAGCCAAACGTGCCATTTCCATGGCTGCGGTGTTAAAAGCGTCGTTAGAGATGTGCTGTTGTCAGAGCTTGACCTTGCAGATATTTTAAATGTTGGAACTCGACACGTGCTGATCTCAGAAATGTCTTATAAGGACATCAGGGCTAAAAATCTTTATTTTCTGCTCTTCGTGTGCCTTAATCTGGTAAATTTAAAGCACAACCAGAGTCTGTTACCCCTCTTAGCAAAACCATGTGCCTCCTATGTCCCAGGTAACCCCTGCAGTAACACCCGGATAAAGATGCTGTTGGTTTGATACGCCCCTCGGGAGCTGGGTGGCTTGCTGCTTGCGTACCGTGGCAGCCAGGAGCCCTGGTACAACCAGAGCTGTGTCGTAACAGCGAAAACTTAACACACAAGTTTCTGCTCCTGCTGCTCCACATCATGTTTTTTTCCACTTAAAAAAAGTGACTGAACTCCCTCCCTTCATTATGGAGAAGGGATTTTCTCTGAAAGGCAGCGGAAGGATGTTTAAGGTTATTTTGCGACTGCTTTAACTCCTGCGTACGTGCGGGTCCAGCCCAGCGCGTGCGAGCTGCTCGAGGTGAGGCTGGCGTACGGTACATGGCGTTCGCTGTCGCCAAACGTGGCTTTCTCAGCCCCGAAGACGGGCTGGCCCTGTTTATCCTGTGCAGTCGGCTGGGTCCTGCAAACACATGCTGAAAGCCGAACTGCAGAGGAGAAGAGGAAATACAGACACCTTTGGGTTCGATGTTTGTCTGTTAACTTCACAGAACCTGCCAAAAAAAGCCATCCGTTGGCTTCTTTACATCTCTGTCAGCCAGGACTGGGTTTTACAGAGGGAGTTTGTTCGTTTGCATCTCGTGCTACGAGATGTAAACCCCTGCTACTCCCGTAATGCCCGTGAAAGGCTTGCGTGTCGTGTCCCGTCTGCGCTCCTGGGCAGATCTGTCCCTGCAGGTAACCGAAGTTACGGAGATGCTGGAGCTGCTCCTGAATGTACTCTCGGCCTTTTAATATTGTAAAGTCAAACTGAGAGTCCGTAGCTTTAGCCTCAACTTGTGATTGGGGCGGACCGCAAGCGTGTGTGCAGTCACCCAGCTCCAGTGTCCGGCCGTACCTTGCCAGAGGCCCGTAGCTCAATGGCTTGAATTTTCTCAATTTTGTTTGGTTTAGCTTAAATCTCTTCCTAATTAATTTAAAGCTGACATAAGCCTGATTTTTAGCTGAAAAAAAAAACCCCAAGTCTGCATGCCTTTTGCTCTGGCTTAATTAAATTCTTTTTAAAATACCACTGTAATTAAATCTGTAAACTTGTGCCTATCTCCTATTCATCCCAGGGCTGCCCAGCATAGACTTTGGAGGAACACTCGCCTCTTTAAGGTGACAAACAAGTCACGGTCACTTACCTGTCTCTCACGGCCCTTCTCCAAACTTCTTGAGCCTGCAAGGAGTCGTTTCCTTCTAGTTCTTCTCTCGGGGTCAGCTGCATCTTGCACAGCCGCTTCAATGAGCTGGATCCGTAACGCAGTCCTGTGCTCCCTGTGAACTGCTCTGCCATGTGAGGGAATTAATATTCCCAGCCGCTTCGCAGAACTTCATTGTGCTCGCAGGCTGGTGAGAAGTGGTCCCAAAATAGCCGCGATTAATCACAGGAAATTGGTGTTATTCAGTTTTGTGGTTTTTGGTTTTTTTTCCAGATAACTGTTTACTACAACAGATGTTACAGGAATAAAATGGCAAAAAAGACCAAGGATGGATATTTGGGAGCTGAAGGTCAAACTTCTGGGCATCATGCAAGCTCCATCCGCTGCATGAATATGACATCCAGAGCTGGAAATGATCCTGTTAAAAGGAGACATCCTAAATCAAGCAGGCTGATGTTATTTTTTTGGATTTCAGTAAAGCTTTTGATACTGTTTCTCGCAGTATCCTTTCAGACAAAACGTCCAGCACATGGTTTGACAAAAACACGATGTGATGGGTGAACAGTTGACTGAGGGTTGGGCCCAGAGAGTTGTGGTAACTGGGGTTCCATCAGGCTGGCGGCCAGTCACTACTGGGGTTCCCCAGGGCTCCGTTTTAGGGCCAGCTCTTTGTAACGATTTCATAAACGCCTTGGATGGGGGACTAGCAGGTGTCACGAGCTTGTGGATGACACTAAATTGGTAGGAGAGGTTGACTCAGTGGAGGGTGCAGAGGCCTTGCAGAGAGATCTGGGCAGGTCAGAGACCTGGGCCATCACCAACCACAGGAAGCTGAACAAGAGCAAGTGCTGGATCCTGCCCCTGGGCAGGGGCAGCCCTGGCTGTACAGTTGGCCTGGGGGGGGAGACGCTGGAGAGCAGCCGTGCTGGGAGGGACTGGGGGGTCCTGGTCAGCAGCAAGGTGACCATGAGCCAGCAGTGTGCCCAGGCTGCCAGGAAGGGCAACCGTGTCCTGGGGGGCACCAAGCCCGGCATTGCCAGCCGGGCCAGGGACGGGATGGTCCCACTCTGCCCTGCGCTGGGGCGGCCTCACCTCCAGTGCTGGGGGCAGGTTTGGGCGCCACAGCACAAAAAGGACATAAAACTGTTGGGGAGTGTCCAGAGGAGGGAACAAAGGTGGGGAAGGGTCTGGAGGGGCAGGCGTGTGAGGAGAGGCTGAAGGCCCTGGGCTGGTTCAGCCTGGAGAAGAGGAGGCTGAGGGCAGAGCTCATGGGGCCTCCAGCTTCCTCCCGAGGGGGAGCCAAGGGGCAGGCGCTGATCTCCTCCCTCTGGGGCCCAGCGCCAGAACCCCAGGGAACGGCCTGGAGCTGCCCCAGGGGAGGGTTAGGGTGGGGATCAGGAGAAGGTTCTTCCCCCAGAGGGTGGTGGGGCCCTGGCACAGGCTCCCCAGGGCAGTGGTCACCGCCCCGAGCTGGGCTGAGTTCAAGCAGCGTCTGGCCAACGCTCTCAGCCATCTGCTGTGATGGGGCTGGGTCTGTGTGGGGCCAGGGGTTGGGCTGGTGGGCCTTGGGGAGCCCTGCCAGCTCAGGGTGTTCTATGATTTTGTGAATCCTCGCTTAAACCTGGATTTGGTTGACTGCCGTGCGCTGTAGGGCTGCCACTTGCTGGTGCACTGAATGGTGCCCGGCTGTTCCTGCACCCCAGCGCTTGATCCCCTCATCCCGTTCTCTTGTCCAACTGTTGGTTTGCTGGATGGCTGCAGAGCTGGTGTGTCCAGCTCAGTCCTTGGAGGGAGGTGGAAATACCTTGATTTTCCCCCGATTAGATAATAGTGGGCATGGAGTGATGGAGGAAGGATGGAGGAGAAAGCGTCAGAAGGAGGTGTGGGAGAAGAAAGCAGATGGTGTATGAGGTACAGGGGAAGAAGACATGCTGGACAATGGCATCTAAAAGGCAAATAAAGTCAACTTCCCTCTTCTCAGAATTTGCAATGATGAATTAACGAATGAGCACATGTTCGCCAGAGCCTGGGACGAGGCAGTAGCTGGCAGAGAAGGGCTGAGCAGTGCCGTGGCTGTCTGAGCTGCAGGAATAATCGGGTGATCCATGGTGAGGACCCGCAGAAAGCGGCTCCCTAGGTATGAGGATTTACAGTGTGGATGGTGGGCAAGTAGTTGCCACAATGCCCGGCCTTTCCTGCTGGCCCTGCGCCCCAGCGGTTTGCTGGCGCACCGCTCTGCTGGGAGAGTTCTGTTACGTACAGGAGCGCTGGCTCTTCATCCTAAAGCCCTTTAACTAACAGAGCTTGAAAAGAAAGTGGCCATAACCGAGGAAAGGCAACTCTTGTTAGCAATGGCAGAACGTCGAGCAGTTACAGGAGAGAGGTATAAAATCCAGAAATTGGAATATTATGCTTCACCCGAGGTCGGTCTCTGGTTTTCCCGAGGCCGAGGCTGTCAATGAGGCGTCTCTTTGCTGTAGAAACCCCAGTATGATGTGGCAGTGTCTGATCTGATCTATATTAACACCAAATTTTAAATAGCTTCTTTTTTTTTTCTTTTTAATAATAAAGAGAAAGGAATAAGGAAAAAAAAGTCTCTGTAACATGCTTCTGGATTTATTTCTTCCAGCGGTTTTAAACTAGCTTCTTCAGAAGGGCTTCTCCATCCCTCTTGGCAGAGCCAACAGGTCCTGTAAGAAAAGCGAGCTTTGCCTGCTGCTTTGGGGTGCAGCACAGCCAGCCAGCGGCGTGTGATGGATTCCTCTGCTGTTGGGAGACGGTTTGGGAGTTGAATGTATTTTAAGCTGAAAGCATTCTGTTACGTTCTTATTTACACGACACTCGCGTCCCACAAGGTGCTGCAGTGCTCGGTGAGGCCTGAGTGCAAGAGAGGAGTGTAAAATGTCAGTGGGTAAATGAAAATAAGGGCGTCTGGGGGGGTCCCTGGGTTGAGTCCACGTAGCCCTTCTGTGGGAACCAATTCTTTTGGTTCGTAGAGCCAAAGAATCCCTTCTTGAAGGCTTCTTGTCTGAGGTCAGTCTGCAAAACAGTCTTTTGGCTATTGATTTTCTACTTATCCTGGGGAAACTTGGTATTTGCAGGGATGTATTTGAATCGGGAATGGAGAGAAAATCCTGATCTGATCAGTGAGTTCCGTTTGGTTGTGTTCACGAAGGCATCTTGAGTTGCAGTTGAGGTGCGACAGTTGGATCTGATTTAATTTGCCCTTAAATTTCTGAATGTTTAGGGTTTGGGGCGGGGGTTGCCTTTTGTTTTACATGCAGCTCTGTGAAGACAAATACCAATCTTTTAATTAAACAAATTCTGATGGCTTCTAGTAAGGAGACTAAACCTGGGAAGCAGGAACCAACGTGGGTGATGGAAAGGCAACCAGCAAGGTCTAGCAGCGAAGCCGCTTTCCGTAGTCGACTGAAGAGGAAACCCAGAAAGTCCCACGGCTCGGTGGCAGTAAAAACAGTGAATGTTTTTTGCTGGGGGGCTGCAGCAAATGCACTGCTGCTTTGGAGGGCTGAGCAGTGAAATGCGCAGCGGCGGCGTTTGGCTGCAGCCTTGAGGAGGTAACTTCGCTCTTGGCTCGAGTTCGGTGCCGTTTTATGTGGTTCTCGGTGAGAGCACAGAAAGAGCTTTTGTTGTGGGAACAGGAGGCTCATTCCTCACAGTTTAAAAAAAAAAAACCAAACTGAAAACCAAACCTTGTTCAGACTCATACTCCTCTACGTTTTTGGCCTGGTTTTTTTTTCATGAAGCAAGGTATGGCACTGAATTGACTCATTAGATGTAGAGCTGGGGACTTCCACCCATCCCGCTCTGCCGCTCGTCCTGCTTTGATGTTGCTCTCCCCCGTCCACGGATGAGCTTTATTTGCTTCTTTTCCCCGAGGTTTTTTGATTGCAAGCGAGCCCAGCTTGCGTGCGCAGGAGGGAGAGAAGCAGGATGGGGAAAGTGCTTTTTTACCGGTTAGAATGGTTTTGTTTTTCCAGTTGCTTGATTAACAAAGCAGCTCTTTTTTAAAAGAATCTTGGCCTGGACGTGGGAGCGAGTGAGGTTTAATGCAGTTGCCTTGTTTGAAAGAACTTGGACTAGAGGCAGCAAAGCAAGAAGTTTGTTAATGATTTGTTGTCTTCTGTGCTGTCCCATAGTGGTGGTGAGATGCTGAGCTGACCCATGAGCATGCGGAGCTGATCAGGATGCGTTAAAGGATAACTCACCGTCATGGGATTGCAGCTCACCCTGGTTCTTGGGATCCAGGAATGAGAGCAGAGAGATTTTGGCTTCAATCACCGTGGCGGAGATTGAGCCTCAGGGTGACAGTCGCCCTTCTGCTGGAAGGGTTGGGTTGTCTCCCTTCATGGGAGACTTTGCAGAGGGGTTTTTCCACTTCCAAGTGGCTCATAAGAGCAAGAAGGAGAAGCACTTTATGTAATTGTGCTTTAGAGAGCTCGTGGTAGTGGAAGAAGAAAGTGGAAACCACGGCCGAGGAGTTGGGTCTTGTTGCCTGCCTCGGGGGAGGGAGGGCAGGCTCGAGCTCGGGTCTCTCCGCCGGCTCTCCTCGTGCACCCCTGATGTCAGAGATGTTCTTGAGAACTGGCTTCAGCCTAGGGAAGAAGTACATGTGTGTGTTCCCCTTGTCCTTTCTTTGAAGTAGCACTAGCAAGAGGGTACTTTCTCTGGGTTTTTTTAAAAGCAGCGATGAAAGAAGCAAGCACGGAGATAGTCCCGTCTGGCAGCAGACAAGCCCTCGGTCCTAGGTGACCTTGCACCATGAAGTGCCTTATGGCATCTGAGAAAAGGACACTTTGGCCATCGCCTCCCAGCAAGCCCGTAGCACAGTGCCTGCTGCTTGTCTGTGTTAATTTTTTGGTTCCATGCCTAGCTGGTATATTCAGACTTTTTTTTCCCCAGGAGGAAGGCTAGGAGGATAATGCGATTGTGCTTCTTGGAGGAAGCTTTCAGAGAGCCCCAAGACTTTTTCATACAGGTTTTTTTTTTTTTTTTAACTTTCATAAGGCTGGAAAAGCACTTCTTCCCTTCCTGGGCTGCAGCATTTCTGCTTGGTTTGTGTGTATGTGTACTTAAAGATACGAATGTTGGCCATAAGCAGGTGCAGGAATGGTCAGCAGCTCTGCCTAGCAGAACTTGCTTTTTTTCTTTTTTTTTTGCTCTGGACCTTACTGTGGAGTTCCTTGGGAGCCTGAGTGAGTGCTGCTGTCCTGACCTCACTCAGATGGTCCTGCCCTTGCCCGGGGGCTTGTCTGACCGCAGAATGAATGGGTTCAGGCAACACCACCACCTGGAAACAGATTCCTCCTTTAAGGATCAGACTTTCAGCACTCAGGTCCCCCATGAGGCGGTTACAGCATTGGGTGAGCGCACTGGCACAGGGCAGGAGAGGAGAGGAGGAGGAGGAGGAGGTGGTGTGGGAACGGGATTCTGGCAGGATGGATTTGAGCTGCCGAAACACGTCCTGAGCTGGGCGTTGCGGAGGTTGTACCGGGCAAAGATCAGAGCAGGAGACCAGCGCTGTACCTGAACCCACCAAACAACAACCCCAGGCTACAGGACCAGCTTCCTGAGAGCCTCTGCAGCTTTGCAAACTGAAATCTGTACCTCTAAAATAACATTTATATCACGTACATTTGAACTTAAGGTCTCATTCCCCCTCCCTTGGGTCTTGTACTGTCATTTACACCTTTGTAAAGCTGGTGCAAAACACCGATGTTCTATTTAATATTATTTAATGTTGCTTATTACAGAGTCATAGAATGCTTTGGGTGGGAAGGGACCTCAAAGCCCATCCAGTTCCAACCCCCTGCCATGGGCAGGGACACCCCCCACCAGCCC
>VWZZ01000427.1:62412-109287 GCA_013399095.1 Psophia crepitans
TTTTTTCCTTTTCTCTTTTTTTTTTTTCCTTTTCTCTTTTTGATTTTTTTCTTTCCTGAGGTGGAGTAGCACAAGACTAAAATATACATGCAATCAATTCTGAAAACACAGGGAGCTGAACCGCTCACTGTACCGGTGGTGAACTGAGTCCTATTCCTTACACACAGCAATGGTGGGGGGTGGAAAAAAAGACCCAATGCAACTTTAAATAATCCCTTTCCTCTGAATCAATTAGCTTTTTTCAAAAACATAAGGCTAAGCTGTATTGCGTCGCTCACTTAGAGTACCTTTTGGATGTGTGCCCGAGAGAGTCACAGGCAACAAAGCAGCTGTTCTTCTACCATCACGTTGAAGATTATACTTTCCCTTGTAAAAACACAGGTTCAGAGCAAGTACGAGATCAATTTTCAAAAGCCACCGACCTTGAGATGGAGCTCAGCACGGAGAGGTGACCTGCTAGCAGAAGGAGGTCGCAATTCCAAAGAGGCTGTTAGCCACCATCGTGTCGTGATAAAAAGGAAAGCAGATCACGCTGTTACCTGAGGATGCCGCGCACGCTGCAGATGCTAGGGCTGCTTTTTAAAGAGGATGTAAGCACACATGCCAGCATACAATACTACATGTTACAGGCTCGGTGCTGCTCTTACCTTAGCAGAGATTTGGTCTTGGGTGGAACACAACGGGGACTGAGGTGTGTTTGGCAGCGCGGGGAATCCTCCGGTGTGCGTTTGTGGTGATGCAGAGGCTGTTGTATGTAGCTGGTGAGCTTGCTTTATGTATTGTCATAATTTTGATTCTGAAATTCATAAATGGATACAAAGGGCCTTCACTACCTAATGGTACTTTTTAGAGGGAAGGAGAGGGCACTTGGCACGCAGGAGGGAATGGGATGCTGGAGAAGGGATACTGTCTTTGGCCAGAGACACCCCTCTCTCGTCAGGTGGACCTGCACTAGAAAGCTTTGCAGAGTGGGTAGGTGCCAGGAGCGTGTGCTTTCCAGCCGGCTGCTCGGGGGCACGATGTCTGGGACAGGATGTGCTCGGAGTATTTGAGGATGAACATGGGTCCTGGGCTCCAGGCAGCTGCACCAGGAGACCCTGAGTTCAGGTCACTTGGAAGAGAACTTCTGGTAGAACAGAAGAAATGGGTGATTCTGCTCATTTTTTGGGGTGGATTTTGTTATGGCTCAGCTTGGTTTGTTTTTCTCTTTTTGGAGGAAAATTCTGCTGGGTGGAGCTCATCCACCCAGTTCTGCTTAGTTAAAATTTCCCTTCCTTTGGGAAAGTTTCCATGCTCTGATGATAATCCTTGCCTTTCTCAAATCTCCATTTAAGCCTATGGTATATATCTATATGTAGTTTATTTTTTCTAAGCTGGGTAACCCGCTGTGCGTTATGCAAGACCAACCTGTTGGTTTCTGCAGTGGCATTAAAACAGAAAAAAGACAGAATTCTCAAACCTACTCCTTGTGTATCTCCAAAGTGTGGGGGGGATGTGCGTGAACTCGATTGAGTTCATGATTCTACTTCTTGCAGATTTAAGGAGAAGGCAGTGTGTTCATATTTGGGATGGGGTAAGCATTTTCACACTGAGGTTATGGAAGTATAATGAAACAATTTAAATTGAGTGCTATACTCACTCTGGTTTCACTGCGTACCCAAACCTGTAATTCTGTCTACCCATTTTGTTACCTCCAGCAACAAGCAGTTCTGGTTCCAGAACAGGTATTTTAGGTTCCTGAAACCTCCTTTTCCCCTCCTTTGTGAATTTCTTCCTTTTTAAAGAGCTGAATCTCTTCTGCTCTTGAGGGCAATGATCTTGCTTGTCATGCTGCACTGAATATTGAGGGAGTTCAGGCTCTTGGAATGGAATAGGACCTCAAACAATAGAATGGAAGGGACCTCAAAGATCATCTAGTTCCAACCCCCTGCCGTGGGCAGGGACACCCTCCACCAGACCAGGCTGTGAGTCTGAGAGCTGGGTACCTGCACTGAACTTTGAGGTGATCCCTCCTGTGGCTCAGCTGCATGGTTTTCTACCTTCCTGTTGTCCCCTTTTCAAGTTGTTAGAAGTTTTTGAAGAGATTGATAAGATTGAGGGTACACGGTGGTCAGCTGGTGCAACTTAATTTTTCCAGATACGTTTTGATGAGGTTCTTCTAAGAAGGGGAGACCTAGGGAAAAAGGAGCAAAATACAAGTGGCCTATTTTTATCCTGGAGACAGCTAAGGATCATAGAATCACAGAATGGTTTGGGCTGGAAGGGACCTCAAAGCCCATCCAGTTCCCCCCCCCTGCCATGGGCAGGGACACCCCCCCCCCAGCCCAGGCTGCCCAAAGCCCCATCCAACCTGGCCTTGGGCACTGCCAGGGAGCCAGGGGCAGCCACAGCTTCTCGGGGCACCCTGTGCCAGGGCCGCAGCACCCTCCCAGGGAAGGATTGCTGCCTCCCAGCTCAGCTCCAGCTCCCCTCCTGCAGCTTCAGGCCCTTCCCCTTGGCCTGGCCCCCCCTGCCCTGCAACCAGCCCCTCTCCAGCTTTCCTGCAGCCCCTGCAGGCACTGGGAGGGGCTCCAAGGTCTCCCTGGCCTCAGACAATTCGGGACCCCAAACTGAACCTCAACAAAAGAGGGAGGTTTGCTATCCTTCTATGGGGTCTAATAAGCATAGCTCTGAACTTCATGGTCTTCAGGAACGGCTTGGTGGCCACCCAAGGAAGGAAATGTCCTCCATCCACTTTCTTTGGGAGTTTGGATTATATGACAGTGATGCTTCAGCAGACTTTCTGCCAGGCGTTTTGTGACATCTACACGAGCTCTCTTTCCCTGGCGAAGTCTCTTGGCAAAACCACTCTGAACGCCTGGGGTCATGGGAAGGACTTCTTGGAGCACAAAAGCTGCGTTGTTGATTGACCTACTTGCCCTGCTCTGTGTATCTGATCTTGTGCTTTAAAATCCTTTGCATATACGTGTAACTCAAGGCTGTTTGGTTTCATTTGATAATTTCGGTGGCAAATTAAGATCTAGAAAGGGTTTGATGTGAAAGCAGCCGTTTAGGGAGAGCTCCTTCCCGCTGACAGATGGCTGCATCTTTCAGGCCCGGGGTTCTCGGGGAACAAATAAATCGCGGTTTGTCTTGGAGGAGCTCTCTAGCAAATGAAAAAAAAAAAGTCAATAAAGGAGTCTCTAATGAGAATGGAGTTTAATCCTTTGGAAAACGCAGTAATATTTTTTTTTACGTCCTTTTTCTAATTCCTGTGTGTTACATCAGTGCATCCTATTGGTGGCTGCGTTTTGAGGAAGGATGGAGTGATCCCTCTGAGTGGGGGAAGCCAAGCACAGTGATACTGAGTATAATTAATCTCAGTGACAGTCTTCTCTTACTCATTTAGTTTTTTACAATAAAGCTGATTTTTAACACAATTAAAAACTTCCCTGTCTTTTAGAGGTTCTTAAGCATTGATCCTCAGGGGATGCACACCGGGTACTGGGTTATGTTGTAGCCGTACTTGCAGTCCCTGAACTCTCAAAAGGAAAGCGTGCACTTGTGCGAGGCACGTGGCAGGGCAGGTGGAAGCCGGTTGCTCCCTTTTTATCTTCACTGGGTTCTGGTGGAATAATTATCTGTATCAAACTTACCCACCAATTTTACTTGCTTTCTGAGCGCATACGATATTGAAACAAGGCACTGACCTTGTGTCAATATTGCACGTAACCTCTCATGAGGTTTTCTTGTGTGCTAATTTGTATAATTACTGGCTTTCTAATGAAATAATTTTTTTTTTTGGCAGCTGCAAATCTGCAGACTTTTCCACTGAGCAGGAAATGTGTCATTTCAGAGGCCAAGCCCAACAAGTCGTGTCGCTGAGACCATGAGAAACCCCTCAGTGGGTGTAATGCCTGTTTTCAAAATGTGTGAGGTTAAAATGATTGGAATAATACTTTTAATTGCTCTGTAATTAAGGCAGTAGGGAGAAGCAGTAGGGACCAGCAGATATTTTTGTAAGGCTAACTTATCCCATCTGACATGAGCCTGGACAGACTGTTAACGCTCTGTGGGAAGCTCTTCATGGAGAAAGCTGTGGATCTGAAAATAATTCAAAGCAAAAGTGAAAGAAGAATTAAACCCAGCTCAGAGGCGCTGCGTGTTATCTGCTTTTGCTTTATCTCATTGTTCAAAGCATAAATCTACAGAGCGCTGAGCATCTTGCATTCCCATATTTGGGTTTAAAATGGAAGCAGGATTAGATGTATGTTATTTATATGAACGATACCTTCTTACTCAGCAGATTGACTGTCTGTGTTTATTCAGTGTCACATCTGCTGGCTCTACTTGAACAAAAAGTTTCTGGCTCCTGTTGTCTGTCACTGTAGATCCAATACAATAGGGCCAGCTGGAGTCAAGTCTGCCGTATGTATCATCCGTGGAGTAGCGAGACGAAATCGGAAACTGTTGAGTCGCTGATGGCAGAGCACAGCTGGATTTCCGTATCCCACGTCGAGTTGGTGGTGCCGGTGGCCAGAAGACTCTTGCTTTGGATGACATGCCAGTAAGTCATCGTTGGTCCGAACATGAAGCCGGTGAAACTCGCAGGCGCGCAGCAGATCGTCACTGGGTGAACGCAGCCTCGAAACCCTGATACAAGCCCCGCAGGAGCAGAGCGAGATGCAAACTGTGCCCTGTCCCATCAGTGGATTGTCTCTTAAAAGCCTCAGATGCAAAACTTGACTCTCTCTCTGTTGATTCTGTAGCAGCAATGTTGTAGTGCTGCTGGCATAATGACTGTTATTACGGTCTGTATGTGCACATATGGGTTTCTGGAGGCAGCTCCAAGCCATGTGCAGGCATCGGTTGGGATCCAAGAGAAGACAAGGCACAGATCTTTGAGACAGAAACAGCGTGCCCTTGAGCGAGGAGGACAAGGTGAAAGATCGGGACAAGAGCTCACGTGCTGGATGAAGGTGTCTGATGCATGTACATGTGTGCAGTCGTCGATGGGACCCAACGCAGTTGTCCTCTATCCCATCAAGGTGCTGGAGCGATGGCTGTGAGGCACTTGAGGAGCCAACCAAGGATTTCTGGAGGTAGAATCACCTCAGTGTGATGTGGGCTACTGTCCTGCTGGCTTCTCTGATTTTGTTCTTTCTCTTCCTTCCTTTGGCATGCCAAGCTAAGCGCCTAGCAATGCGATCCTTCAGCAGCTCTGCCTATAGAGGCTGACATGTTCTGCTGAGGTAGTCCTGCAAGCCCACGCCAGGTAACGACCTTGTGACTCTGTGCCTGTTGGCCTGAGTCAGGCAGAACAGCTTACATGAGCTCTTTGCACTAAAACCTGTGGGTTAAATCTAAGCCAGTTCAACCAAACTGAGTCAAGTACTGGTTTTTGGCTGCACAGCCAGCTGATGTGGCTCATGCCATAGAATCACAGAATGGTTTGGGCTGGAAGGGACCTCACAGATCATGTAGTTTCAACCCTCTGCCATGGGCAGGGACACCCCCCCCAGCCCAGGCTGCCCAAAGCCCCAACCAACCTGGCCTTGGGCACTGCCAGGGAGCCAGGGGCAGCCACAGCTTCTCGGGGCACCCTGTGCCAGGGCCTCAGCACCCTCCCAGGGAAGGATTGCTGCCTCCCAGCTCAGCTCCAGCTCCCCTCCTGCAGCTTCAGGCCCTTCCCCTTGGCCTGGCCCCCCCTGCCCTGCAACCAGCCCCTCTCCAGCTTTCCTGCAGCCCCTGCAGGCCCTGGGAGGGGCTCCAAGGGCTCCCCGCAGCCTTCTCTGCTCCAGGCTGGACAAGCCCAGCTCCCTCAGCCTGGCTCCAGAGCAGAGGGGCTCCAGCCCTCGCAGCATCTCCGGGGCCTCCTCTGGCCTCGCTCCAGCAGCTCCGTGTCCTTCCTGCCCTGGGGCCCCCCGAGCTGGAGGCAGCACTGCAGGGGGGTCTCAGCAGAGCGGGGCAGAGGGGCAGAATCCCCTCCCTGGCTCTGCTGGTCCCGCTGCTGGGGATGCAGCCCAGGACACGAGGGGCTTTCTGGGCTGCGAGTGCACACTGCTGGGTCATGTTGAGCTTCTCATCAACCAGCACCCCCAGCCCTTCTTCTCAGGGCTGCTCTCCATCCATTCTCAGCCCAGCCTGGGGTTGTGCCAATCCACGTGCAGGACCTTGCCCTTGCCCTTGTTGAACTTCATGGATTTCGCACGGTCCTACCTCTCCAGCCTGTCCAGGTCGCTCTGGACACTATCCCTTGCCTCCACCTTGTTGACCTCAGCCATGCAGCTGAGCACTCTTGCTCTCCAAAAAGTGCCTGCTGACAGCTATCCTGACCCATGAGACCTCCCAGACTGTGGCTGGGAATCCCTTGGCAGAGGTCTAGATGGTCTGAATCAAGACTATGCCAGAGATTATGCTTATGCAGGCTCAAATTTGGGCTCCTGCTTGTTCAGTGGCACAGCCACAACCACAAAACGCAGGCTTACAGAGCAGTGGCAGTCTATTGCGTACCTCTCATGGGCTGTAGTTCAAAACCTGGGTGGTTTTCAGCTGAGTTCAGCCTTTTCCCAAAGACTTCTTCTTCTTGGTTAGTGTTTCCCAGGTGGACGTGGCTTGGGCTGCTGTGGTGGAACACCAAGTGTACAGTTCATGCTTCTGAATCGCCAAGCCTGGTAGATCTCTGGCACTGCTTCTGGGCTTAGGTTTGTAAGAACATCCTCCGGGTGCAGATGGTCTGTCTAGCACCCTATTGTGAGAGCTGAGACCCCATCATCCACCACTAGAAGTGCTCTAGTTTTTATGAGAGAAAGGGGTATGAAAAAAGTGATACATACTAGTAAAAACTGTGGTCGCATGTATTTTTTTTTTTAGTGATGCTGTAAAAACTCAAGTGACACTTCTTCCTACAGATAGCGGTAGAGAAATCAAGCAACAATAAATATTGAACTAGTAGCACAACCTTGTAGACAGACCTCTTTTTCCCCCCGTTAAAATGGAAATGAAGTGTAATCTTAGACATTATCAACTATCATAGCAATGCTGTGTCGTGCTAAAAGCCAGCGCGTGGAGCTGGTTGGCATTTGGAGCTGTTGCACGCTGTAAAGTTTTTCCCTATTTTTTAGAGGTTCTGGTTAAAAGAACGTGCTTGTCTTTTCCAGAAGGGACAGAAGGCAACCGTGTACTTTCACTGACGAAATTTTGAGGCTGTGGGTCTCGTTTGCTAAAACTACCTGAACACCTCCAAGCCACGTGAAAGGCATCTTCTCATGTGGTCCTTGCATTTAACAGTTTTTCTGGCTTTCTGGACGGCTCTTTTTGTCAACCTTGGGAACCATCAGCAGTGTTGGTCCAAGACTCTTTTCTTTGAGAAAGTTCCCTTCTTTCCCCACAGAGCTGAAAGAGGAAATTCATGAAGGCTGCGATTTTAAAAGCAAAACCGGGCTTTTTTGTTTTCTGTTTGTTACCGTACTAAATAAGATGGGATCTGGCCAGGGTTGTTATAGTAACTACTAAGATTTCCTCAAGAGAAGGAGAAAAAAAATAGAACACAGACCCATTCATCTATTACTTCCAGTTTTTCATTCAGAGTTACATGCTGTTCTGTGGAGATAATTTGCAAGACACACAGTGTAGGTAATTTCAGTGACAAAAACACATACCAGTAATGAGCACAAATGGCTCTCCAGAATGTTGTGCTGGCACTCCTGGGTTATTTTCTAGCTTTGGAGGCAAGAAGGGCTGTCTTCCCTGGATCTGCAGTCATTAGTCTGCCTTTTCACCTCTGAGTTATCAGCTGTCTACAATATTATACAATTATATTTCATTGGTACTCATGCTAGGTAATACCTTTCTCCTAATAGGGTATTTTTAAGCAACCATCAGGCCAACGGGGTAAGGAGCCCTCCAGAACAGCTTCAACTTTACAGTTGGACTTGATGATCTTGGAGGTCCTTTCCAACCTTAGGGATTCTATGATTCTGTGATTCTAAGAGGCTCAAGTCCTGTTGTGATCTAGTACGATTACTTTTCTTCATAGGTTGGAAATGCCTGAAACAGCCTAAAAATCCGATTTGTTTCTCATGCCTGCAGTGCTTCGCAGTTTTCTGGTGATCAACCAACACTTCCTAACTGGTTTTTCTTATACTTGGTCATTCCAGCTACGGAGCCCTGAGGGTCTTGAAGGGATTTGAGCCTGCCCAGAAGAGCATGACCATGTGTGCCCATTTCTCACGGTTAGCTTTTCTTCTGCAGGAGATCCTCAGCTCTTGAGGAACATCAGAAGACATCATTCTAATTCAGAACTTATTGTCCAATGTCAAGAGGACTTGGCTTAAATAATAAAGACTCGTTTCTCTGTCTGGGATATTGGGTAGCGATGGAAAAGCATGACCAGTGGCTGGCCTTATCTGTTGAAGTATTCAGGACGCACTTACTTATGCTCCTAAAGAATGCAAGCTCCTGGCAGGGAAGAACTCACCTATTTATTCCCTCTATCACCTGGGTTGTATTTTTTATTAAGGTTAAATTTTAAGGCAGATTTAGAACACCTATGCATAAGGGAAGGGGGCTAAGAGTTAAGATGGAAATTTTTGTTGCTATATACAGCTTGTCTGTTAAGTCTACGTGGGTGCTGGCAGTGTGGTTCAAGGGAATGCAGAGCAAAAAGCTGGAGGAGAAATCCACTGAAGATCACCGGATCCCCAGAAACCTCATTGGCCTTGACTGAAAGCAGGGGGAAGCTGGGAAAGTGCTTAGGGGAGACTTTATTTTTGCTTCCCTTCATCTTGTCTTCTGTATGCACCTGCATGTGGCCACTCTTGAAGAAGATTTGAGTTGAGTAGACATTTTTTCTATACCAGTAATTAAAGCTTTTATATATTGTTATTCTCCGATTTTTGGAGCAAGGCAACATTTCCACAGCCAGATTTTTAGGTGAAATGAATAATTGCCTAGCCTTTGAAAAGAGGGGAGATTCTTGAGCACACTCAATCCTTCATCTTTGATACTTGTTATAAAATCTGTAAAAACTGATGAATATAGATTTCTGAATTTCACAACGCCCCGATAAAATGGGAGTTGAAGAGCAAAAGAAAGTTCTCACGCCTAGTGCTAAAACGTAGCCCAATGTTGGCCTTGATGGTCTGTCTTTGAGATCCTTCATGCCCTCAATGTAGTGTAGTCCCCTTTGGGATGGGGAATGAACGTGCCAGCTGTCGAGAGCGATGCCTGAATCGATGGGACCTAAGCCCCATCTGGTAGGAAAAATCCAGAGCAGCTCTGGGAAGTCCCAAGCTTAGTGAAGCGCGAGAAGGGCGATGGGCAGCTCTTTCTGCAGGGGCGCATTGGGCATGGAGCGTGGGACAGGCTGAGTCAGAGGGAGCCAATTTTAGGCCAACACAGATTCACAGATGCGCAGGGGTTGGAAGGGACCTCTGGAGATCATCTAGTCCAACCCTGTGCTAGAGCAGGATCACCTGGAGCATGTTGCAGAGGATGGCATCCAAACGAGTCTTGAATATCTCCAGGGAAGGAGACCCCACACCCTCTCTGGGCAGCCTGGCCCAGGGCTCTGGCACCCGCACAGGGAAGAAGTTTCTCCTCATCTTGTGCCTGGTACCTCTCATTCTGTCCCTGGGCGCCACTGAGAAGAGTCTGGCCCCTTCCTCTAGACACCCACCCTTCAGGTATTTGTTTAACACACCCAGAAATAGGGCAGAAAATGGAAAATTGATCACTTGTTACAGGTGTGTAGTGACAGAGGGCTGGGAGCTTCGGCTGGGAGCGCTGACGTCGGCGTCAGCACCCAACATGGACAAGCCCTGTCTCTCAGCCCACGTTTTGCCAAGAATATGTGGGATTTTGCAGAGGTCATTCCTGTCTGATGCCAACCCTCCTTTGGTGTCTTTGTACAGACTCATTGCTTCTGCTGATTAGCCACTAATCCGTGAAGAATATATAAAATACATAAAATATACAAAATATATAAAATACCAGGGCTGGAAACAACGTGGCGCCGATGACGTGAGCTCAGCCAGCGTAAAAACGGCCGTGGATCCGATCCCAACCCGCTCGCTCTGCTGAGTGAAGGAATTGCCACTATTCCATATGTCTTCTGTGTTGAATGTTTGAAGGACAATAGTCATTCGTTAATTGCCGCTTTCAGGTTGGCGCAACTGCTGGCGCTTCCAAGGAGACAACGAAATACTCTTTGATGTTCGCATGAAAGGGAGCAAAGTAGTTTCCCTGCTGCCAGTCCCATGGACATGAGCTCGTAATGAGCTCGGGGACGCTCGCCTGATTTACCGGAGGGTTGTGAGAGCGGAGTTTGCAGTGACGACGAGGAGCCTTGACACGGTTACACGACAACCGCAGGACTTTAGACGAGCCGCAGTCACACGGCGTGTGATTTTAGACAAAATATTCTGGATTTCTGAAATGTCCTCCAGCACTCGTATTAGGAAAGTTGCCAAAGCAACAGAGCTAGTGCCGAAATGTCAAACCAAAGTCGGTGTTACTCATCTGGATGACAGATAACCTGCAGGAGGCTTTTGAAAATGTTTAGCTGAGTGATTTGTTTTGCTTCAAATATTTGGGAGCCATTACTCGGTGATCTGGTGCTTTCTGCAGGCTTGGATAAGCAGGCTTAACCCCACTGAAGCTGCTCTTTATATCCTGACTTGTCCGTCTTTAGCTTGGGCTGATCAAAGACTCTTTCTACCTGTCTACTTCTGCCTTGTGGTTTTTTTTATTTTACAAAATATACATCTATTTTATACAGAGTGTATTTATATATACTGGATATAATATTGTGTCTCTATAGACATATTATATTTTTTTCCCTTCCAATTATTATATATATAGTTCTCAAAAGTATTATATGTATATATAAACTTCACTCCCACTCCAGAAGACTTTTTTACATTTCTGTATATATGAATAACAGTTCTGGGAGTAAAGCAATGATTCTGACAGGCTGGTAGCACGGCTTAATGCTCTTGTGATCCCTTGAACACATGACATGTATTTATTCTGTTTTATCACAATGCGAGGAAGATCTTTCTTTACACGTGGCTGTATCTGAGTAGTGATAGTTGGATTCTGACTTTAACTGCGCTGACGACCGACTCCGGTGTTTTTAGAGAGAGCATACGCGGTTGTGAAAACCCCATCTGAATGAGTGTGTACCAGGCGCCGTAAGAAAGCAGCACAGGTCAGCGGTTCAACGTAGTGGCACTCTGAGATCTGTCTGAAGTAGATGAAAGTGTCGTGGTGTTTCAGATAAATTAACTCAACTTGACCTTCGATGCGCGGTGACAAAGCTGTTACGTTGCCTTGTGTGCTGTTAAATGCTGGGTCCAGTGGAGCTGCTCTTCTTGGCATGACGGTGCTGAGATCCAGCTAAAACTCGATGTGGTGTAACTTCTTAGCAGGCACTAAGTTCTCGGTGGTGATGCTTAGTATGTGCAGGCTTCTACCTTGCTCTTCCCATGAGCTGTACCTCCCCAGTACCTGCACTGGGAGAGGGTCAGGGGGCAAAGTCAGGTCTTCAATCTAAGCGATTTCCCTGTAGATGTTAACCTAAGAGTTGGCATGGAGCGATACCAGTGCTGTTCCAGTGCTTGCCCAGCCTGCCAGGAAGGCCACCCAGGTCTTGGGGGACACCAAGCATGACATTGCCAGCCGGGCCAGGGACAGGATGGTCCCACTCTGCCCTGCGCTGGGGCGACCTCACCTCGAGCGCTGGGGGCAGGTTTGGGCGCCACAGCACAAAAAGGGCATAAAACTGTTGGGGAGTGTCCAGAGGAGGGAATAAAGGTGGGGAAGGGTCTGGAGGGGCAGGCGTGTGAGGAGAGGCTGAAGGCCCTGGGCTTGTTCAGCCTGGAGAAGAGGAGGCTGAGGGCAGAGCTCATGGGGCCTCCAGCTTCCTCCCGAGGGGGAGCCAAGGGGCAGGCGCTGATCTCCTCCCTCTGGGGCCCAGCGACAGAACCCCAGGGAACGGCCTGGAGCTGCCCCAGGGGAGGGTTAGGGTGGGGATCAGGAGAAGGTTCTTCCCCCAGAGGGTGGTGGGGCCCTGGCACAGGCTCCCCAGGGCAGTGGTCACCGCCCCGAGCTGGGCTGAGTTCAAGCAGCGTCTGGCCAATGCTCTCAGCCATCTGCTGTGATGGGGCTGGGCCTGTGTGGGGACAATGTTGGACTCGATGGTCCTTAGGGGGCCCTTGGGATATTCTGTGATTTAGTGCCTGAGATGGATATTGCACACCGCACCTGAATGTATCTTCTGTCTTTATTTGAGAAGTCATTCATCTCCCCGATTTCTCAGATGCCACACTGAAGACTCTCAGGTTTTTATGATGTTTTCTATAGATGTTGGCAAGGGGGAATTTTTTGTATTTTCTTTTGTTTCTTCCTCTATACCACTTCTGTAGGCAGCAAGGCTGTGCCAACCAGCAAAATGAGTGTCCGGGCATCCTTTTTTAAAATATATCATTTGGGTAAAAGGACTCATTATAAGGTTTGCATGAAAGAAGATATAATTCTATGACTTAACTCCGTTGCCTTCAATAAAACAATTCAGTGCAGGACAAGCGTTGCAGACCACGCTGCTCTTGTGTTGCAGAGTCGTCTGAAGGAAGCCGTGCAGTTGTTGGAGGATTACAAACATGGGACTTTGCCCCCAGGAGTCACCAACAAAGAGGTAAGAGGAAAACGCCTTTTGTTAAATTTCTACTTCTTCCTGCAGTCTAAAGGAGGGAGGATGGCAGGGGAAATTTTAGGCCATGTCTACAGTAAATGCACTACCGCAAGGGGTTTTTTTTGAATTTCTGATGGTAAAATCCCGTGTCGGCGCTGTTCAGTTGGTTGCTGACTTCTGCAATGCTGCTTCTGGTGCCTTGCGGCTCAACGCCAGCGTGTTACAGTGAAGTTGGGTTGTTCTGAGGTTTCCACATTCTAAATGTTGCTGAGCAGAAGGGACAGCAAGGGCCTTGCAATACAAACACACAAATCTGTTATTTGGAGTAAGTAGAAAGTTTGCGGTTATTGATTACCTTTGGCCAACGCTCCTGCTTCCCTTTCCCTTGCGAAGCAGCGTGTACAATTAGAAGAAAAAAAGTAATGTTCTCCCAAGCAACAAGTGATAGGACAAGAGAAAACGACCTCAGATTGCTCCAGGGGAGGTTCGGGTTGGAGATTAGGAAAAATTTCTTCACTGAAAGGGTGGTCGGGCCTTGGGACAGGCTGCCCAGGGAGAGGGGGAGTCCCCATCCCTGGAGGGGTTCAAACAGCGTGTGGCCGTGGCACTGCGGGACATGGTCTAGTAGGCATGGTGGGGTTGGGTTGGCAGTTGGACTCGATGATCTCAGAGGTCTTGTCCAACCTTAAAGATTCTATGATTCTATGATTTTTTTAGCTGAAGAAAACCTTGCTGTCAGTTCTGTAGGTTCTTGTACCAGCAACTGTGATGCATCAGCCCCCGCTCCTACTGTGTTCCTCTTGGTTATAATAATTACCATTTCTTCATGAAATAAATATTGTTCAGGCTACGTATGACCCTCTGGATGTCCTGACGTTGTAGTTATAGCAGCAGTAGTGGTACTTTTTGCTGGGGGACGTTGCTGCTGTTGGAAGCTGAAGGAGGTCGTGGAAGCCCCGCGAATGTGAAGGTCGTAGCAGGGTTTAGGCAGTTGCTGAGAAAAAGGGTCATTTTTTGGTAGAACTTGATTCTGCTTTGGGCTGGGCTGGGCTGGGTGATCTCTCCAAGCCCCCATCAGTCCCATCTTCTGGCCTTTTGTCTGATATTCACCTATATGAATGCATAAAACTTGTGAAAGCAGAGCTAAGTATTGCAGAGGGGCTGGGCTGCTTTTTGAGCTTTTTACCTCCAAAGGAGTAGCAAGAAATAAACTCCACACACTGTTTCCCTGTGGATATTTTCTCAAACTCTTTTCCATATCTGTCCGCGTGCGGGCACCTGACCGTAACACCAGCACAGGGGCTTTTTGCAGTGCCTGGTTGTGCATCTGGCACAAAAGACTTTGGTCCTGTGTAATGTAACGTAATACAGAGAACGGCATGAACTGATCGGCAGACCTGCTTGGGGAGCTCTAAGCAGCAGCCATGCCAAAGGACTAGCAGGACTAGCACGGCTGCTCAGCCGTGCAAAGTAGCCAGCAGGAGCAGGGAGGTGATTGTCCCCCTGTACTCAGCCCTGGTGAGGCCGCACCTCGAGTACTGTGTCCAGTTTTGGGCCCCTCACCACAAGAAAGACATCGAGGCCCTGGAGCGTGTCCAGAGAAGGGCAACGAAACTGGTGAAGGGGCTGGAGCACAGGTCTGATGAGGAGCGGCTGAAGGAACTGGGACTGTTTAGTCTGGAGAAGAGGAGGCTCAGGGCAGACCTTGTTGCCCTCTACAACTACCTGAAAGGAAATTGTGGTGAGCTGGGGGTCGGCCTCTTCTTGCAGATAACCAGTGACAGGAGAAGGGGGAATGGCTGCAAGTTGCACCAGGGGAGGTTCAGGTTGGAGATGAGGAGAAATTTCTTCTGGGATAGGGTGGTCGGGCCTTGGAACGGGTTGCCCAGGGAGGTGGGGGAGTCACCATCCCTGGGGGTGTTTAATGATAGGTTGGATGTGGTACTTAGGGACATGGTTTAGTGGGTAATGGGTGGAAGGGGAACGGTTGGACTGCATGATCCTTAAGGTCTCTTCCAACCTTAATGATTCTATGATTGTATGACTGGTGCACCTCCCAAGCAAACAGTGACGGAAATAGTAGAGAGCTCTTCTCCCACACCCTGTAGGTCAAATAACCTTTTGTATTTTCTTCCTGTTCACATGTGATAATTTCTTCTCATCAAAGACAAGCATAACAGGTAAATGAAGAAAATTAAAATTTACATTCCCTTTAGAAAGTGGCTACTTGTGTGGTAGGTGCTGTGTTGGGAAAGACATATGGCTTCAACGAAAAATCAACGGGAAATATCCTCTCCCTGCATGATGTGCGGTACGAGGCATTGCTCTCCTGGTCTTTTGATGTCACTGCATTCTTTCACCCGTAATCTGATGGTAAGAAAAAAGAAACCAGGGTTGAGGAAAGGAGAAAAGCAGAGAATGATGCAGCAGCAGATGACTCAGTTCCCATCTGCCTGAAGGCAGATGAAATACAAGTCATTCGCCGTGGCAAACCACGCAGACTTTTGACCTACATTTTGGGTTTGTGGAGTGGGAAACCTGGGCTCTACCCAGGGTTCATTCAGAATTGCACCGAGAGAGAGCAAAGTATGGTGTTCCTTGTTTCCCTCAGTCATGACGCCGTGTGCAGGAGGTGAACCTTGCTGTGCAGGTTGAAGGATTCTGAGTGTAAAATAAAGGTACAGGGCAGAGGAGAAGAGAGAAATTTATGCCAAAAATGCCTTTCCTAGAGAAATGTTAGCACATCAGTATAAAAAAAAATATTTTTGTAGTGATATCTTGACATGATTCGCTTTGACCACAGTGTCAATTATGTTAGAGGGATTTATGTAGTTTTGCTGACTGTAGGATAAAGTAGGTCTCCCAGGAGGAGCCTGGGGTGGAATTGCAGCATGTGCTTGTTAATGTATTTAACTGTGCTTGGCTGCATTAATTAAACCAAGCCACAGGGAGAGGTGAACGAGCTACAGGTGGATCCCAGCAAGGCTGTGAGTCTTGATTGTTCACCCAGGACACCACAACTGCTCTAAGAAGGGTGAAGATGGAAGGGATCTGAAAGCGCATGACTATTAGTGTGACTGGACTGCAGTGGGACGGGAGCAACCACGATTACGAAGCAGCCTTGTTAATGTGGAGAAAGGATCCATGAAGGCAACAGTTACCAGTCCTTCTTTACTTCTGGAGCTGGCTGGTTGTACTGAAACAGGAGGTAAATTGGGCAATAAAAGCATCAAACACTGTTTGACACTCTTGTGGTCCATCTGGGTGAAGGTGAACTTCTGACTGGGCTAATTGGGAGCTTCCCAGTGTGGCATGACAGGCTGGTCAACTCTTGGGCCACGATGGTGACATTCCTTGAGGGACATCTGAAAACCCTGAGTCTCTTTTTGTCTGAATGCTCTTCTCCCGAGCGAGCCTTTGAGTGGACGTGAATAAACTACTTGCCTGCATATGGTTGCAGCAAAAGCAAGTGAAATCTTCAAGATGTGGTTGTCGATTATGTCTTGTGAAAGCATGATTATCACCAAATGGGTGAGTATCTTTATCTTCTCAAGCAGAGCCACCAATTTAGAAACAAACTTCTCCTGTAGGAGGGCATTACTTTGCAGTTTTAGGCTGTGGAATTGAAAATTGCAATTAATCATCGCACTCGTGGATGTTCTTACGTGCTTTCGTCTTTGCATCAAAGGTGATCCTCGGAGTCTTTTATTGGCATTAGTTGTTTCCATCCCCTGGGGCATCTTGTCGTGCAGCTCAGCTGGTATCATTCTGCCTTTGTGTTTACTGCTGCGCTGCAGTCACGAAATAACGCTCCACTTCCAACTTTCCGAGTGACGACCATTTCAACCAAAGATCTAAGAAGCCCAGATGATCTGTATGAAAACGGGGTTTCATTGAGTGCTAAGGTTTTGGTGACACCAGCCATTGGGTACTTCTCATGGTGATTAGCCAAATACTCTCCTTTCCTTCTCTGAGACGGTGAAGAAGATCTACCAGTAACTGTGATGGGAACAGGGCTGTGGTTGCTCTCTCTGCATGGAGGACGTCGGGCTGGATGCTGCCCTCGGTGTGTGCCGTGGAAGTTGCACTCTGAGTATCGGTTGTTTTCTAACTCCAGGTGGAGGACAGCGTGCAGGGGGATCTGGGTAGCTGGCAAGCTTGCCAGTGCCAAATTGAATACAAGTGTGCCAGATACATGCAGCTGTAGGTGTCTCATTAATTACTCGTGCATTTGCAGAACATACGATGTGCCAGTTGATTGCTCTGGGGGAGGGGAAGCATCTCACTTGCATAGATATCACCCCAAATCTTCTCCTGGTGAACCAAACACACCTGGAGAATACATTTTTGCTTTCCTCAAGCTAAGTTTTACCATTTCTATGGTTTTCCTGTGCACTGCTGCCTGCAGGATGTACTCTGGCTATGAAGCGTTAACAATTTGCAGTTGTTCTAGTGCTAATTTGGGAAAGGGATTGGCTGCCACTCTGGAGAGGTGCCCACTCTGGAGAGGTGCCCACTCTGTGGCTCGCGTGCATGGCTTGGAATAAAAGACTGAGCCGTCTGATGTTTTACGTAGCTGATAACTGAGTGTCACACACACCTCTGCTGCACTGATGAAGTTGCCACGTGCTGGCAGAAGACCAGCAGATGAGAGGTAATTTGATTTTTGAGTGATATTTTTATTTTTATTTTTACCTCTCTCTGTGAACAGATCTAATCGTGTTCACTGCGGGCGAGAGGTGTATACTGGAGTAGTGACTTGGCTCATCTGACGTGGTAACGCAATTGTGGCTGAGAGAGGCTAATTGTCTATTATTACTCATCAAAAAGGCTGGGTAGAACTTCAGGTGGTGCTCAGGAGAGAAGCACTCCACTTTATCTTCTTTGTTTAAGAGCCGATTCAGGTTTGGTTGCTAGAGCCCCTTAGAGGTGCCCTTGTCACAAGGTCTTCAAGCATGGATTGGGTATGGCACATGCGAGAAGAAATGCTTGAACAGGTCTTCTAGGCTTCATAATCAGAATTAAAATCATGATCACCTTAGAAGCCTTTAAAAATAACAGTTTGGGCAGAGTTTTCATGCATTAGCTTTCTAAGAACCCAACACCCTCCCCCCCCAATATCAGCTTTGAGATCAAGAAGACAAGTTGTTTTGACAGAGTTCTTTCACTAATCTCCTGACTGATCCACTTTTGTGGAACCGAGTGTTTGACAGTGTTCAAATTCCATTTTTTTTCCCCTCATTCAGAAATTCATGGTTCTCATGAAGGATGGCAGGCAGTAGCTGAAAGCATAACAACAGCTCAGCACTATCTGCATCACTTGCTGAAATGGTTTCACCACGTGAAAAATGGAAAATATAAAAGCCTAAAGCTATGTAACGTCAAGTATCTCCTCCACATTTATCTTCTTGACAGGGTTCTTGTAGAACGAGTCTTTCTCTTCTGCATTTTCAGAGCAGATTTTTGAAAATGAGCTGAAATGGAACAATTATGGACTAAAGAAAAAAAAACAACCTCTGAAGAGCCATAATCATTTAAAGAAAAAAAACTCTGAAGAGCCGTAATCGTACTTTGCTCCACTTCCCCATGACCATCTCTAAGCCAGTTTCCAGAATAAATGCTGCTTCGCTCCGGTTAGTCTCTATGAGATGATTCATGGACACCAACACTGCCAACACCTACACCTCTTCCACTTTCAGGTCTCTCACCCTCATCCCGTAGCTTTTGTACTTGCTCTTGAACTGGAGTGATTTCACCGCTCGGGGAAAATGACCATTAACTCAAGGTGGTAAAAACCTGTTTCTTGGGCGTCATTAGCAAAAACGAAGAATTGATCGCTTAACTGTCAATAGCTGCTAGACTGCTGATAGCTTTTGTATTGAGGGGAAACTATAGGGTTTTTTCCTACATTAGAAAAATGTTTTAAAAACATGGTTTTTATCATAGGTGTATCAATTATGTACTTGGCAAACCAGAACGAATAGCTGCTTGGTAAGTATTTATTCAGTGCTATGTATCTGAGCAAGAAAACGTGCTCCAAACTCAGTTTCTTCGGATTTGCTTATTTACCCAAGTTCTTCTTTGAATGTTTGAGAGCCAGACTTGGTTTTTATTAGAGATGAAGTTGGGTGTTTCAAATTCCACTTATTAAAACCCCGACAACCAAAAACATTCTGCAGAGTGGAAATACCCCACACTGTAATTCAGCCCCTTCCCTGATAGGCTTTTACAATTTCATCGTTTTTCCCAAAATCAGAAGATATTCTTGGCACTCACGGTGTATTTCTGGTCTCTTTGTCATTTACGTTAGGTATTTTAACAGGATTGGAGAGCATGCTTGGAGAAGAATTGTCCTAAAGGCTTTCGGGAGGTTTGGTCTCCTGGTGGAGGGCTTTGGGTGGTTGTGTGTCTCAGTGTTGGGTGATTGAACTCCATGGATCCAGAAGTTGTTTCTTATAATGGTTTAGAAGTACAAAATCTTGTTGTGAAAACTTCAAGAGAACTGGTGAGTTTAGTCAACTTGCTATTGCTTGGTTCTGTTTGGCCACAGCATCCATCCATGTCCTTCATTTGGCACCTTCTGCAGAGGGTAAGTGCATCTGAAGTGCCGGCGTCTTATCTAATGGCCTGTATCTCCTCTCATCTCTACATCCCAGAGGAAGTCAGAAAACAGTAGGATCCTTAGAAGGGAGAAAAAAGGACATATGTAGGATTCATACTGATGGGAGAAAGCAGTTCAGTTGTCATTGATGTCCTATCTTTTCCAGTTTGTAGGTACTATTGTGGTGGCCACTCACTATCGGTGTTCCCCAGGGCTCAGTCTTGGGGCGAGTCTTGTTTGGTACCTTTTTCAGTGATCTGGATGAGGTGATCGAGTGCACCCTCAGTAAGTTTGTGGACGACACTAAGTTGTGCAGGAGTGTTGATCTGCTGGAGGGCAGGAAGGCTCTGCAGAGGGATCTGGACAGGCTGAATCGATGGGCCAAGGCCAAGGCAACTGTATGAGGTTCAACAAGTGTCAGTGCTGGGTTCTGCCCTTGGGTCACACCAACCCCGGGCAGCGCTATGGGCTGGGGGCAGAATGGCTGGAAAGCTGCCTGGAGAGAAAGGCCCTGGGGGTGCTGGGTGACANCAGTGAGGTGGTGAAGAGTCTGGAGCACCAGTCTGATGGGAGCAGCTGAGGGACTGGGGGGTTCAGTCTGGAGCAGAGGAGGCTGAGGGCAGACCTGATCACTCTCTGCAGCTCCCTGACAGGAGGGGTGGGCAGGGGGGGTTGGTCTCTGCTCCCCAGCACCAAGCAGTAGGACAAGCGGAAATGGCCTCAAATTGCTCCCAGGGAGGGTCAGGTTGGAGATCAGGAAAAATTTCTTCCCCGAAAGAGTGGTCAGGGCTGGGGACAGGCTGCCCAGGGAGGGGGGGGAATCACCGTCCCTGAAGGGGTTCAGAAAGCATGTGGACGTGGCACTTGGGGACATGGTTTAATAGACATGGTGGGGTTGGTTTGACGGTTGGACTTGCTGCTCTTAGAGCTCTTGTCCAACCTTAAAGGTTCTACAATTCTATTACTGCCCTTTTGTGAGGATTTCTACGTCTCGTTCATGCGCTCTTTGCACTTTGTGCTCCTCACTGAGGTGGCCCCTGATGACAAGCAGGCAACCTTTTCAGCTTGCCTTCCGTACAGGCCGCTCCGTGGCGAGAGAGTGACGTGTTAAGAAGCCCACTGCTGCAAGCCGGTTTTAATGACGGTTTCCACCAGCGGCTCCCGGGGTTGGCAGGATCCGGCCCTTCGCACGAAGCTCCGGTGGCTGGTGCGATCTGCGAGTGGGTAGGTGAAAATGACACACACAAGTGCACTGGAAGCCAATTTGCAGCAGAAGGTATAGACTGTAACGTATCCAATTCTAAACAGGGCAGGCAATTCCCCAAACTGCCTCCTGGAGGGAATCTCCGCTGGAGTAAAAAAGGTTTCATTTGAGGGAATACTTTCTCCTATAAAAACAGGGGTGGTAAAATATCAGCCTGATAAACGAGGATGAAGAGCCGGCTCGCTTCAAAGCGGACGGTTTCTCTAGCTCGGGAGTGGCAGCGCTGAGGTTCAGCCTCGAACCAAAAGGCTGTACCAACTGCGGGGCATAACGATGTGGCTTTTGTCCTTTATCCTCAGGCTTCTTCCACTAATTTGTAGGATCGCATCTGTGTCCTCTGTGTGTGTGTGAGTCCCTTTTCCCAACCTGCCCAACAGACCAGCACAGATTGGAGGAACAGATTGATGCTGGCATGTCGGCAGTGGTAAAAGTTAAGAGAAGCAGCGCTCGGCGGCTATCAGATACGGAGAGATTTAAATCACTCCCGTCTTGTGACACAGCTGCTTTTTACCGTGTGGATTTTCATTTATTTATTAACTTATCTTTCTGCTCAGCGCCGCGGCCGCGCGCCTGGCAGGAAAACCCTCTTAAACGTCGCCGAACGTCAGACGTGGAGAAAGATGTTCAGGCACCGGAGATCGGCCTTGGAAGGACTGCAGTGAGGTGTCGGTGCTGGGGAGATTTTATTAGGAACTTCAGGCTGCTCTAATCTTTCACTTCTTCTCCCAAAACGCCTTATAGTTTGATTTTATTTCTTTTTTTGCTAGAATTCCATGCTTGAACTACGCTACTGGCATGCCCGGCGAAACGTGTCCTCTCTGTTGGGCGCTGAATCATTTTTGCTTGAAATTGGGGTAGAAATAGCTACGAAGCTATCAGCCTAATATAACTTGCTCATCGGCCTAATATCGCTCCAAATATTGAGCAGCTCTGCTGCTCAATATTTGGAGCGATATTAGGCCGATGAGCAAGTTAATCAGAGCCCTGATTTGCCCCATTTGTAGATTCATCCCACTCTGTCCTAAAAACTTCGTATCTAAACAACAAGTAGAATACAGTCGAAGAAATATAGCGATGAAGGTTCATTGTCCTCTTCTACCTCCCTTCGGTCCTGATCTCAAGCTGGCACCCCAGCTTCTCCCTATGGTCCTGCCAGCAGAGAGAGGTAAAGAGCCACAGAATAGCAAAAAGTGTCGCGTGCGTTGAACAAGGGCTCTCAAGAGCGAGTGATGCTTTTTCTCTGCGAGGTTTTTATTTTTTCAATGCCAGCATGGGGCCAGTAAGAGGTTTAAAAACTTGTAGAATTAACTAAACATTCCTTGGACGTACGCAGCCGTTAGTCGTCACCCTAAGACTCTGGGCCTTAAATGTGCGCCCACAATAAAGATGGCACCTATTAAATTCATCGTTCCTTGAACTTTATATGTGAACTGGTGCAAATTTGTTCTGTGCCCAGAATATTGCAAGGGGAAGTGTGATGCCATGGCAGCCTGAGCGATCTAAGGCAGCACTGCCACGTCTCTGCCTCCTCTCCTCCCGGCCATGTGTTCCCACCTCCCTGCTGGCTTGCACTGGCACAGCTGGTTCAGAGAGCTGATCTTAATAAAAAACTAAAGCTCCCTTCCCCCATTCCCAAAATGCTTCGTTTTTTTTTGATTTGAGCAGCTCCCTATATATTCTGTCTGCTCGATGCCGTCGGTACAACGTAGGGGATGGAGCGCGTGCCTCGGATGGGGAGGGGCGGTGGGGCTGCGGTACCGTAAACATACACCAGCTGCTGAAGATAAGTCTGTGATGGAGCTGGGAAATTCATGGAGGTTTCATGAGACCAAAACTAAACACCTTGAGCTGTGGATCTTTTGCTGGCTAAAATCCTTGTTGCTCCGAGATACCGAGCGTTTAGATTTTTTTGATCCATCCCGATCTTCCTCTTTGCTATAGGATCGTAGGCTGATGCAGGCTGGAGGGGACCTCAGGAGGTCATCTAGTCCACCACAGGTCCCCGGATTTACTGCTGGAAATCCGTCTGTTCGTGTGACTGCCTGTTGACTTGCACATGGATGTTAAGGTGCACGGATATCTGTTTGTTCGAAACCGAGATAGTAGCGAGACATTCTATTGCCTGATCTTGTACCCTTAGAAACTCCGCCCTGAAAGCTTCACCCCTTCGGCAGAAGGGGGTGGTTGGGGAAAAATGAAATTAAAAATAAACCCAAACTGCATGATCGGCAGGGAGAGGAAAAATGCAGCTTTTTGAAGTTGTCCCTTGGAGACAGACACTTGCTATTCTCCAGCCAGCCCCTTCCCGCGAGCGTTGGCGGAGCATGAACCGTGGTGTGTCAGTTGTGACTTCTCACTCTTCAGCCTTTCCAAATGCAGTTTTGGCAACTTGCTGTTTTGAAACTGTTTCATTTCTTCCCCATTAGTATCAGTGAAGTGAAAAGAGGCTCACCAGCTTAATGGGCATATATTTATTACTGTGTTCTTCCTTCAATCATGTTAGCAGCGGGAAGAGCCGCTCATGCTGTCCCAGACACAGCAGAGAACAATGAATCTATCAGAGTCTAAACAGCATCCCTTTTGGACAATAATAGCTTTTCTTAACAGTGTTGATGAAGAGCGAAGAGGTCCATTTGCAGTAAACTGTACTTTTTTTTTCCCCCTCTGGTCTCTTGCAGGATACGATAAAACGTAGATCTATCGGTTGTCCTGCTGCTTCCTTTCCTTGGCGAGAAAGTAGCCTGTTAGCGGAACTTGGACCTTCTCTCTTCTGCAATCTAAATATTCTCTGTGACGCTAAGATGGTCTGAGGTGGGTCAGGCATTTTAGGCATCATTACCAGACTGTCAGAAGTCAAAAAGGACCTGGGGAGCTTGGGCAGGAGGGTTGTAGGTTAATGCACCTGAAAGAAACCACACTAAAAGCTATCGGGGATGCTCTGCTCGGTTACAAACTGGCTGTGCTTCACCTCACCGTTTGAGGATTAAGAGAGTTTATCTGAAGTCACGTCTAGGTTATAGATCAGATTAGATTTGCAAGCTCTGTGGCTAAAATAAGATGAAAGAAATCTGATCCTGAGCAACCTAGTTGGATTAGCAAGCCTGGTGTCCCAAGCTGTGCTTTAAACCACGTAATGGCATCTAAGTCCTCCTCCAACCCTGGTGCAATTAATGGCTTTCAGTGAGTGCTGCTTATTCTGCTGAAGTCTTTCCAGCAGAATGCTGTGAGGATTAATTAGTTAATGTTTATTGAGTGCTGCGAAGCTGCAAAGTGTTATTTAAGTGCTATCTTTTTTTATCAGTCGGGACGTGGTTCTGGTTCCACCTACACTTGGTTTCGTAGCCGTGTAAATCCGTGTGTTTCACTGGAATTGCTGGTGGTTTCCAACCCGGTTCCCAACACCGAGGCACTTGCCTTGCCGTGCTGCGGTGCAGGCAGGTTATCTCAGCTGATGCTCTTCAACAGGAGGGTTTTCTCAAAGGCATTGCGGTTCTGCAGATGGGCAGCGGCTCGTGGTGCTGTGACTCAACGATGCTTGGGATGGGGAAGGGGTTTTCCACTGGCATCCGAGAAGAGCAGTTGCTTTTGGTGCCTCTTTTGCTGATTTATTTGAGTGCCAAGTGCAGGGCAGAAAATGTATAGAAACCCTTTGTGGTTTACACCATGCATTGGGTCATTTGAGGTTTATCTCCTTAGAGCTAAAACCTTTCTGACATGAAGCTTATTAGGAGCAGGGTTGTAAATGCCCATTGGTGAGACTTCCTACTGAGGAGCAAGTGGTAGTAGTCAGTGGTTTATGTTACCTTGTTCTCCATGTTTATTAGTAAAACCAGACACCAGATTCAACGTGTATTAGCGGGTAGGGTTAGGCACACCAGCCAGGTTTATGTTAACTGTGGGACCAAAAGGTTGGGATTCCACCATGGTAAATCTAGAAATCTTGCTCAAAGCATTCAGCCCTAACAGAATGCTTTGGCTGGAGCTCGTGGCGTGCGTTTGCCTCTGTGTTAAATATCACTTTTCAAGAAGTGGGATTTTGGGACTGAAGCTGGAGAGAAGTGGGAGAAAGCCACGCAAAGCATGAGTGATCGCACTCCTGGGGGAGAAGGCACTGGTGGAGAGCAAAGCAGAACACGTTGTAGCTCTGTCGGGCTGCACCAAACTGCCTTGAGTTTGGCACTCGTGTTTAGTTTTATTGGAATACTAAAAAACAGATAAATACTTACTTGTTTTCATGTTACCTGCTGAGAGGTTCTGGGGATGCTGTCTGGAGTGGACTGACCACCATTAATGCTTTTAAGAACTAGGAAGACGGTAGGGAAGAATGTGGTGCTGGAAGATAGGGTGATGCGATGGAGAGTGCAATGCAGTGGGCACTTGGGAGATCTTCATGCATAGCTGTGTAAACATAAAACCAATTAAAAAATCTCAGAAGCACAGTGAAATAAAAGTGAAATACTATCAATGAGAAGCACCTGGTGTCTGGGGTGGACCTCCTTATTTCAGCAAGTGGGGCTTCAGTGCTGAGGCCATGGATGGATGTTCTTCTCTAGCTGCATTTTCTGCAGACTCCACCTTCTTGCTGAAAGGGCTGTGAGGAGCAGTTTCAAATGGAAATGTCCCACGGTACTGTTGGCAAAAGGGATCATGCGGCTATTCCAGTACCTTTAACCTTATAATGAAGGTTGTGAGGTATCCCTGTTGATGGGAACCGCTGCTGAGTGCTTCTGGGTCAAGCTGGTGGCCCTGGGGAAGGACCAAATCTGCTCAGCTCGATTTGTGGGAGATCTGTTTGGAACAGGTGTAGTGCTTAAGTCTGGGTTTCCTAAGTGTTCTACTGTAAAATCTTCAACTTTCATCACGTTCCTGTTGGGATCCAAAGAAACTGTATCTTTGCCAGCCATGAAGCTGCAGGTCCTTGGCGCTTTGGGATGTTTTTACATCTCGAGCCAAACCCAATTTGAGCCAGAACTAATCATGTAGGTCCCATCTTAAAGTCAAGGAACAGAAGCAAGCGCTGCTGGAGTGCAGGTTGTCCAGCCTGTGCAGGTCATCGAGTTGTGATGAGCCAAACTGGCTGTTTTCTGTGCGTGGACATAAAGGAGATCCAGAGAATTGGCTGCAGTAGGTATTTATTATGCTGTAGACGTCTGTTAGATGTCCCACCTCTGGTGTCTTACGCTGACCATTTGACTGCTGGTTAAGGGATCTAGAATGAAGTTAAAACTTGTTCAGAGTCGTCACTATCACTTGACTCTAACGCGATGCCAGATCCCTGTGCTGGTCTGAAGTGTTCCTCAGGGAGGTTACGCCTTTTGAGCAAGGTTTTATTTTTTTCTTTTTTCTTTTTTTTCCTTTTCTTTCTTTTCTTCCTCTGGTTTCGTATCATTTAAACAATTGGGATTATTGGAAAGCACATCTGGTTTTGGAGGCTGTCCCTCCAAGCACACATGAAAGCAGCTTGCTCCTCTTCTTCAGAAGCTTTGCTGCATCATGCGTTCTGCTCCTGACACCCAATATTTGGGATTCAGTGTGGGATGGATAATCTGAGCTTTGCTTCAATAAACCTTGCAACTCCTGCAGTGTGAAACTACTGGCAGTTTCTGATGGTGTGCAAACTCTGGTCTGTTACCTTACTAAAATCAAGATTTTGTGGGTGCAGTTGGGAGCTTGTGAAAGGCTGAGAACTCTCCCTGATGGAGCGGGAAGGGGACAAGCAGATTTTGAGATGGAACGCTGTCCACTTGACAGATGAAAAAGATTAACTGAAAATGCTCGTTCTTCTGAGGATTTCCTCTTTGACCTTGTGTTTCCTAGGGGAATTCTGCAAACTGTTGTGAGTGATGATGGTGCAAAGTCTAACACAGTTAAACCACTTAGTCTTTGCAGAACTTAAACTTCTGTGTTTTCTCTTACACGTAGGGCTCATCTACCACGGATTTCCTCATTAGCTCCTTGAAAATAACTGTGCCTTGTCATTACGCATGTTCCACGTGCAGTTAATCAGTGAGGGCTTTTCTCCATGGAGATATTCCTGACGTGGCATATCCAGAGCATGCACCCATGGATTTAAGATATTTCAGTGTCTACCGCTGCATTGCGCGAGGGACTTGGATCTTGTTGATGCCTACAGTTGAGGGAGGTAAGCATTAGAGCATCTACTACAGATTCCCGACACCAGGTCTGCCTTTGTGTCTCCGTTGACTGCCAACGCAAAGGAGTAGGTGGTGTGAATCTGTCCGTGCTCTCCCGACCTTGGACACCTTATGTAGGTGATGGTCTGGATACAGCCAACTGCACTTGTGTAGGGTGGAGCTGGCCGCTACTTTCTGGCAGCGTTGGAACCTGCCGTCAGCAAGTGTGAATGATTTGGTTTTCTAATCTAGGTGAAACTTTGTGCAGAGGGGAAAAAAAATCCCATCTTTGAGTCCAGGACCATGGAATCTTACGGTATTTAATAGGAGGGAAGTTGATCTCTTAAGAATAGCTGGTCCCCTTTGTACTGCTTTTATGGTGGCAGGTGTTAGCTAATAGATTTGGGCTGGAAATATTCTTTAAATAAATACTTCTTTTGGAAAGCTATCTCTAAGCTGCGATTCTGCTGCTAAATAAGGAATGCTAATGAATGTCCTGTCAACCAAAGATCACATCTATTCCCCAAGAGTTATTCCAGTCTCTAGCTTCTTACCGCAGCTTTGGTTCTCTTCAGATCGCGGCAGTCTTTGATACCCTTCCTTAAGTGTCATCAGCATGTAATGTTTCTGTACAACTGAGTTCCCTTCCTGAGTTCAGGGCTCTAAAGCGATCTGCTGGTGAGCAAAGGGGTGAGTATCTCTCCCGCAAAAAAACTGTAGAAAACCGCAGATCCTGGGATATCTTGTCTGTCAGTCCAGTGTGCTGGGAGCACTTGTGAGTGGTCCTGGAGCCGATTCCTCCACGACCGTGAAGGACATCTCCACGAAGCAGAGCTTGATCCTTCCACCTGGTGGAAGGTTACGATGGCCACAGGCTGGAGAAACTCTTCCGTTACTACCTGCTTAGGTTGCTGGGTGAATAGTGAAATACGTTAACGGTGTTCCAACGCTCCTGAACCCTTGTTCTTTGGGCTGCTTTGGTGTAAACCCATGTTTGAGCAGGTTTGGTTCTTGCACTCAGATATGAATGGTGGCAAAACCCCTGTGTAGCTTTGAGCAAGTAATTATGGATTTGCTGTATAAGGAAGATCAGCCATCACAGGAGACCCACCCGGTACAGGCTGACTATTTTTAGAGTTCATGGACCTAGATCCTAGATAAATTGAGCATGAATCTGGAGTCGTTCCACGTGCTCCAGTGAGATGCTTTGGATTCACGCTAGTGTAAATGAGATCAAAATCTGGCTGCTTCTCCAAGATGGCCGGAGAGAGCGTGAATGAAATCCCCAGCAAAAATAGAGACTTGCTCTCAGAAACGAGCCCCCCCACTGGCAAGACTCGTCAGTGTACTGGAGCTATTGAAAAATGCTGCAGACAGAAAATGAATTAGAGGATAAAAAAGTGAAAATGAGCTGGCAGAATCGTTAGGTGACTCATCAGGTGCATCTTGTAAAGTCTCTTTCTGAGAAGTAATGAAATCACATGTTCTAACAATATTTGCACTGCAGCAGGAAACTGCATAAATATTGGGATCAATTAATGAAATTAGATCATTTGACCGAAAAAGCCATAGCGCTGGCTCAGAAACCGTACCTCTTCCTTTTTGCTAGTCTGGGTGCTTGCAGTTGAAGCTGAAAATCCCATGACTTCATTTCACATCTAAGACGTGAGACCTGGGCAGCCACAGGGTTGCCGGGATGCTTTGGGTAGTCACCTGCAGTTCAAGGACCTCCACTTTCACCCATGGAAGTTCTCGAGCTGGTGGGCAGGTGGGTGGAGAAAAGCCCTGGCAGCTGTGTGGGCACGCAGCCTCCCGCCCTTTGGATTTTAGGTTTGGTGAGGGTAGACACATCTCATCCCTGCCAACCACAAAGATTGTCTCTTTGTGTCCCTCAACCTCTGTTTTTCAACTGTAAAATTGGGAATAATGATTTTCCTTAGAAAGGGAAGTTTTCCTCAGCAAGGAGCCCTGTGGATCTGTGCACCAGCCAGTGACGTTTAGACACTCCAGTAAGTCATCGGTGGAGTTCATCACAGCGCTTCTGTTCTGGAGTGAGAACTGAGTTTGGAGTGAAATACTGGGGCTGCTGCTATCAGTGGGTCAATTTATGCAATTTCTAATGCAGCATTTACCTTATTCCAACAGTATTGTCAGGGGTTTGTATTTGGGGAAGGCACTGAACCTCGGGTGAAGAAGACCAGCAGAACGGAGCTTAATTTGTGCCCTAATGAGGGTAAAACCTAGAGCACGAATGCCCAGATTGCCGAATACGCGCACGGCGCTTGGGTCGGTATTCGGTGGGTGCTCGTGAGCTCTCCAAGCGAAAAGAGCTATCGCCGTCCTCGGATTTATCAGCAGCGAGAGCAGAACTCATCAGGTTAGCCTCCCCTCGCTTTGGCACGGGTACAACTGTTGTTGGAATCATTTGTCTGGTTTCTGGCGTCCTCGACTCAAGAGGATGTTGACAAATTGGAAAGATATAAAAGAGCCACAAGGGTGGTTAAAAGATTGGCAAACGCGCCTTGCCAGCGAAACAGCCGGGCTCCTGGCTCGGATGAGGTTTGTATTTTTATTTTATTTTTTTTTTTTTCTTCTTTAAGCGAAGGTTAAAGGGTGGCTTTAGCAGCTCCGAGTACCTGTGTGAAGAACAAAAATAGGCAGCGCTGGAGGCTGTCAGACAGAGGTGTAACACAAGCTGGTGCCTGGAAGTTGAAGCCAGACTTGAGCTGAACAGAACAGTTTTTAATAGTAAAAGCAATGATCTGTCGTGATATTTTGCAGGAGTCCTAGTTTTTCATCCATCGCCAGAATTATATACATCAAAATCAGGATTTTTTTGTCTTTTTTTGAGATTATAATTTGTATTTAGGCATAATTCGTGAAGGAAGGCCCTCTGGCTTTATTAAGCAGGGGCAAACCGTGGGTTTAGGTACCTGCCAGAGCATCTCCTGGTGCTGTGCACCTCCTCACTGCTCTACCTGCACCGCACGCAGGACGTTTCTCCCTCGGCGCTCGCAGATCTCCGCAGGCTGAGCCTGATTTGAGGCGTTTGGGTGCTGCCGAATTACGGTCAGTAAATAACAGTAGGTGCTCGTGAGAGCTTTAAATGAGATTTTTTTCCCCCTCTTCACGAGCATTTTTCAGTGCAAATGTTTCCCTCCTTCTGAAAAATGAAAACCAGTGGCTGGCTCATTCTGAATCCAGGTTTTATTTGAAGGGATACTCCTGGCATTTCCCCGCAGGGCTCGCTCCACCTTTGCTCCCCAGCAAGCCCCGATTTCCGCAGGAAGCTCGTCCGAGGAGAGGCTCTGCTAAATTTACCTTGAGATCTACGTGCGACAGAGTTACTGAGATAATTCTCGATTTGTAAAGCTTCTAGCAGAGCCTGAAGCCTGGCTGTTGTTATTCTTTCTTACCGTTCGATATAAGAAAGATGATCTTCCCTGCCTCGCCGGGCTGACGGGCCGCCCGGATCTGGAGGAGCTCGGTGTGTGTAAAGGATCTTTAAATACCTCCTGGGAAGATGCAGGGAACGAGCGTGTTTCAAAGCAGTCCCTCGCGTGCATTTACTACAGCAGCTAAAAGATGAATATTTGGGGTTTGGTATAAAAACTACGCTGCTCGTTTTTTTTAAATGCAATGTTCTCTTTTATTTTTCTAGCTGTGGGGAGCTCAAAAAATAAAGCAGGTAATATGCTTTTTTAAATATTTCGTTGTTGTTTTCAACTGCTGCTGCTTTTTCCCTTTTCCTAAGCAATGCTGTCCTCTTCTCCATTATTGACTTTGCCAGTTGCTGTTTTGTCTTGCCACAGAAATGTAAATGCAGAGAACACTGTTGCCACCAAAGAGTCTGATTTTTTTTTGGGTGTATTTATATATTTTGATGTCTTCATTTTCCCCTTCCTGTCTAGTCAAGAGATTTCTTGTCTCCAGTCTTTTGAAAATAGTTTGACAGTTCTTTGGTAAGGCTTGTAACTGTGTCGTACCTTCCTCCTCTGCAGTCCCAGATCGCTTGGGGATTGATTTTTTCATCCCCAGCCAGTTAATGCCAGTGCAACCTCCTGGGCTCATTGTAAAATTTAGGAAGAATGGGCCAAGTGAGCTCCGTTGTCTGTTTATCAGTAAAAGAGATTTAGGGTTTCCGTGGAGGCTGGGCTGTCCACAGCCGCCAGCGTTGGCTGAGGAGCTGCGGATACACGTAAAGGTTGAATTATCTGGCACATCCAAATCCTGTGGCGTGCGAGGGGATTTTATTTGGGTCACCCTTATGATGACATCCAGAGCTGACCATACCTGCACCTTTTTACCCCGACTCAGCCAGATCCTGAAGCAGCACTTTGGGTTTCCCACGACATGCCGTGCGGGCTCGTGCAGACGCACCGGCAGACGGGGAAGGTGTTCCTCCGGCTGAACCCGTCCGCTGTGGCTGAGCCACACAAGTCCTTACGAGGGCCTCCGGTGATCCGTTCGCTTCATGACCAGCATGAAGTGATATAGACCCTGGTTCCATCCCAAACAGGCAGCGCTGCCCTCCCCATCCCTCTGCCACAGCGAGGGCTTTTCCTTCCTTTCATGGGGCAGAGTTTCAGGCAGGACATTAAGCTGCACCTCACTGGAGATGCTGAAATCAGGCAGGAACAGAAAGTAGGTTTCTTTTTTTCCTCTATAAAGTTGTGTTTCCCCCCTGGGGTTAAGGTGCAGCGGTGGGTGGCCTTGCGGGATATTATAGTCACAAGAATGAGCCACTTTCTATATTTCAGGTTAAATTATTGACTTTTAAATGATCAATTTTTGCTAAATTATTGAAGGAGAGGGGAAAGCAGCGGTAGGAGGAGGTTTTGTGGCGGCTGATGAACAATAACTGCCCTTGGTCGGAGCTGTGAATGCAAGGAGGGTGCAGAGACGCGTGAAGTCCCCCGTACTCTCTGCTGCTAGCTCCGCTGCACCTTGCTCAACTGCTCCTGTGCCTTCACCGTGTCTCTTTGCTGACTCTTTTCCAGGCCATCATCCATCCCGATACAAATGAGACCATCTTCATGCCTTTCCGAATGTCAGGTATAGTATGTCCCAATCAATCATTCATTTCACTGGGAATTTGTACAAGGTATTATTTTTTTTCCCTCCTGGTTTTGAATTGCATCTCATGAACGTTTAGACCAAGATCAGAAAGTAATTCAAATGCCTCAACCCCTTTGTAGCGAAGGAGAATTAGGATCCTAGATGCCTGTGGGAGATCGAGTGCTTCATATTTTCCCCTCCTTCAGATCTCTGAACGTGGACTCAAGCTGATATCCGTTCTGGCATTTTTGAGGTATCCATCACTATCACAGGCATTTTAACTTCGTAGTAAAGAACGAAGCTTGATGCCCAGCGAGCAGCTCAGGGTTTTACTCTCCAGGAGGGAATGGGATGAGCCCTATTTTTCCGTGTGCAGTGGTACTGAAGAGCCATGGCATTGGGGGCCCAGGAAGGATCCTTGGCTGAACCGGCTTAGTTATTAAATTCTCATCCCCTCCTTCCCATTTTGGGGTGTCCCTCTGCCATGCACATTTTGGGGTGTCCCTCTGCTGTGGGCTGAATCCTCTTTTGAGGATGCAAGTGCCACCTTGATCCTTTCCCAAAGGATCTATTTAAATAAATAGGACCTTTTCCATATTTTTGGGAGGGACATCTTCACCTGAATATTGGGTGTAGGGGAAAAATAACAGGCTTGGTGGGTTTTGTTCTCCAGTTCTTTGAAGAAGGGTGATTTTGAGGGTGAAGTGGAGGGGATAAAAGCCAAGACCCACTCCTTTGCAGCCTTGTTCTGTGGGGTTTTTTAATTTTTTCTTCCTCTCAGGTCTCTGCCCTTTCCAACTGTAAATTGGATCCATGAGGCTTAATTCAGTAATGTTGGTAAAATGCTCTGAGACCTTCTAGTGGAAGTCATAGAGATGAATTATAATTAGCGCAGAAATTGGCAGACTTAGCAAGGGAAAAATGTGAAGCATTTGATTTTTGTGGCGCTCAACAAGATTTGGGGTAACGGCTTATCTCTAATATAGAGAGCTTTAACTTACATGTATGATTAAAATAATCCCTCTCTCCTCCATTATGCAAAATACTTTCTTCAGTATATACCCTGTTCCTTTTTCTACTGCCCTAGAAATAAATGAGCTCTCCTGGTATAAAATCACTAGCGGAGAGGTTGATAAAGCAGATGGTGAAAGAGAGAGGTCTCACCTATGGTGGAGTGGTCCTGCTCCTTAACTGGCATGGGCTCTGCAGCTTGGGAGGTGGCTTCATGAGCACCATGAGCACGCTAACCTGGTGGGACCAGGCTCAGCCAGAGGGGAAGGGGCACAGAAAGCTGGGGAGTTTTCTCCTGGGTTAGCAAGGGTGGGTTGTAGGAGGGTCTGATGAGCAACAGAGCTGGCACGAGGGAGGGAACAGATTGCGTGGCTGAGCCTGGGAAGGAGGGGGGGGCAGGATCTCCCCCTTTCCGTGGCAGCGAGCCACTGGGTCAGCTCAGTTAGCACCACCGCAACGGCATCCAGCTCCTCCCGGTCTGGACCAAGCAGCTCCTGGTCTGAGCTGTCATCCCTTCGCTTCTGCTGATTTGAGTTTTTGCTGGCTGCCTAGCCCACCTCAACACCCCGATCCCCTCTGAAGTGCTTAATACCACGTACTGGCACAGACTGGGTTTACTGGAGTAAGCTTTAGGGTCTAGATGTCATAGGTTTCAGGGAAACTCTTAGACCGCAACCCAAGAAAAGCAAATAGAGGGTGGGAAGGAGACTGGGCAAAAATCAGGAGGCTGCTCTGGTTGATGCCTGGTGCCTCAGGTCCACGGACGTCCCCGTGCTGGTATGGAGCTGGTGGCCGTGAGCGTAGCCCGTCCTGCCACGTGGGGCTTCTACCCTAAACTGAGAGATGTCTTAGGTGTGGGGGTTGGTTTTTTTTTCCATCCCAAAACGGCACATTAAAATGCATGCATCTCTTTTTTTTTTCCATAGGTTACATTCCCTTTGGAACACCCATCGTAAGTATTTTAACATCTCTCCCCGCTTTGTTTGCGAGTACCAAGAAAGGCATTTTTTAGCCCTTGCAGACAATTTTCCAAATTCCACCTTACCGCCTCGCGGCGCGTTCCCGCCGGGTTCCCACCTTTCCCGTTGCGCGTTTAGCAAGGGCTTCGTGACGTCACCCCTGCCCTACGGCCATCCTGCTCAAGGTTATTGATCTGTTTAACACCGTTCACGCAGCTCCCTGCAACGTCTTCAGCTTTATCTTTCTCTTTTGGAAAGGGCAGACCGAGATGAGCTCATTGCCTGCAAAATGCAAGTTCTGCAACTCTCCGATTTCATCTTTGGACACCTTTTTTTTTTTCCCTGTTTACGTGTTTTAAGTCGCTTCCCAGACTTGACGAGCTACAGCGCGGTGAGGCCGGTGTCGTGCGCTCTCGTCTTGATTAATTAAAGCGGCGAGCGCTTTCCGTGGGGTTATTGCTAAGGGCGTTTGAGTTTGTACTTGTTATTGTGCGATTTGTGAGCTTTTGGGTGCTCTTGGTAGCGGAAGCCAGAACGGAAATAATTCTGCCTGTCTTCCTAACGCTGAATCTCCGGCTCGTCTGCAGGATCAGGAATGATTAATTAACCCCATTTTGTGAATGGGGAAACCGAGGCACAGAGTTTTGCCCCAAAATGCCCGAAGTTGCTTCCAGAAGGCTTGTTGCTCCTCCGAGCCGCCAGCTCTTGGCTCAGCCTACTAGATCACGTGTATTAAAATGGTTGAAGGAGTAAAATCTGCTAAATTTAATCTTCCTCAACCCAGCAGACCATGGCATAGTACTTACTTAAAGGTAACGATCCCTTCCCGAACGGCGGTAGCAGGGTTCCCAGCACCTAAAAGCAGAGATCATCGCGGCTGTTACTATTTGTTGTCGTGCGTAAGGGTTTGGTGGTAACTTTGTATGGGGCATTTTAAAAGAAAAGGTTAAACAAAAATGAGTTAACGATCAATTTGACAATGAAATCGGCCCAAATCCAGAGCTGTCAGAGGAGCCGAGAGCTGTCAGATGAGCCCAATTTCACTAGCTGTAAAGGATAAACTGGAACCTCTTGTCATTTAAAAAAAAAAAAAAGAAAAAAAAAAAAAAAACCCAAACGTTTCAAATGTTAAAATTAAAATGTAACATTTATGCCAATCGATCTGTGAAATTTAGTGACAAAATTGGCAGCCTGCTCTAGCATAAAAACAGTTTGAGTCTTGCATTTCACATAGGGGGATGGGATTTCCTCAAGAGAGACTTAACGTGCCTGCGGTGGGCTCTGGCGGAGCGAGCGCGGCCGTCCTGCCCGCCGCGCCCGCGCTGATTGTCCCGCCGTTGGGGGGGCACTCCAGCACCCCGCGTAGGTACTGGCGGGGCGGGATGGGGTTGGGCATTAGCAGGTTTGCTGCCTGTCGGTCAGCCCGCGATGCTGCCTGTGTACGTGGTGCAGGATTTTTCCCCTGTAGCGAATGCGAAACGGTTCAGCACGGCTCCGCTCCTCGTGACGGCTTAAGGTCTTGCTGGAAATAATCGTTTCCTTTCTGGCCGAAGCGGTTACTCCCGTGACCCACCCCAATCCTGCGGCTGTTTGTTCTTTCCCCCAGCTGCAATCATTGGCTTTTCGGTTTAACCTCCGTCCTTCCCCTGCTCAGGTTTGTGGTTTAACCTGGGTGGCGGAGTGGGGGCGGGATGGAGGATCTCTGAGTGCGGGCAGGGTTTGCGCTCGCTCACTTTTAGATTTTAACCCCCAGCAGGGAGCAAATCCAGTCGCTGGCGTGACACCTCTGTGCTGTAAGGGTGAGGTGTACAGGGCAGCGCTGGGCTGTAGCCTTTTACCCTGGGTTTTGGGTTTCATCCTGGGTGGAAATGCTCCAAGGAGGGAGATTTATCTGCATTGAGGAGGTTCAGCCCAAGCCATGGGCGGCGAGGATGGAGCAGAACCCGCACTGCTGTTCCCAGCTGCCACCCACTGCTTTAAGCACCTTATTTTCCCCGATGTTTAAAAATGGGAGAGTCTCGCTGGGGTTTCGAAGAGCGTAGAGAAGACCTGGGTGTTAATATGGGGTCGTAGATGACTCTCGCTGATGCCCAAGGTGGGACTCGGGGCTTGCAAGAAGAGAGCTCGTAGTGCCAGCGCGCCGCGAGGCTGCTCAGAGCCGGTGGGTGTCCAAGCAGCGACTTTAGCCCTGGCCTTGGGGCCACCAAGGGCCCTTCACACCTGATGGGCAATTAAATTTTGTAGCTGGAACTTTTCTAGTGTTTAGAAGCTTTTTTTATTTTGTTTTCCTTCTTAGTTATTTTTTCCCCTGACAGTAATTAAAAGTGAAACTGTACATTTCTTGACAGACTCTTGCACATATGGAGAGTTTGCATTTAAACGTGCCTCTTTCAGTCATACAGATTTTGGGTGCTCTTTTTTATTTATTTATTTTCCTCTTTTATTTTTCTCGGCGCTCAGCTTCAGCTGACAATGTAAGTAGCTGCCTGCAGTCTTCCCTCTCCTCCGGAGCCTCATTAGCCCGCTGGCTTCAGGGGCATGAGTCAGTCCTGGGGTGAGGAGGTTCATCGCCTGTTGGATTCGTTTGGCGAAGACTGGCAACGGAGTAATTAATGACGAGACCCGCGTATTGAATGGAAGCGGTAAATTAGTGTAACTTGCACAGACTGGCGCTCGGCCAGCGTACAAAGTAGCTGTAACTTCACGAAAGGCTGTAGGAGGAAAAGCTGGAGGAGGAGGAGGAGAAAGGAAAGATGATGTAAATGAAATCAGGCCTCCCAACCCTATTACCCTTTTGTTTGTTGTTATTTCTCTCTTATGTCCTTAAGCGTAGAAGTTGCCTCCTCTTCAACTGATGCTGCTGCAGATGTGCAGAGATGCCTCGAGCTTTCGGCTCCTTGCGGCAGGCTCTCTGTGCTCTGACAGGGACGTTCCCTTTCTTCTCAGCTGCTGTAGGAGTAAACTTAAAGCAAATGGTGCGGAAGTCAGTCCGAGATTGTTAATAAACTCACAGTCTTCTGCTCTCGATGCCTCGGAGAACATTTCAGTTCACTTGAGTGTCTTGAAAAGAAAGGTATTTGGAAGTAAAAGGAGTTGTTCAGTCCTTATACTCTTAGCAAAGATGTGAGCGCGAATTTGCACCAAGATGACCATCTTCTTCAAAAACTATCACCCATTTGAGGCGCAGGAGAGGAGATAATGACAATGATGTTAGGACGTGTCTCATCTTAGCTGTTTCTTACCCAAGAACTCATCTTCCTGCCCGTGTTTGTTGGGTTTATCATTGAGAGACCGCTTGACTTTGCATCCCTTTCCTCAACTTATGCTTTAAGAGGAAAAACTGACATAAAACGAGGTAGAAAGGAGTCTGGCGGTGCTGTGTTGTGTGTAAGAAAGGGAGATTCTGAAGAATTGCAGAGGGTGTGCCTATGTGGTGTACTGAGACGTGTCCCAAGGATGCTCTCAGGACTGTGTAGGCAACAGACGTGTGCGTGGCCTCAGCAGTGGCGGTGGGTGACCTTGCAAAGCCTGCGGCATCTCGCGTTCACGCAGCAGCAGGCAACACGTGGCCAGATGTGCCGGAACAGGCTGCCGCAAGCCTCTGGGAAACGGCGAGCGTCAGCCTGAGCTCGTAACCCAAGCAGGAGTTTTCGCAGCTCGGAGTATGACACATCAACAATTCTCTTTCCTTAAAACAACATTCAGGCTCCCAAACAGGAGCACATGTGCTTCCAGGTGGCACTCCTGTCTTCAGATGTTCGAATCGGATTTCTTTCTTGTGCTTGAAACAGCTGATGTGCCAAACAAGAAAACCCCCCTTCTCTGCCAACAGTAACAACTTTGAACTCTTACGTTGATGCAATGTTCATGTTATACTTCAGAAATACCTGGATTAAACAATTGATTGCATTTTAATTAACTAGTCTTTGGACGATGTATACTGCCAGACTATTTTCAAGGTGTGTCGTAAGCAATACACCTTAAGGGCAGGTGTAGGGTCCTGCACCCAGGGAAGAACAACCCCAGCACCGGGACAGATGAGGGGTTGACCTGCTGGGAAGCAGCGCTGCAGAGAAGGACCTGAGAGTGCTGGTGGACACCAAGCTCTCCATGCCCAGCAGTGTCCTTATGGCCACGAATGCCAATGGTGTCCTGGGGGGTGTCAAGAAGAGTGTGGCCAGCAGGTTGAGGAGGGTTCTCCTCCCCCTCTGCTCTGCCCTGGGGAGGCCACATCTGGAATATTGTGTCCAATTCTGGGCTCCCCAGTTCAAGACAGNTGGGCAATGGGCACAAACTACAACATGGGAAGTTCCATCTCCATATGAGAAAAACTTGTTTACTGTGAGGGTGACGTAGCCCTGGGACAGAGGGTGTGTAGTCTCCTTCTCCGCATATATTCAAGACCTGTCTGGATGCCATCCTGTGCAACGTGCTCGGGGTGATCCTGCTCTAGCAGGCAATAGGCTGTTGGGAAGTTCAAGAACTATAAAGAAATAAAGCCATAAATGAAGATAATTTGTGCAAGACGTTAGAAATGAGCTTGTTGTTTGCATGCCTAGCAGAGCACCGAGAGCAAACCGACAATGCATTTACTAATGAGAGAATCTCTTCTCTTGCAGGTTGTTGGTCTTCTCTTGCCCAACCAGACGCTGGCATCCACGGTGTTTTGGCAGGTAACACTGGTCAGAATGGGTGGAGAACGTGATGGAAAGGAAAGCAGCAGCTGACTTGTGTTCTGAGGGCAAACTGATGGCTTTTCTGCGCCGGCAATGCTTGAGTTAATGGAGAGGTGACATGGCTGGATATAATTAGGGAAAGGTTTGGTAGGTCTGGAAGGGGCTATAAACAAACTATAGGGTTTGCCATCGCAAGGGAGATGCAAAATAGCCCGGAATCTCAAAATCAACTTTTTGGTTGAAAAAAACCAAACTGTTTTCTCTGGTGAAAGCAGAGACCAGTAGCACCGAGGTGTCGTGTGGAGGTGGATCAGGCCAGGAGTAGAGTTGCACATCAAGGGTACAGGGAATGGAACTGGGCACAGGGTGCCTTGGGATTTCTGTCCCTCACTTTGAAGGGCGTTAAATCAGATGGAGAGCATGCATGAGACTTTCAAAAGAGGTGGCAAGTTGTGAGCAGGTCCAAAGGGAGATGAGTTTTCCCGCAGCACTCCCAGATTTATAGATCTTTTAATTCTTTTTTTATTTTTGTGAAGTTATGTTTATGCCTGTCTCTCCTTGTTTCCTCTCTAGTGGTTGAATCAGAGCCACAACGCCTGCGTCAACTATGCAAACCGCAACGCGACAAAGGTGAGGAGACCCAACATATGCGGCGTGTGCAGCGCCTTAGGTCTGTTTTGACACGGAAACATCATTCTTGTCTCTTCACTGTTAATAGCAGCTCCAGAGTCGGCACTGTGATGAATTTATAGATTGGCCATTCTCCTGTGTAGACTTCCATTTTAAACCTCGGCTGTAAGCAGCATGAGGATCTTGAAATCACTCCAGGCACATAAGTAACGCTCGATGCCTTTGAGCTAAACCAGTATAGAGATCTAACTGGTGTGAACTGGTTTAATGTGACATGTAAATGAGCCCAAAGTAGAACGGAACCTGGGTTTTTGGAGAGCAGAAGGTGGCTCCATGATCCCGCTGCCCTCTCCTGAGGACTTGATAGGTGCTACCAGCAGTGGTGCCGGGAAGCGGTGGTGCTGTTCCGTCCCTTCCTTCGCTGTAGCCTTCCTTCATCCCGTGTCGGGGTGTGGGAAGCTGAGCTGGAAACCATCCAGCTCAGTGAGACAACATTTCAAAGACAGATATTTACTGTGAAGAGTTTGGGGTTCATCACTGGTGTAGAAGAATGCTAATTTTGTACCATTCGCTGAATTTCGTTCACATACTTCCTTTTAGCTGCTATTATTATAATTTTCTGATGCCAATTAATTTTCCATTCCCTTTAACCTTGCTCACAAGGCTACGATTTTCCTTGCTTTTGCCGCTGCTAGACAACAGACCATGTGTCACGGAACAATATGACAGAATTAAACCTGTCTCTGGTTTAAAACAAATAAACCAAAAACAAAACAAACAAACAAAAAAGCTTGCTTGCATTTTAATAACCAGAAGTTTGTTTATTGAAAATATGTTTTGTTTTTCTTTCCAAAGCCTTCTCCGACATCCAAGTTCATCCAGGGCTACTTGGGAGCTGTCATAAGTGCTGTCTCAATAGCAGTGGGTAACGCTTTATATCTATATATTTCCCTACGACGTAACTGCTCCCTTACAGCAGTACGGCAGCGCCTTTGAGATGTTTGTTTGAATTGCCAAGCGTGTTTATCTTTGAATTGACAGAACTCAGTCTGCAGAACCAGAAAATATTTGAACCGTGAGGTGTCTCTGTCCGTTCATGCCCGAACTTTTCAACAGAAGGAGACTTTCTAACGCTGATTGCTTCCAGCACGTCCTGCCCCGTGCACTGCCTGGGGACTTGCCCCCTGGCTTTGCTGCTGGCTGAATTCAGCTTATCCCCAGGGCATTAACTGGTGGTGAGTTAGCCTCAACCCAGTTAAAGGAGTGACTTTGAGGCTGCAGAGTGGCAGGGTGACAGCTGACATACTGAACAGCGGCAGGGTTTTGGAGACGTTCTCCTGGTGGGTCAGCACCTTGCATTGAAAGATCCACAGTGCTTGAAATGGTGTCTTTCACGTGTGCACGGCGTTCAAACTGGGAACGGTGGTCGAGTCATATCCAAAGTAATCTGTAAGAGAGGAGTTTTTAACGTTGCACAAGCCGTGATCTCGTGGTGCAGTCATCAGGCTTTGGTACTCAGATGCCCCAGAAGCGCAAGCTGACACCTTTAGTCGGGTCAGCTAATGCCCAGGGAGGCAGGTACATTTTTCAAGAGCAACGTATGGAAGTTATTTCTTACGTTGGATTTTCAAATAAGCCTCTGAAACCTACGGTTGTGCCTTTTCTGCTGGAACATTGAAGATCCCAAAGCAGTGCGTATTTTTTTTTCCTCTGGCCAAGACTTTTTCCCTTTTTCTCAAGCCACAGGCATTTTTTCTGCAAACAGACCATGCCATGGGAGGAGGTCATGCCATCTGTACCCGGGTTCCCCAAAGCTGCCTGGGCTTTTTTAGGCTTCTTTGCAAGGTAAAATGTTTATCTAGAGCAGGCTGTGGATCGTTAGGAGAACTATGGAGGCAGGAGCTCCTGCCTGGAAACTGTGGACAGCAGGAAGTCTGCACAAAGTGTATCTCTGTGTTTTCCTGCAGCTGCCAGACAGCTTTGCACCGGTGGTAGCAAAGGGTGTAGAGTTGGTGAAGTGCAGTTTTGGGTGGAAACTGTCCGTTTTATTGGATAGACTTCGGCTTGATAGTTTTCCATATTGCTGGCTTGGCTTGCTCACCGGCTGCTGTCCTGCTCCTCCGTATCACCTGTATTATGCTCTGACTTGGCTGGTCCTGTGTGGAGCCAGGAGTTGGACTCAATGAACCTTATGGATCCCTTCCAACTCAGGACATTCTATGGTTCTGTGATTCTATGATCCCTTCACTGCTGGATTAACCCAGACTGTGCACACAACACAGAGCAGCCTTGCATTGGTGGGACCCCCATGCTTCACAACCCCATGAAGATGTGTCCGCATGAGTCCCGTTCTTTTGCAGCTAAAGTACAATCTGTGCCCTCATCCCGCCAACATCAATGCTTTGGTTAGCAGCCGTTCTCAGTCAGCTGTCCCCTGGTGTAGCATGGGAGAGCTCAACTGTCCTCCTTGGTCTTCAGTTCAGAATTTTTTCCACCTTATGAACTAGTAAAACGAGGCTCTCCAGCTTTATGTGCTGCTGCCCCTCACAACCTGCCTTGAACCCCCAGCGCAGCCGCAGCAGAGGGATGACGACTGGTTCCACGTTGCTGACATTAATGCTCCTCTCCATTTTGGCAACAGGGGCAGATAGAGGGCAGGAGACATGGAGATGTGATGTTGGCAGAGTTTTGTCACCCCAAGAAGCTGACAGGCTTTAGTAAGGAAACCACTTGGCCAGCGAGCGGAGATGTCCATTGTGGGACAGCAGATAGAGGTCTTCAAAATCTCTGGTTCCTCCTAGGCTGGCTGCAAAGGAGCTGAAGCACAAAGAGAGGTTCAGAGCACAGGAGTGACCATCAGTGGTGCTGTGAGAAACACTCGTTCTCTGAAACAGTGTGAAAAGCCACACCAAGACTTGTAGATAAAAGAAGTGACAGCAGACCAGCAGTGGCCTGCAGTTACTGCAATGTGGCTGTCACCACTGGTGGCTCATCAGTCAGCTGGTGGTAGAGCAGCTCTTGATCCCATGGGGGTTTGTACCTCTGTTAGTGGTACCATTTACTCCCTGGTGATGAAGGAGCTAGTGGTCTGTACAGAGCAACAAGCTTTGAATAAACGCAGAAGCCACAATGCTGCTGGGATTTAGCTGTCCACGTAACGTGTAGGCGCATCTCCAGCAGGAGCCCCAGTGCCTGGTTGTCTTGCACACCTCAGCTGTCCATCACAGGGACACATTTAAAAGCACCATGAGGGAAGATGGTGCCACGGTATTCTGTACTTAGAGCATTTCAGGCTTGTGCAAGAGGAAAGCTTCCTTCAGCCTTCTTGTGTCAGTGTCACCATGGCCCCACCAGACTGGGCTTCCACTGGGATGCCCTTAGCGTGTGCAAAGAGTACCTGTACAGCAGTGGTCTTGTAGCTCTGGTGCACTGAGGGTCAGAATATTGGGTCAGCAGCACAAATCTTATGAGGAGCAGCTGAAAGAACTGGGGGGGTTCAGTCTGGAGAAGAGGAGGCTGAGGGGAGACCTGATCGCTCTCTGCAGCTCCCTGACAGGAGGGGGTGGGGGAGTTTGGTCTCTTCTCCCAAGTAACAAGCAATAGGATGAGAGGAAATGGCTTCAAATTGTGTCAGGGGAGGGTTAGATTGGATATTAGGGGAAATTTCTTCTCTGACAGAGTGGTCAGGCCTTGGGACAGGCTGCCCAGGGAGGGGGCAGTCCCCGTCCCTGGAGGGGTTCAAACAGCGTGTGGCCGTGGCACTGCGGGACAGGGGTTAGTAGACATGGTGGGGTTGGGCTGACGGTTGGACTTGCTGACCTTGGAGGTCTTTTCCAGCCTTAAAGATTCTGTGATTCTATTTTATGATCGTTACGGGGAGGCAGGAGCTTTCCTTAGACCCATTGATGTCGCTGGGGGAGCGGGGCAGGCCAGCAGCCTTCTTGGGTGCTTTCTCCTTCCTCATGTTGGAAGGAGATCTGCTTCCAAAGTGGAGCACGCTGCGGCACATGGGGTGTGAGACTGAGATGGCGTCGCTGTGCGCCGATGTCCCCGTGCAGGCGTGTCGCTGGGGACACTGCCGTTACGACGTGTGTGTTACCGCAGAATAGCTCCCGTCCTGCCAGTCGGCAGCGCCACGTATCGCGCCCTCAATTCCCGATGCAGAGCAGCCTGGAGAAAGTCCTGCAGAGCCGGGAGTGATTTTTATATTGTAAATATCTGGATTCATAACCGGCGTCTCGAGGAGTTTGTGGGTTTTGGTGGGTTTTTTGGTGTGTTTTTTTTTTAAATGACGATGACATAGAAGTAGCCCCGAGGTTCGTTACGTTGGGTTGTAAGGCCTCGGCCCTCATTAACTGACCTCTGCTGTCAGTTGGCAACAAATCACCTCCCAGTGTGAGCCTATTGGGACCAGATGACCTGAAAACAAGTGCCGCTGCCTCCAGTGGTCTGCAGAGACCCGGTATTAATTAAAGCGAGCCCCTTCCATGTTTGCAGTTGGCAAGCGACGCGGGAAGAAGGCTCACGGAACGACAGGTCAGTCGACTTGTGATTGTGCTTCCCGTCGGCTTCACCCTCCGCGTCTTTTCTCTAATGAGAGGGACAAACAAATTGCTTTCTCACGCGGACGGAAGAGCAGGTTTTGGCTTTGCCGCTTCTTGCGATTAAACTCGAAGTCTTAGAAAATCTTTGCAAATAACCGGATTCCTTTCCCATGACAGAGGGGCAGGAATTGCTGTCAGAGGAAGGCAGCGCATCGCTCTTAGATCCAGCGCTACCTCTGGCACTCCTGATTTGCAGCCCCTCAGGATGAGTTTTTTGAGGAATCAGTGTTCTTTTTTACAATATTTTTCAGTATTTCAATATTTTTCCCCCCAGTATTCCTTCTCCCCACCTGCTCCCGGCTCAGCACAATTCACAGCGTAGCTTCAGGCCAGGAGAGCTACGCCAGCTCCGGAATTTTATCCCTTCTCCCGAGCAGTACTCAGGTAGAATAGAATAGAATAGAATAGAATCATTAAGGTTGGAAGTGACCTCCAGGATCATCTAGTCCAACCATCCCCCCACCACCTATTACCCACCAAACCATGTCCCTAAGTACCACATCCAACCTTTCCTTAAACACCCCCAGGGATGGTGACTCCACCACCTCCCTGGGCAACCCGTTCCAATGCCCGACCCCCCTTTCAGAGAAGAATTTTCTCCTCATCTCCAACCTGAACCTCCCCTGGCACAACTTGCAGCCGTTCCCCCTTGTCCTGTCACTAGTTATCTGCGAGAAGAGGCCGACCCCCAGCTCACCACAACTCCCTTTCAGGTAGTTGTAGAGGGCAATAAGGTGAAGCGCTCACTTGAAGTAAGGCTAGAAAAGACAGCAGAAGGGCTAATTTTAAGACTGAACATGGGGAAAGAGGTGAAAAGATTGAGACAACAGATCCCTTTTTCTTACCTGACACTTCTGCACTTCCTCGCCACCGGGCACACGCCGAGACCCGGGCTACCCGCCCCGCACGAGCGTGCGGCATCTCCCGGCATCGCTTACGGCGGGCAATGTGTTTAGGGGAGTCTGGTCACCGCTAAGTAACCTAGATTGCTGTTTCTCCTTCTGTGATTGTAGTTTATTTTTATCACATTCTTCATACACCAGCCTCCTCCCTGCCGTTTCTTTTGACTGCTCGCGTTTCACTGCTTCTCCGAACGCTGAGCGGTGATTGTTGTTGTGTTGGGGTTTTTTTAAACAATTAGGTGGATTCCTGTGATTAGGCCTTATTTTCTGATACCCAATTCATGATGGTGGTGTACAAAGCGCAGCTAATACCAGCTGGGTTTCCTAAGCAAGGCAGACAAAGGAACAGAGTAGTAAAAAGACTTGAGAAAGACCAAGCATATTTTAAATGTTGGGTTCCCCCCCCCCAAGAGCTATTCGGATCAGAGGGCTTGTAATTATACAGAAATCCTTTCCAGCAGACACACACACATGCACGCTCTTGCTCTCTGCTAATTTTGTCATGCATTTAAAAGGTTAAAAAAGCTGTGTAATCAAAACCAATTTTCTTGTTAATAACTGTTTTATACCTATTTTGTAAGCAGGTTTCTTAGTTTCGCATCCAAACTCGGTTTGCTGCTGTATTGCTGATCCCTTTTGCATCTGATTCAGCTCTTCAGTACCATGGCCTTAGGCTGTAAATTCAGTTTGAGGCCAGAAGTGATTAAATCTCTGCAAATTAAACCAGATCAGGACGAGGGCTGTGAGCGGTGGGTCTCTCGTTTCTGGGTTGTCACTGGTGCCGAGACCTGCAGACTGGAGACCAGTGGTATTAACCCTGGACTTCCCCCGCTCGGAGCCCATGGTGACGAGTTGTTGGGTTTCTCCATACGTTCTCCTTGGAGCATCTCACAGCAGTGGTGTTACCATCGTTGGTTTCCGTAGTCTTTGGATCAGATCTTTATACGTCAGGTTTTAATTTCCACAATCACGGCTTCAGGTTCTGCCAAGGCCAGCTCCCAATCTTGCTCCTTGTGATACTGAAGACCCCATGCAGACTCTCCAAAGGGTTCTTCTCTTCTGCCAGTATTATTTGGCCACGTATCTGACATCTCCTGGTCAGCAGAGTGTTGTCACTCAGCTTGGTACCCAGGTCATTAGCTCCTTGTCCATCTGTTGTCCGCCCCGCGTACCCTGGAGGTGCCACGTACATCGGTACTGCTGGCATCGTCCTCCCCTGTTGACAGGATGGGCTCTAATTAGAGCGCAGCGAGCCTGGCAGGCATGCAGAGTCTGCTTTACACTTATAGGTGTACGTAACTTAACCAGGGAACGTCTATCGTGACTGCCCTGGCTTCCCCCTTGTGATAGGGCTTCAATTCTCCCCTGATCCAAGGGGAAGCAAAAACATGTGTGAGATCGGGCACCCCTAAAGTGGAGTTAAACAGGGTTTTCCCCAATTAATGGAGAAGCCAGATTCCCTCCTTCCCCTTTCAAATATACCGGGGTTTGTAACTTCTAAAAAGGTTTTTATTAAGTGCAAGTTTGGGATCTGTGGTCTTGTCAGTACAGAGGCAAATAGATATGTTGTTCTCACTTAGCAACCTGAGCTAAATTCTGACAAAAGTAGGTGTTTTGTCATCTTTTGTGTAAAAGATAGAGATGCAATGTCACGTAACCATGACTGCCAGCCAGGCTGTGTATTCTGTAGTGATCTATACACTTAAAATGTACCTGCCGGGGACTTGAACATGTCCTTCTGGCTTACCTGACAGGGTAACCTTGGGTTAAAAAAATCAGGTGATTAATGCCATTAATAACTTCAGTGCTATCAGCTACTAATGAGTCACCTCGGAGTCACTGCCGGTCACGGCATGCAGGAGGGTGTTTAGAGCATCTCTTCACAGGCAGATCATTTCATTTTAAAGGCACCTCCTTGCTTCCTGCCCCTAAATCCTGACTGTGGACAAGCCAGTGGAGGTAGGGAAGGGATCATAGAATCACAGAATCTCCCAAGTGGGAAGGGACCCCCCAGGCCCCCCAGCCCAACCCCTGGCCCCACACAGGCCCAGCCCCATCACAGCAGATGGCTGAGAGCGTTGGCCAGACGCTGCTTGAACTCAGCCCAGCTCGGGGCGGTGACCACTGCCCTGGGGAGCCTGTGCCAGGGCCCCACCACCCTCTGGGGGAAGAACCTTCTCCTGATCCCCACCCTAACCCTCCCCTGGGGCAGCTCCAGGCCGTTCCCTGGGGTTCTGTCACTGGGCCCCAGAGGGAGGAGATCAGCGCCTGCCCCTTGGCTCCCCCTCGGGAGGAAGCTGGAGGCCCCATGAGCTCTGCCCTCAGCCTCCTCTTCTCCAGGCTGAACCAGCCCAGGGCCTTCA
>VWZZ01000427.1:109380-155172 GCA_013399095.1 Psophia crepitans
GCCTGGACACGCTGTTGGGATGCCAGTGTGGTTTAGCAGGCACACTGTATGGGAACCCCTGCAGATCTTTGGGGTGCTCTGGGAGGTTGGGCTTGGCTCTCAGCTCTGTCGCATGGTTGGGAAACGGAGACAGAAGCCATGTGACGTGATGTTGGAACCGATGTAGGCAGCTCTTCAGAGCAGAAGCTCAAACCTAGATGCTCCAGGACTCGAATTCCTGCTCTGGCAGTGGGAAATCACTTCTCGCTGATGCAGGTGTCTTAGTAAGGCGTCCTGGGGCAACTTTCTTCTGTACAGAAGCCTTGGTGATGTTATTTCCAAGAAAATTCAGCTTTCTGGGGACTCCCATAGTTAACTGTAGGGTCTCTGCGGAGCTTCTGAATTCCTGTTTTTGGTTGTATTCCTCCAGAGTTTGTAGATCATAATTCATGCAGGAATCTCAGCTGCAGTCAGAACTGGTCGAGCACAGAGGTTACACAAAAAATATAACTCCTACATTTTCTGTTTAGCTGTATCAGAATAAAAAAAGTGGTGTAGGAGTCTAATCAGCGAAGCCCAGTGTGGGTCTGAGAGATCAGATTAAAGCAGAGGCTGCTTCTGCACAAACGGACATGGCAAAAAATGATATTTTTTAAGCAAATCGGATTTCCGCCCCCCCAAAAACGTTCGCACTTTGCGAAATCTAAATGTGCCTTGTCTTTGAAACATCCCTTACAACCCAAGGCCTTCTCACGACCACGTAGCAGTTCAGCAGAAAGATCTTATTTTTCTTCTCCTGCGGAAGCTGAGAGGTGAAGACTGTTCAAGCCCAAGATTATCGCTGTGAAATAATACCACGTTGTAACGGCTGTGTCCCAGCTGGCTTTGGCAGGGCCTGCCCTTGCAGCCCGGACTCCCACAGCTCAGCCGACTGTATCGCCGGTACCGTTGACATGGGATATGTTCGGTCCGATACGCAGGTTTAAACATCTTGTGATGCTGGGGAGTGTGAATAATAAAAAGGTACATTTAGAGCTCTGTCCTTTAACACAGAGCCGGGCGATGCTTGAGGGTGCCTAACCAAAGCCAGAAGGAGACTCTAAGAACTTTAATTAGACGAATTAGGGTTGCGCTGACTCATTACACTTATAAAATTAATAAGCAATAAAAAAATAGGATCTTTATTATTATTTTTTTCCCCATGTTCAGGAAGGACAGGAGCTTGTTGGACCAAGTTTTCAGTGCCGTTGGCACTGCCAGTCGCGGGTTGTTCCTCCATCCCCACTTCCATCGCACACTTAACTCTCACACACACACACTCAATATTTCACTCTCCTCTCTAGGTGGAGGTGCCCCTGTGGATTTTTCTAATCCCAGCTCCTTCTTCTTGATAATTGTTTGTGAGCCGTGTGGAGCGGCTGCATTGACAGCCTGTGAATTTGGTGTGATGCCCGTAATCAGCTTGTGAGACGGCGCGGGAGGCCACCCACTGCCCTCAGGACTAGCCGCCACTTAGGGTGGTAAAGAAACACTTAGAAGTCAGAGGAAGTCGGTGCAAAGCAGGGCGAGGGATGGGAGGGGATGGAGCATGGCTGGGCGCCTCCTCGGAGGTGAGCCGTTGTGGGGGGGCAGGAGCAAGAGGAAAATCATGGTAGATTGGAGGAGCTGGTGATAAACTTCTGTTTGCTGCTTAAAGTTTTACAATGCCCGGCTCTGACATCTCAAAAAGCTCAGAAGCTCCCGTTCCTGCACCTCCTCTTCTCTAATGACTCACAGATACCAAGTCCAGATACCAGCAGGCACCAGAAGAGAGTGGTATGATCACTCAGACTGGAAACCCAGCCGAGAGCTTCCTCTATCGAGCCTGTAAATCGTTGAAGCTGTAGCAGCCATTTCCCAAAGGCACAGCCTGGAGCCTGGGGTGTAGTGGAGGCAGAGGCGTGGATGCTCCGGGGAGGCACCCAGTGCCTGTCACCCTGCCTCTGGGCTCAGGCAACTTCTGGCTCCTCACCAACTGCCACCTTTCAAATTCCTTGTTCTTCTCTGCAGCGTTTTCTCTCTCTTGTTTCACTGGTGTGTCTTTGTTTCCAGCAACTTGTTTTCATCCGTGCCCTTTCCTTCCGCCGCAGCCCAGCCCCACAGCACCCAGGTGTGGTGGTGCCTTTGTGCAGGATCCAGGTGCATGGAGAACTTGATGTTAAAGCAACAACCTCTTGTCTTGGGCATGTGACCCCACCATCCTCCCTTCTCCATCATCTGCCAAATCAAATTTGTCTAATTATCAGTGTTAATTCCCTCTTTTCCTGCTCATACCTCTCCTGCAATCTTGCTTCTTTCTCAAGACGGTACCATTTTCTTCCACTGAAGCATCCAACTGTGGGGCTACTGTGGTTGCCATCGCTTCCGCAGTCATTTTGGGGTGACTCAAGTTACCTCCTTCCCCTACTCTCGCTCCTCTCTAACTTCCTTCGCCACTCAGATTCTTATCGCTTTCCCTTCCCTTATACTCCTCCATTCTGTTCTCCTTGACTTGGTAGAGCTCCAGTTGGTAAACGGCCCAGTTTTCCATCTCTCTGCCTCCATCTTCACCTCTCAGCCCTAATGAATGATTTTTTTTCTTCCTTTTCCTAATGCTCTTTTCTTCAGTTTGGCTGTATGGGACTCATCAGATCCAATTAGTGTTTTAATTCAGCAATCTGGGGATTCGGGGGCTGAGGGATAAGCTTCTTTGGAGCCAGTCCCTTCTTCCAAGTTGACTTTCTAGGTCAGTTGGAACAGCCATCTCCAACTGCAGTGGTCAGGGTTGCCCCAGTGCTACTGGAACCTGGGAAAGCTGAATCATTTAAATCAGTGGAGACCTCAGCAATGTGGTTAATGAAGTCCAGAGAGCTGCTCAGCGACATTTAGGTGGCATCATCTGCCAACTGGTGTCCACCTTGCTCGCTGGACTCCTAATAGTCCTTTTATTTTATAAAACTTCCCTCTCAAAATCAAGTGAAATAACTTCTTGAGCTGCTGATGTATTTACTGCTCTAGAACTGGTGTCAGAGGTGTGGGGTATCTGTATCAAATGGCTCGGTCCTTGCCAACTTCAGGCATTCAAAACCCATCTTTCAGGCTTCAAAAAAGTAGGGATTTTTTTCAAAAATTCCTGTGCTTTTAAAATCCATGTCTTGCTGCACACGAGGTCAGAACTTCTTGAGAAACGAAGGAAAAGAAAAGGAAACAGAAATATTTGGTGGTTTATTATTACACGGTCACTCTGTGACAGTCTCTGATGGTAACAGTACGGCAACGCTGCGAACTGTTCTGCTGAGATAACGCTGTTGACGCTGAAAACAAAACCGGTAGCAAAATAAATAGCAGGAATTCTCGGCACTTGAAGAAGAGGGAAGGAGGAAGGGCAGAGTGCTGCCGGAGGCGTAGTAGAGCCCTGAGTGATGTTGCTCTCCCGTGGAGGGTGTTCGGCCCCGGTTTCATGTTGCGGGACATTAGGAGTTGTGGTGTAATGTATCCCCCATGCCCAGCTTGTCGGGACGCTCTGTCAACCAGATCAAGGAAGTGCTCGGGAGGAAGATACCTCACAAAATAGGCGATTTGAAAAAGCAGGATTTGTCCCTTAATCTGGGTCCCAGTGCAGGAATATCCCAAACCAGTACTGCACTGAAACCAGTACGGCAAATCCACACCCAGCACTCGCAGCTGCGAGGAGGAGCACTTGTCTTGCATGATTGAGACATCACCAGCATCGATATCTTCATCGGAGCTGCATCCCTGGACTCCTTTGATAGCCAGCAGGGATGAACGGGCACTGTTGGGGATGTTTCACATGAGCACCCACAAGTGTCTGTCTTGACAGGAGAACAAAAACCCTTAGAAAGGCTCATTTCCCTGCGCTGGGCTGCAAAGGCCCATCTGGAGGTACCACGTTGGGTGTGATGAATCCCACCTGACTCTGTTACATGTTTGTACAGCACCAGCGTTGTAGATCCCAGATCTGTGACTCAGGCTGTGGGCAGGGTGATAATAATAATAATAATAATAATAATACTCCTGCGGTTGTTTCATAGGGATGAATTTGCCTCGATAGTCAGTGTTCTTTGGCCGGCCCCTAGGAATTAAACTCATTAAGCTCTCCTTGTTGATGGCCTTCTTGCTTACGAGGGTCTGAGATTGAGTACCTGCTCGTTGTTGGATGCTCTCCTTGACCTGTTTACCCTCATCCCACTCCGTGACCTGCGGGAAAGAGTTCACAGATTGGCTACAGCAATTTCAAAACTGTAAAAAACAAACCCTCATTAGTTTCCCAAATCTAGTCCTCGTGTCAGGAATTGGGGAGATTGGATTTAAATCTACAGCAACATTTAATTTCATATTCACAGTGGGGTGGTTGCTGTAAGTGCAGGAGCGAGTTCATCTGCAGCACCAAGTCGAATCTGAAAGTAAAATGCTTTTATTACCACTAGCCTCACAGCAGTGTCTCTCCCAGGCTCGCCTGCATCTTTTCTGTTTCAAAAGCCGTTGCTCTTCCACTGCACGGTCAAATCCTTCCATCAAACCTACAGTCAGAGGCTGGAAAGCCAGAAAAATTTGTCATCTACACAGATGAGCTGTATCCAGGCTATAAATACTCGCACGCATGGGGCAGCGCCGACAAAGCCAGGCTTAAGACTGTCTTAGCTTTATTCTGTTTTAGACTGCTAAACAGTTTCTGGAAGCATTCAGATTTTGTAAATACGCATCCCAGGACTTGGAAAATGTAAAAAAAATAAAATAATCATTCAGTCGTTTTTGAGGGAGAAGAAGACGAAGCCAAAACCCTCATTCTTGCCCCGACCAAGGACAACCACCGTGGCTCTCATGGTCTCAGCCCTAGAGTTGCGATGGCCAAGGAGAGGGGGAAGGGTTGCTGGTGAAAGCCTCGTGGGGCTCTGGAAATGCTCCATGGGTTTTGAAAGCCCCCACTCCATTTATGCAGGGCTTACCCAGCAGTTGTGCTTCTCAACATCTTCCTCTCAGCCTCCAAAAAGACTAGATGCACTGCGGATGCATGTATAATGTAGCAGCTTGCAAAGTATGTTTTCCCATGCTTTGCTTTGCTTTTTTTTTTTTTTTCTTTCTCTCTTTAAAGCCCCCAAATCACTATTTGCTGGCAGGTTTTTGGCTTTGGCCGATTTTTTTTTTTTTTTTTAAATTTTGCTCCATTTTTGGCTGAAAACTTTTTGGCCAGGCGTTGCTAAAGACTTCCATTTTCGGCCTAAAATTCCTGGTTTGGGGCTGTTGGGTTTTGTTTGCACGTTTGGGGTATTTTTGGGTGAAAAAGAGAAATTATTGTGAGGCAGAGTAATTTGAAGGCAGAAGTCATTCCCTGTGAATAGGTTTGTTTAATTAATAACCCCGGTTCTGCTTGAAACAAATTTTGGTGGAAATTCTCCGACTATCACTACTATCCAACCACGCAGAGGCTGACGAGGCAGCGACTGTCCTCCCTGCTGCTTATATTAACATACGCAATGATTTAGATCCCTGCAAAACTGTGGAGAGCTCTGCATTATTCAAGTGTTGGAGGAGGCAACAAAAAAATGATCCATGGTTATAATAAACTGCCTGCTATCTCTTGTTTCTAATAATAGCTCCTTTATAGCTCAAATGTTTGCATTGGAGTGGGGTGGTTTGCACAGACCCTGGGAAAAGGAATGAATTGCATTGGGCCACTGATATTTGGCTTTTTCTTAGCTGGCTGAGGACTCCCAGCCCCAATGATTTTTTGCTGGATGGGGAAAATGCCAGTGAACTGGGTAAAAGTGCAGCTAGGGGCATTTCCAGAAGGACCTAATGGCATTGCAATGTCTTCTAGCTTGTCTTTTAGCTGGAAAGAGTTTAAACCTTATGGTTAGGTTCAACCCTTCTTTTATACCCACCGGCTGGGTTCAACTCAACGGTTGGGTTCAGCCCTTCATTTAAACCCAATGGTTGAGTTCAACCTTTTGTTTAAACCTAGTGGTTGGGTTCAACCCTTCATTTAAACCCAACGGTTGGGTTCAGCCCTTCATTTAAACCCAATGGTTGAGTTCAACCTTTTGTTTAAACCTAGTGGTTGGGTTCAACCCTTCATTTAAACCCAACGGTTGGGTTCAACTCAATATTTGGGTTCAACCCTTCATTTAAACTCAACAATTGGGTTCAACCTTTCATTTAAACCCAATGGTTGGATTCGACCCTTTGTTGAATAAAGGGTTGAACCCAGCACAGCTGACCCTTTCAGTGTGTGGGGAACCTAGTCCTCAAACCATTCTGCATGGGGAGAGACTCCAGGCTGTACCCCTGAAGAGCTCTGTTGCTGTCGACAAGCTGTGGCATCTGCCCTGCTCCCTGTAGCTAAATGTTTTTGCTTCTCTGTTTTGTTTTTGTTGTTCTATTTGAAGGTGGGCCTTAATGTTCTGGTTCAGAGAGCAAACAAGTTTACCCCCGCCACTCGTCTCTTGATCCAGAGGTTTGTGCCATTCCCTGCTGTCGGTAAGAAATAACGCCTTTTCTCTATATTTAAAGTGTTGGCTGTAAACCTTCCGGTGGCTAAAAGCCTCTGGAATGGACACCTAACTCCTGCCTTCCTGCTTTACACCATCACTGCTGCGTCCCCTCGGTGGTGGTCGGTGCAGGCAGCGACAGGATGGTGCAAAGCAGCATTTTGGCAGGAAAATGATGCAAAGCTGCTGGCAGAGGCAGCTCACGAGGCTTTATCAAGCCGCGCTTTCCACTCGTTTATGAAATGATCGGCGTTGACCAGTCCTTGACCATCAAAATTCAAGAGCATTTAATTCGCAAGATCTGGTTTGAATCATGTCAAACCAAAGCTTCAAATAAGCGATAGCGTCAGGGCTTTTTTGGTGATAAAAACGCAATGCAATGCTCCTGCTCTGAATATACAGATTTCTGAGAGCCACTGATTAAAAAAAGACTTAAGCATGTGGAGAATTAAGGCTGCTGCTGGCTTGTTGGAGCACAAAATAAACCCTTCTGCGTTTTATCCGCCGCTGCTCGGTGTCTGAGGGCAGGGCACGCTGGACTCGGCCTTTGCCGAGGCCCGTGGTTACAGCGTTTAGCAAACGCCGAGTTATTTTAGCTGTGGCGGCAGGGTAATTGTTTATATAAGCTTATTTTTTCTATAAAGATAGTGCAAAACTTGTCCAAGCGTGGAGGGAAGCGGTAAGCAAAGGGGGTTTGCTCGCTGCTGCAGGTCCCTTTTCAACCGTGTTAACGCCAAACTTTCCTTCAAGCTTTTTGCTTTGCGGTGCCAGCGCCAGGTCCTCAGAGCGGCGCTCGAGGGTGCCAAGCCTCTCCACCTAGCTGCTGCTCTCGCAGTTTCTCTGCTCTTTCTGCTCCTTTTTTTTTTACAGAGCGCTGGTTGCTCTGACCCTCCAGCCTTCAGTTCTTACCTTACTGGGGGGGGGGTTTCGTCCCTTTTTCTGCCAGAAAAACAGACGCTTGCCCTTTCTGCGGGGCGAGGGGTGATGGGGGTCTGTAGCTTCCACTCGATCCTGTTTCTGAGCACTTTGCTTGTACACAAGGATCTGTGGACGTTGTTATTGTTTTCATGGAACTTTCCTGGAATATATTTTTAGAGGGTTTCAGCTTTCTTTTGATTTTTGTAACCAGGAGGGCACTAGAGGTGAGTGCAAGACCCAGGAGGCAGCTCCGAGGCTGGGTTTGAGTCAGAGATGCACGTGGGAAGTCTTTGCCGCCGGGTTGCTCTATTTTCATACCGAGGTGTAAGGAGAAAGAGGTTACGCTTGTGTCAGCGTTGATTGAGGACCCATAATTAAATTGTTTAGCCTGTAATTAATTCTCTAGTTCTTATTTTATTTGTGTACTGTCATGCTTCATTATGTGCCAGGACATCAGGAATCCTCCCACTAATTGCTGTTTTGTGGTTCTGAAAGCTGCGAGTTACTGGTTTGCAGACCTGGACAAACTGTTTAATTAAGATGCGTCTTCCCGATGCTTTTGAACCACCAGCCCCCAGAAAAAGGGTGGAATTTCACCTTTTCTACGTGAAAAGCCAGACGCTGGTGTAAAGCTCTTGCTGCACTACCACTGAGCAGTTTTTCCCCAGCCCTTCCTTGCCTCCCTCTCCCACCAACCTTGGCTGGGCTGTGCTGGTTGACAGCTGGGAAACTGGAGGTATGCATCAAAGCTTTGTGGTCTCTCGTCCCAAGGGGTCACGAGAGGTGGAGCCTTGGGGAAGTCCAGGTACTGCTCAGGTGAAAGACGGCCCACAGGGATGTCAATAAAGAGTCTTGTAAAGCCTTGGGAAGCTGAGGTAGGCACTGGGAAAACTGGTCTATGGGTCTTACTGCCCTCAGAGATGCTCCACATGTTGTGTCTGTCTGCTCTGGGTCACGTAACTGTTGTCTGTGCCCAATAAACTCAACCATATGCTGCCTGTAGGGCATATTTAACATAAGTAGTTCCTCCTTGAAATCCACTTTCTCCACGGGACCCTGAGACAAGCGCAGGGCCTGGGGATGTATCTGCAGGGGCCTCCAGACCTCACTCATGATAACACAGACTGCAGGCAGTTAGGAAAGCACCCTGGTAGCTGGTGCAGGCTCCAATTGCTCTGATCCCCACATCCCCACCACTGCAGCAGGGTGCCGGGAGCCCAGGCTGCACCCTCACCCTCCACCAGAGGTAATTTGTAGTAGCTGAAAATCACAAGTTGTTCAAAAAATTCTCCCCAGCCGCAGGGGATGGATCCAGGAAACCAGCCTGGGTAGAACAGCTCATAGGAATGGCCAAGGCTCTGCATCGCCCACGGCTGGCTTGATGTAAAAAGGGTTCGTATTTGATGTTGGCCACCCTGGAGCATCAGCTAGGCAGTGAAGTTGTTCTCCTTGAAGGTTTTTGGTGCAGGAGAAGGGAAGGAGTGTGGCGGCGCTGTGTTGTGGAGAGCCGTCATTCCTGAATTTGAGCAAGAAGGGGCTTGACCCTTTCTCAGAGATGTAGGTGATGAAGTAGATCAGGGTTATTGCAAGGAACCCCATTTACCTGCCTCGTCCCAAGCACTGGGTGTGGATAGATGTCACGAAGGTAAGGGGTGTCGTTGGTGATGGTGTGCTTTGTACTGGAGGTGAATGTGGCTAAAAAACCCGCAGGAAAACCGAAAGGTTGTATCCCAAAACTGGTCTGGAGGAAGTTAAAGCTGGTGGAAAGATACCAACTGGAGGGGGGGAGGGGAGGATGATGAAGGACTGCTTCTTCTTGGGCTTTTTATTTTCTTGTGGGTGGGGTTAAAACTGTTAAATGTGTTTTGGCGGTGCACAAGATCGTATTTAGCGTGTGGAGAGCACCCCGCTTTAGAAGGGATACGTGTACGCATGTAGAAGTAGGGTAGTGGGTTGCTTTTGTATCTGAACCCAGTTTCCAGTAAGTCACTGAGTGTTTTCACAGAAGTGGTTTATTATCACAATTTCCAAATTCTGAACATCAAGTTGTCTACACATTTATATATTTATTTATTTCCCATTCCCCCCACAGTGTTTGAGACATCCATAAAATCCAAGTTTACCCATAATTAGCAGCATTTTCAGCTGCAAAGACAGTTGCTTGTCTCAGATAAATGTGCTGGAATCAGGTTTTGAGTTTGGGACTTGGTCAATGAAACCCTAATCGGATCCATGACCCCCTAGGTCAGTGAAACCCTAATGGGATCCATGACCCCCTAGGTCAGTGAAACCCTAATGGGATCCATGACCCCCTAGGTCAGTGAAACCCTAATGGGATCCATGACCCCCTAGGTCAGTGAAACCCTAATGGAGAAGGATCTAGCTGTGCTGGGAGCTTCAGGTCTGGACACTCCATCATGAGTCTCCCAAAAAACCTTGTGCCCGTGCATCCTGGCTCGGCCACAGCATCTCCGCTGGCGTGATTTTATATGTTCGGTCTTGGCTGAAAGCTAGAAGGACAGTGCGTGAGAGTGTTAAAACAGAAAAAAAAAACCAAAAAGAGGGGCTAAACTTGCTTTAAATGAAATGCCTGGTTTCTTTTTGATCTTGGATTAAGGAGCTGTTATCTGTGGTAACACAGATATTTTGATAGATGGGAAGAGTGGTCCGGTAGTTTGAATATTAAAGAGAGAGACAGAGTGTGCGTGTGTGTATGTTCCTCCTATTCTCGAGTCTAAGGAGCATTTGTCACCACAAATCATCTTTGATTGCAGAGAGCTGCGTTCGTATAGGGCTCACCCACCCACCACCCTCAAAAAATTAGACATTTGTTATATGACATGAATTGAGATTAATTAGCGAATATTAACCCATCAAGCAGTGCAGAAACACATTTTTGGAAGCAGTGGTACTTGCAGCAACAGTGGGTTTGTGTTAGTTCTGGTTGGAAAGTTTGCAACAAAATGGGGGGGGGGGGGTTTGCTAGAAAATGCCACTTTATCAAAACCAAAACTTTTACAGGAATTAGCGGCTTTTCTTTGGAAAAAAATAAGAAGTGTCTGTACCCCAGAGACGAGCGCTACTTGTGAAGGGTGTTTCTCAACCCCAACTCTTAAGATGTTGTTTGAGGAGCAGAACTTGGAGATCATCTCGAGAAGGCTACAAAAGCCCCAGGCTGGACAGGGAGGGGTGTCAGAAAGGGTCCCAGACCTGCCCCCACCTCCACTGCAAATGCAGGGCTGTGGTTTGTGAAATGGCAGTTGGGAACCAGAGTCCTCCAGAGCGCTGCTGGTTTGTGTTGCAGTTTGCAAAAACATTCTTAGAGCAAACGAGTGGGTCTCTAATAGAAAGTATGTTCCACAGAGCCATTTTTTCCCACTAAACCATGTGAAATAAGGGCAGATAGTCAGCAGGACCCCTACTGTTGGGATACATGTCCATGGAAACAACCCAACCTTGTCATATTTGACTTAAAATAATATGATTCCATCCTCTTTAAGAGCTCAGATCTAAGCTGTCCTTCGTAGCTCAGTGAAATCCCTTGCAGTGTATTTCCATCATGCCTATTAAAATCCATTATTTCAGAAGAATTTGTCTGCTGGCTTAGTGAGGGCAGTTCAGACCAGCTCTGGGATGTACCGTCAGAAGAGGCCGCTATCGATCAGCAATGCCTGGTTGGCCAAGACCAACTGGCAGCCCAGTGCAAGGACCTGTTTTGACTTAGTGGACCAAAATGTCGGGTGATGGCTCTCTGTGGGAGCTGGGAGCGTGCGCGAACGCCAGCGTCTGGAAATGCCGGTAGTTCTTTGCATCAACATGTTTCTGATTGTGGCAGCAGATCCCTTTGCAAGTAAAAGAAAATGACTTGGTTATTATTCTCCTCTTAAGAATCACACCTCTGTCTTGATGTAAGAGCGGGTCCTTGACTTGCAAAAACTTCTTGGCAGAGTGATGGAAGCAAAGCTGAAGGGCTGTCACGGCAAACATTTGGTATTGTCCAGCGCTGCGTTGCTAATCATCGTGCTTCTCTCATCCTCAGCTAGTGCCAATATCTGCAACGTTGTCCTGATGAGGCACACGGAGCTGGAAGAAGGAATTGATGTTTTGGACAATAACGGAAACATTGTCGGGTCTTCCAGAATTGCTGCAAAACACGTATGTACCTGTGATGTTCTGGCAAACGCTCGGGTGAGCTTCGACACAACCGGTCTTCAGGCTCTACGAATCCCACAGCTGTAGGAATTGATGACTTGAAAGAGCTAGAAAGAGATGAGCTTTACCCATCACGCAGGAAGAACGAAGTGACAAAACTCAGGGGCTGCTTTCTACCCACAGAGGCCGTTGCGTAGCCACGAAACTGAGCGTGCTGGCGGACACGGGCTCGTGTCACGCAGGCAAGTTCGGTGGCTGCCCTTGACGGTTTGGAGGGGCACAGACTGACATCAGGAAGATCCTGTACAGCTCTGAAACATTCACAGCCTTAGGGTTTTCTTGTGGAAATTTGTAAGCAGTTCGTGTTGAACACGAAGTAAAGATAACTTACACCTTTTTCTAAATGAGGAAGACTTCATTTTCGAACCGAGTAGCTTTTTAACCCTTGCCATGTCAAAGCTGCAGTAACAGTTGCCACCCAAAGCTTTGTGAGGGTAGCCAGATGTCTTGTCCTCGTCCTAACACCTGGTTTGTTTTCCCCTGTAACCTTCTACTCTCTGCCATCTGCCTGCAATTATTCCCTTTTCTTCCCTTCTTACATAGTTTTGTCTTCTGAGCATCATCTGATTGTCTGAGGCATGTTGTTTCCAAGTGGGCTTTAATCTGAAATGTAAAGCATGTACCGAAGCACACGCCCAGGCAGAGGAGTTAATAATATAATGCTTGGCATTTCTCTCGCTCCTTCTGTCCAAGGCTCTTAAGGCACTTCATAGACAGCAATTAATGTACAGATTTACAGTCCTCGGCAAGAAATGGGAGATCTCTAATACATCTCCATATTGTTGTTTAACAGGGAGCTTAAAACAATCTGTTGAAGGGCTTGGAGATACTGATTTGAGTCAGTTTTCCTCACTTACATTAACTGGCTTCAGGACCCAGCTTCCCCTCTCCATCCTAATGGTCGAGGGGAAGACAGACAACATCAAAAATAATATTAAAAGTGAAGGTACTGTGAGTGTGATTGAGGTGGAGTTTAAAAACCTAATTTGGGACTTCTGAGAACTCCTGCTCAGCTGCCATTTAATCCTGATGCTTTTTCCTGAATAGCGCAGTACTGGGTTTTGTCATGTAGCATTTGGTAGATCTTAGTGTGACACATCTGCACCTCTGAGACCTTCTGCGCTTTTGAAGGAGTGAGTGCTCCCAAACCTGTCCACATGCACAAGTTCCAGCATTTCCATCCAAAATCTATAGTATCTTCTGCCTAGGTCTGCCGAAGCCCCACGTGTGGTCGCAGTGCTTGGGACGTCCCAGGTGGGTGCTCGCAGAGGTGGTTGGAAGAGGTTGTGAAGACACAGTGGTGCTTAAAAACCTTGCTAAAGCACCCATGATCTTCTCTAGGTCTCATCTCAGGGTAATTGATGTGTATCATGTTCCCAAGCTGTTCTGTTTGCTGCTTCCTGGTGAATCTCACCAGGGAGAAAGCACCAGAGGAGGGACAACTGTAGCTCCACGGTTGGGTGTCTTCCTGGGAGAGGAGAGCCCTGTGTGTGATGATGCTTTGCAATAAACCGCCAGTGATTAACAAACAGAAGCAAGTCTTGGAGCAGGCAATAAGGTGCTGCGTTCTCCCAGCCCGTAATGGAAATTGAAACTCAGTTAAGGGAGGAAGGGTTGAAGCTTCTGCTCAGCCCATACTGAGGTAGTTCACCTTACAGCATCTTCCAGGCAGCTGTTTAGCCTCTCTTTCTTCCTCCAGGCAGCACTAACATCTTTGTGTAGGAATGTGACGAGGTGTTGGAGCGCTTTTGGTCACATAAAGTGATATCAGAGAAGCTATTAGGCGTCTTTGTTTATTCCACTGGATTCGTGACCAAGGGTGGACTCCAGCCCATCGTTTGTAGCCACGGAGCGAAAATAGGTTGTACACAAATAGCTGATAGCAAAGTTGGAAGTGTGTGCTCATGCGTTCGTTCACATATGCCGCAGAAGAAAGGCCAGCCAAACCTTTCTGTGCCCGCGCCTTGATTGCTCAGTGCAGGTACATCCTGAGATTGGTTTTAAATGCCTTAGGTTTGTTTGTTTCGTTTTTTCTTTCCAGGCACTGCTAGAAACGGCCCTGACTAGAGTGGTCCTGCCGATGCCTATACTGGTTCTACCTCCAATTATTATGTCCATACTGGAAAAGTGAGTGTTGGGTAATACAAAGAGGGGACTTTTCAAAGGGGTGGGAGAAAAGATCCTCAGTAGATGTTAATCCTTGATATTTCTTAGCATTGCTCCATCAAAGACTTTTTTTGCTTATTAAAATATCCACGTTCTGTAATTTTTGACCATTGTTGTAGGCTGTTAAAGTGTTATATTGATTTAGTTATATATTGATATAGTTATTTGAAATGATTGTTGGTGACCCCAGCAGCTTGAATAACCCTTTTCTGTCGGTTAGCGTGAGCCAAACCTCAGAATTCAGTGGAAAAGTGTCCATAAGTTTTCAGTCCTCCATTCAGCAAACATTAGAGATGCCACAGGGGGTCAGGCTAAAGGTCTTGGCTCCTGTTCAGCCAGCGATCGGAACCACAGGGACTTGCTGACCACGCACCACATCCAGAGCCCCTCGGTCACGGTTGGGCTTGTTTGTGCCCTGTTTGAACTCACTTGTACTTTATTGTGATAACACCCTGTGGCTTGGACTGTCCCAGAAGAATATATGCTTCACATACTCGGCAGAAATTTGCTTTCTGTCACTGTTTAAGCCAGAATCTCTCCTGGCAGATGTCTCCATGGAGGATCAGAGCTAGGAGATTTGGCGGGAAAGGGCAGTGTGCGCTGGCAGCCCAGAAAGCCCCCCATGTCCTGGGCTGCATCCCCAGCAGCGGGACCAGCAGGGCCAGGGAGGGGATTCTGCCCCTCTGCCCCGCTCTGCTGAGACCCCCCTGCAGTGCTGCCTCCAGCTCGGGGGGCCCCAGGGCAGGAAGGACACGGAGCTGCTGGAGCGAGTCCAGAGGAGGCCCCGGAGATGCTGCGAGGGCTGGAGCCCCTCTGCTCTGGAGCCAGGCTGAGGGAGCTGGGCTTGTCCAGCCTGGAGCAGAGAAGGCTGCGGGGAGCCCTTGGAGCCCCTGGCAGTGCCTGCAGGGGCTGCAGGAAAGCTGGAGAGGGGCTGGTTGCAGGGCAGGGGGGGCCAGGCCAAGGGGAATGGGTTTAAACTAAAAGAGGAGAGATTTAGATTAGATGTTAGTAAGAAGTTCTTTACTGTGAGGGTGGTGAGGCCCTGGCACAGGGTGCCCAGAGAGGTTGTGGAGGCCCCATCCCTGAAACAGTCCAAGGCCAGGTTGGATGGGGCTTTGGGCAGCCTGGGCTGGTGGGGGATGTCCCTGCCCATGGCAGGGGGGTTGGAACGAGGTGATCTTTGAGGTGCCTTCCAACTCAAACCATTCTCTGATTCTATGATTTCATGTCCAAGTATCTCCTAGCAGAGTTCTGAGTAGCAGAAACACCCCAAACTGCCCTGTCCATGGGCCGTTCTTTCACTTCACTTTCCAAACCCTCTGCTTTTTCTTCTGCCCAGAGATGCTGTGAGCCTGTTTGGAGCTGTTGGGTGCCTCTGACTCCTTAGGACACCCATGAGCGGCTCATTCGGTGTGAATGATCCATGGAGTGGGGATCACCTTCCCAACCTCTGGAGACTGATTAGTGCATTGAAAGATGGGGTTGCTAAAGGGCTTGCTACCTTTGTCCAGACAGCCAAGCTGGAAGCACTCTTTAAACAAATTTGTTGATAATGGCTGCTCTAAAGCACTCCACTGACAAAGCAAATAGCAATTAGTACGATTAGGGATTGACCCATAGCTTTGGTTACCCTTGTTTACTGTTGTAGAAACACCCCTGGGCAATTTTCTCTCCGTAAAGGAAGGGTCAGGGCTGCTTCTGTAATTTGGAGTCTGATTTTTGACATGTAAATGTAAAAATACAGATACAGTTTGGTACCCCTCCAGCACCTAGAGGCTCTCACCGAGCTCAGTTTCTCCCGTGGCCTGGGTGTGGGGAGAAACCGGGCAACAAACTCTGTATTGCGAACTATAAAGTAAGTTCTTTCAGCCCTTTTTGGCCAAAATATACTGTTTTCCTCTCTTTTTCAAAACAACTGTGGTGGTTCCCTGCGGCAGGGCACAGTCTTGGTGTCGCTTTCTGCACGGCACTGTTTGGAGCCAGCTGCTGGTGACACACAAGGACAAGGGGCAGATTCCAGTCCCCCTGATTTTGTGCAAAGCATTTGATTTTCACTTCATGCTCCTCCTCGACAAAAGCTCTGCAGCCTCTTTCCTGCTCCAAGACCCCGTGTCACCCGCAGGGTCCCCCAGCCCACGATCTACGCGCAAGGGAGGTGCTCAGGAGTGACCATGTCTTACTCTGGAGCACCTCCCTTACTCTGGACTACCTTACTCAGGGCTTGCTCGAAGTTCTGTGTGAGAAGAACAGGGATTGTCGCTTATCTTTGTACCCCGGCGTCTTGGCAGCTTCGCTGCTTCAAATTCAGACGCGTGATTCTAGCCTTTATAATCCCATCAAAGCTGCTTTGCTGTTGTCAGTCGAGAGGACTTCTGTTTTCATCTGTCCACATGCCAGACACTTCAGAAATGCCACCGATTTGTGATGTTCTTACTACAGAGCTCTTTCTTTTCGCCTGTCACGCTGCGGCTTTGCAGCGAGGTGGCTGTGTGTGTTGCCGTCAGCTTACCACCGGCGCTGGTTCCAGTCTAACCCTGCCTCGGTGGTTAGCTCATCCAGGAGAGATCACCTCGGAGGGCAAACTGTTTCATCCCTGTAATTCAGAGGATCTTTGCTGTTCTGGTTATCATCACGAACAGACAAAAATCTTGGTGTGAAAAAATTCAAAATTTGTAGAAAACTGGTTTATAGATGATTGTGTCCAACAGGAAGCGCTGAGGACCATCATGGGTCTTGCTGAGCATCCACAAGCTTAAATAAACACAGAGTACAGTTGACTTTGTACTTGGGGGCGTCATAAGTTCTTGTATTGATAGGATGAGTTTGACTAAATGCACCTCTGCTCTGTGCGAGACTTACGGCAACTCACTTCATCTGTCAAGCAGGTGTGGCCATACAGGAAACTGTCTTCAAAAATTCATCATTTTAACGAATAGAAAGACTTAATTCAGGTTTGTGAGAGAATACTTTCCTTCCCACCACCCCCAAATGAAACTCTGTAGGTATAAAGATATCTGGGCACTGCTTTTGTCTGCCTAAATTCTCCTTAGAGCTTTGTGCCCACTGTTTTGTCTTCCGTCAAGTATCTCTGGACTCCTGGAAGCCTGTGAGAGACAAACAGCGGGGAAAGGGGGCGAGCTGTGGGTTGGCCACACGGCTAGAGGTGGTGGTATCGCTGTAGGACACAGAAGCACCCACCTGACGTGGAGAGCGTCCCTTGCCATAGCTGAGGGATTTGCAGCCCAGGTGGCGACTCACAGATCATTTAAAGTGGTTACTGAAGGACTCAGTCAGGAGTGAGACCTCATTTTGGGGAAAAAACTTGGAGCCTTTGGTGAAAAGCGTAACTTTTTCACTTTAGTAGGTTTTTAGTTAGACTAGGGTGTTTTCAATGGGAGTCATACCAAGGCATGCATTATCAATTTATTTATAGGAATCCTTACAGTGTCTATAAATGAGAAAGACGAGAGTGACAGCTTATTATTTGGAGGCTGGAGAGCTGGAATCAGAAGTCGCAATCTGGATCCTCTACTGATGCATTGGGGGTTGTGGCGAAGGAGGAGAGCGATTCTCCTGCCTTGCGTTTGAGTCTGGGTGGAGGTGGGTGACAGTGCTGCGCTGGGGTGGGAGTCGCAGCACCCCAGGAGCAAGCTCCGCGCTCCCAGCAGCGGTTTGCAGATTCCTGGAAAACTCGCTCCCTCGTTTTCATCTCGGTATTGGAAAAGTTTATTTTAAGTGGCCAGTTCCTGGTCGTCGTCTTTCCACTTGGATCCAGGTCTTTCCTCTCTCTCAGCCATCTCTCCATCTGCATGTTTTAACTCCCCCAGCTGCCTCTCTCGTCTCTTGTGCCATTTTTTTCAGCTCTCTTGGCTTCTCTCGTCTCTTTGCCTGCTGTGTATTTTAACTCCCAGGGCCGCCTTCTCTGCTCTCCAAGTAATTCAATGTTACCTCCCACTGCTGAGCTCCGCGGCGCGCCATTCTTTCCCCATGTTTCATGCATTTCCTGCTGCTTGGACGCTCTGTTGAAGCAGCTAACATATAGAATCAATGTTTATTTTGAGACTACATATGCCATGCGGGGAACACGGTGTCAGTTATTTTGTGCAGATGTATTCTCATTTAGGTTTTATAAATAATATCTATGTTGGCAACTTTAATACGGAGAAATATTGGTTTCGCGTCGTCTATGAGATGAAGAAGACACGTCTATGGGGTGTAGCTGACTTTGGAGAAAACAACGGAAACTTTGTTAGTACCTCTGTGTCATGGACATGTGGGGACGTCTCTGTCCACAGCATGAAGTTGAACTTCCAGTCCCTCAGACATTTCCCTTTATACAGATGCTTCTGTGAATCCTTTTGTCTGGTAGTTATGATGAAATCTGGGAAACGGTGCAGGTTTCTCCTGGAAAGCACCAGTTACACAGCCATCGTCCAAGACTTCTCCAGTAGTCTTTGTCCAACTCCCAACTCCTTGCAGAGTTGAAGCCACAGCCGGTCTATGTGTAGACCGTCCAGGTCTATGTGTAGGTGCAACCTCAGGTTCCTCCGTAGGCTGAGCTCTGTGGTGGGAGACCCCAAATCCAATATTCGTGTGGTGGACAAGCAGACCACAGCTCAGTCCACCAGCAATGTCTGCTGTGAACACTTTGAGCTAATAGCTGGTAGTGGCTATTGAGGAACATAAGAATGTAAGCTCCTCTTATCTCTTTATCCTAAAGCCTCTTCTCTGCCTCACAGTACAAGCCACCTGGGAGGGTCTGAAGCACAGCAGAAGATCTGATGATGGTCTTCAAGAGTTTGTGTATGCCAGGCTAGACAAGAAGAGACCCTAGAGCTCACTGTGCAGTGTTTCTGGAGGAGAGATGAAGCTGGAACTGTTGGCAATAGGCAAGAGCTGAGAGAGATGCAGGGAGCAGAATAGTTGTGTCCATGAAAGAGTAGTGCTTCTACTCTTTCTTCATCTCTGCACCATCCTGATCTTGAGGCAGAGCTGCCCCAGTCTGTCAGCATCCTCACGCAGCCGTTGTCAGGGCTGTTTTCCTGTAAAACTCATAAAATTAGGATGCTCCCAAGCTGGGTCAGCGTTACAGAGCTACTCTGGCTTAGCTAAGCCAGTCTAACCATGAAAAATGGATTCTCTTGATGGCTAGGCAGTGCTCAGCCCGTGGTTTTGTGGTGCTGCAAGGGTTTTTCTTCAGCTTAAACCATGTTTTTCAGTGCAGAAATGTGTGTGAGGTAGCTGGCCCTTCTGGACCTCATGTTCGTGGCCTTTTGCTGGAGATATTCTCCTTCTGACAGTGTGTGCAGAACGTTTCCTACAGGTCCTCTTCCTCCCCTGAAGTGCAAAGTCTCTCCGTCCAGCTAAACCCTCGCTGAAGTTTGTTTAAGCTAAACAGCTGCCAGCAGTGACACCTTAAACTGCTGTGGCTGTTTCCAGAGTAAACATTGAAACTGCTCCTTTAATTATGTCAATCAAGCACAAAAATCCCCCAACCTCACTCAGTTTGCATCTGCTGTGTCCTCTGGAGGGGGCGCTGGGTCTGTGGCCAAGAGCAGGAGATGCTCCTTGGTGAGGACAGCGGTGGCCTGGCTGGACAAGACAGTGGACAGAGCTACTGGTCACTGGAGGAGCTCAGGTTTCCCAAAATGAGTGAGAAAAGCTCAGAAACACCCTGTGCAGATAGCAGAGAGACCTGACGGGCTCTCTGAAGCAGAGATGTGGTACAGTGCTGGGAGGTTCTCAGCAGAACTGGGATCTGGGGTAGGACAACCACCCACCCAAAGCCAGTTTGCCCATCAGCGGGGTGTTGCGAGCCCCAGGCTCTGAGGAGCCTGGGATGCCTCGGGCTACCCAGAGCTTCAGCCTCCAGCGCTTTTCTTACCCCGCCGGCACCCTCGACGTCTTGCGGTGTATGTATGAGCTTTGAACCTGTTTACACCAAACACTACAGAAACCCCACAGAATCTGTCAGCTGGGAGACTTTGGTTAACTCCTGTCATATTTAGTTTAGCATCTGACACCTCCTTCTAGACAAATACAGCTCTGGTTCACTGAACCTGATAACTCCTTTTTAGTACAGCGACTGACTTCCATATGGAATAAATTACAGTACCTCTTGAAAAACGCCAGAGGCAGCTGCCAAATTATGCAGAATTTAAACCACTAATGAACAATGTGATGAAAGTTGAATGAAGGTGTATTTACAAGATCTACAACACACTGTCTCTGCGGAGCAGATGTACTGTCTGTACAAGTATGCGTGTGTCTGTGTGTGTACCTACGTACACGCACACTCCTGCATATTGAAACGGTACCCGTAAGGTCTAGCTGGTTTAGGTATATCCGTTAGCAGCAGGCGCTACCTAGGATCGGGAAGCCAGGAGGTCCCCAGCCTTTTCTCTGTCTGCCAGGCAAATTTTATGAAAGCAAACTGTGGAAAGAAGAGGCATTTGGGGGTTGGGAAGGAGGGTAAAGAAACAAATCTTAATTAAAAAAAAGAAAAGAAAAAAAGAGAGAGGGGGAGGGAAATCCTGCAAAAACGCCTGTTCTTTGCCATCCCAAGGTCGGTGTACAACCATCGGTGTACAACCGTGGGTCACTTACACCAGCGAGGCAGAGCGTTGGTGCCAAAAATTTGGCTCATGAAATGGTAACAGCAAAAGATGCAGCATATTATGGTCTTCCTGCAGATTTCCAATGCGAGACCTCCCCTTGGTGCGAACTTTTCAGTCCCGTGTTGTCCAATCTGAGCGCGAAGGTTTAGTTCATCAGATCCTGGCCAGTCCTGTCCTGCGTACGTGGTGACAGTCTGTAAACCTGCTGTTCTCGTAGGAGAAGAGCTCCAAGTACTTCTGCAGAATTACTGGTAGGGTAAGGTGCTGCTTGCTCTTCTGACCGTCACAGTCTGCTTCAGAAGATGCCAATGGCAAAGCTGGGTTGGGAGGAGGGTTAAAAGTCCAGACTTTCCCTGATCAAACCCCGTGGCAGAGCACACAGGACAGTGTTGGGCGAGGACGGTTGGACTGGATCATCCTTGAGGTCTCTTCCAACCTTAATGATTCTCTTCTCTTCTCTTCTCTTCTCTTCTCTTCTCTTCTCTTCTCTTCTCTTCTCTTCTCTTCTCTTCTCTTCTCTTCTCTTCTCTTCTTTCTATTTTATTCTAATCCACTCTTCAACAAACAGATACGCATTTTATTTATTTTTAATCTGCAATAATACTCTGCAATTAAACCCTTTGGAAATATCTAATCATTCACTTCTGATGGGGGGGGAGCTAATGGGTGAAAAAAGGGGTTTTGGTTGCTTTTGACAGCTAACAAAATGCAGCAAGCAATATTTAACTTAATATTCTTCTGAGATCTGTGTCAAGAGCAAAGATCCTGGGGCCAGAAGAAAAGTGGACCTCGCGACTAATTATGAGGCATTTATTCTGAACCACACGAATTTTAGAATCTGAATCCCAATTAAGACATTACACTACATGTGTTAATTAGTCCCTTTTCCTTTTTAAATCAAGCCATAACTCTTCTTAATTAGGAGGTTAGCCATGGTAATTTGAACTGGCCTGAGTTTGAAGCACTCCTGGAAATCACACCTGGGGGCTGCGCCGGGGATCATTTTAAATTGGTTGAGTTTTTACTTGGGTGATTACAAGGTCCCCAACAGGGCAGTAATTAAAGAGGGTGCAGCTTCGAAATTAAGGTGTCGGGGGTGGTATAAGCAGTGATGTCTTGGTTCTAAACTGTGCTCCAGGGATGCTAGTCATATGATTGTCTCAGCGAGGGCTTTCATGGATCACGACAGCTTAAGTGGGAGACTAAATCAGTTCCAGCAGTTGCCCCTCTGCATCCCGGGGGCTAGCTGTCACAGCTCATTGATGACAGTTCTTGAACGTTGCATTTGTTGAGGAGCGTGGAGCAAGGTAACCTGCTTTCCTCACTCAGGCAAAACACTTGTGGGCTTCTGCAGGAGTCTTTTAGGTCAGATTGTGCTCTGTGCAAAACAAGGTAGCTAAACGTTGGAGAGCAGAAGCCTAGCTGTCACAGCACAAATTGATAGGATCAACTCCGTCTCGATAGTTTATTAGTGAGGAGCTGAGATATTGGAGGAGTTAAAGCTCTGGATCTTGTTTTCCTTCCCCACTTCCCCCAAACCTTCTCAAGATGAAGACAGCTTTTAGCAAGCTTTGCTAGCAAAGGGCGAAGAGTCTGAATGTTCAGACACACAGACAACGTACAGCAGGGTAACAAGTTCCCACACATCAGCTGCTCCGTTATAGTTCATCAGGTGCGTGTTTGTAGCCTGCAGTAAACGTGGAGTAGACGGGGGTTGAGGTAATCTGTTTTCTTGCATTGGCTGCAGACACGGGCTGCACGGGGAGATGTGCCTGCCAAAACACTTGTGCGCGTGCCAGAGCAGGCTAGCGGCGTGCCCTGATGTGGGACGGGCTGCTTGTCTTGGTTTTGGTGGGCACCTTGTGAATGGTGCGCACTGGATTGGAAACGCTTCTTTAAAATCCTGGTGATGGTAACGGCAGTGATGTTTAGTGGTTTGTACCTGCCTTGACCCAAAGAGAACTCCTCTGTTACCACCCCAGTGGAGAGGCATTGACTAGCAGATCTTCGCCCGTGTTTGATGGCAGGACGCCGTGAGGCATTGGCATCCTCAAGATCAGGATGGGCAGAGGAGGCAGAGGTCTAAGGCCGTAGTGATGACTCAGCAGCAAATCTGCTAACATACACTGAGTATTCCAACAAAACTCACTGTCAAGTTGCTGGTTTATATTCCTGGTTGTTTCAGATAGGGAGAAAACGGTTAAATGACAGGTGTCCTTTTGGTGTAAATACCTCCAGAACAAACCCCTCAAGAACTGCATTCTTCCCTTTAACATCTGTAAACTGTCTGAGGTCCCATATCCTGGAATACACTTAACATGACACCTTCTACTCGCTACATGTTGTCCGTGTCATTCGGTGTTAATTGCATCAGAAGGGCCACTTAATGGGTCGTTATCAGAACCTGACCTTGCAGTATCTGAAAGTGTTTGCTGTTAACAAGTCTTGGACTCATAAATGTCCCCTGGGGACAGCAAGTGTTAAAACATCCTTATCGCCCGCTCTGCAGATGTTTGATTTTTAACAAATTAAGGTATCATCAAGTTTACTACTTTATTACTCCAGTAACAGAGTCTTGTGCCTTTTTCAGTAGCTATGGCTCAAAGTTCACAATTTGTCTCAAGAATCTAATTTCCTTCTGCTCACTCAACGTGGTCTCCAAAGCCTTAACACAGGCAACACCTGCGTGCAGCCAGATCACCTTGTATGCTGTTTACTCCGGTGCGAGATGGTTTGAAATGGGGGAGCGTGTGTGAAGTGATCCTGTTTTATTTTAGGAGTAGTGAGCACTTAGGCTGGCATGGGCTGTGCAACCACAGCAGATGCAAAAGCACGGTGTGTAGGGCTCGGGATCTTTTGTGGGTGAACTTCTTGATGACCTACTAAGAAGGAACCTAGACCAGTTAGGGAGAGGGAGACCAGTGGGTCTGGGTGAACACCAGTGTCCTTTTTGGTGATGACATGCACTCAGTCATCTATGAAATGGTCTAACGAAGCCTTTTTTTTCCAGAACATCACTCCTGAGGTCCCGTCCCCGGATGATTCTCCCAGTCCAAAGCCTTGTGTGCCTCGCTGCCTTTGGCCTGGCCCTCCCCTTGGCCATCAGCCTCTTCCCGCAGATGTCCGAGGTCAGTACATGTCTGGTCACTGCAGTGGGATATCTCAGAGAGCCATACCAATTGTTTGTTTGGCCTTCCCGGGTAGTGGCCTCATTCCTACGGGGTCTTCTCCATTTTTGGATGAAGTTGGTTGCTGTCTTCTTCACTTTAACAAGCACAGATTGACTGGGCAGACGATGGTTCTGTTTGTCCCTCCTCTTAACGCATGCTAGCACAGCAGAGGTCAATATCACATGGCTCTTCCATACTTCTCACCAGTGTTTGGACCATGTGGTGGGATGTACCTTCCAAGTGAACAGAGGAAGGATTGAACAGAAGAACTTTTGTTTCACCCAGCAAATACACCTTTTGCAGACAAGGGACGGTCATGTGTGATCCTCCTCCCTTCCATCGCATCCGTTGTTCTCCCACAGGGGTGGTCTGCTCCAGGCCTCTTCCATGTGAAGAACATGTAGTAACCAAAACACCAGGGTCAGGGGGACAACCAGGTTGGGATAAGGTGATTTTTTAGATGTATGAAGATAATGCTCTGCCTGCTTGATCACCAGGCAGAGGAGTGTCTCAGCTAGCACAGTGGCTATGCTGTCCCTCTTTAGTAATGGCCAGGTCAGGTCTGGTCAGATCACACTTCAAGCAATGATGGTGTTTCTGACTGATGATTTCTGCTCTGAGACTCCAGCTGACTTTGTCCTGTCTTGCTGGGGACATGAGCCATGTCAGAGGTGAGCTGCACCAGGGAGAACATGGTTCAGGTCACCCTCTCCCATGGCAGTGCCGTTTCCTTGGTGTTAACATACTGAAAACGTGTCTTTGTTCATTAAGCAAAGAGCCTGGGATAGCTGTTTGCTGTGGATGTGCTTTCCCAGAACTCCTTTGAGAGTTTCTGCCTTTTCATCTTCTAGCCTGGCTCTGGGAAGACACAGCCCGGGGGTGAACAGTGGAAAACTAGCCAAGGAAACGAGCAGAATGACTAGTGCAATCACTCGTACCAAAGTTAGTTGAACAAATTGCTAAGGTGTGTTTATCTGTAAGTCACTGATTTTGACCATTCGGTGTTTGGAGCTTATAGATTTGCAGATGGTAAATTTGTACATTTACAGGGAGGGTCACTATTATAAAGTGACAAAACTGCTACCAAACAGAGCAAAGGACTTTGCTGGAGTTCTGTTTGTGTCAGCCTCAACAGTTGATCAGAAATAGGTGTCACAGTCTCTACTGGTTAATTCCTTTTTTTGGTCTGGATGGATTTATCCATGACTTCTAGCCAGGGAATCTTGTTGTACACTTGTCTGCTGGACTGAAAAACGTGTTACAAATTTTTTGTTGTCCTTCTAGCTGTTTACAGGCTGAGATAAAACCGTCCCTTAATCGTCTCTTTAAGAAACGGAATATATCTCAATCTTGGATTCTCTTGCTAAAAGACGTGTTTTCTGAAGCTTTAATGATTCATATGGCTCTTCCTTAAACTTTTTCTAATTAGTCAACATCCTTTTTGGAGCACTTCCATAAGAACCAGACACAGTATTCCAGTAAGAAGTTGCGCAAGTACCAGTTGCAGGAGCAGTGTGATTTGCCTGCTTCTACTTGAATTCATACATCCACGGACCACGTTAGTCATTTTGGCACGAGCTCAACCTTAGCTCCTCGTCCATCAGTTTTCTGCTGTGATCTCAAGTTCTGCTCAGAGGTTTTGGTTGTGAAAGGCTGAGGAGTAATTCCAGGTCTCGCACCCGTTGAAGGTACATCCCGAGGACGTTCAAAGTGCCTGTTGAAAGGGGACTTGAACATAGAGCATCCCTTATGCTCCTCTTTCCAGGGAAAGGAGCTTCACTCCCCAGAAGGTAGCCATGGCCTTTCCTGGGAGGTCTCTTTTCGAGATAATCAGGGAAACAAGATCACAGGAGGTTCCACCAACCTCATTTACCCCAAAGTTGACATTACCACATGGTGCCCCATGCTATAGGTACACTGTTTGCATCCAGAGGCAAGTCTATGTTTGACCATGGTATGTCGCACATTGACTTCTTTTCCACCTATCTAGAGGCCTCTATATCCGTGACCTGGGCTCTTAATTATTTACCGCTCTCCCAGACTTTGTGTCATGGAATCATAGAATCATAGAATGGTTTGAGGGATCATCTAGTTCCAACCCCCCTGCCATGGGCAGGGACACTCTTCACTAGACCAGGTTGCCCAGAGCCCCATCCAACCTGACCTTGAACACTGCCAGGGATGGGGCCTCCACAACTTCTCTGGGCACCTTGTGCCAGGGCCTCAGCACCCTCGCAGGGAAGAATTTCTTCCTAACATCCAATCTAAATCCCCCCTCTTTTAGTTTAAACCCATTCCCCTTGTCCTGTCACTGCACTCCCTAATAAACAGCCCCTCGCCAGCTTTCCTGTAGGTCCCCTTTAGGTACTGGAAGGCCACGATTAGGTCTCCCCGCAGCCTTCTCTTCTCCAGGCTGCACAAGCCCAGCTCCCTCAGCCTGTCCTCGTAGCAGAGGGGCTCCAGCCCTCGCATCAGCTTTGTGGCCTCCTCTGGACTTGCTCCAGCAGCTCCGTGCCTTTCCTGTATTGAGGATTCCAGAGCTCAAGCCTTAAGCAGCAGTCATTGTGTATTTTCTCTGATGATGCACATGTTTAATAGAGTTGGCCAACGCAAACCATTCTTTCAACACAGACAGGAAGCTCACCCTAGAATTCTGTTTTGAAATTTAGTATTTTGTACATTTCCAGTATTTTCTGTAGGCACCGCTTAGCACGGGCTTCTCTGAAATAGTAAGTGCCAGTGGGTCAGTGGGAACTAAAGTTTTGGTACCAGAATCTGAGGCTTTCAAAACTAAACCCTTTGAGCTCTGCAAAAATAATTATTCATTGCTTTAGTTTCCTTATCTAAAAATGAAGCTCACAAGGTCTTTTTGCCTTTTGTATTTTAGCTTTATGGGTGACAGATAATTTGTAATGGATAGTATCTGATATTGCAGCATGAAAAATTATGTTGGTGCTAACAGCTGAATGAATTCTAGCCCACAAGGAAAATTAAGGTCTGGCTTCCTTCAAAGGGTATTCAAATTGCAGGCACCAGGCAATACTGAAACCATGCAGCATCACTTGAAAATGACCTTCTAAAAGCAGATGAAATGTTATCTGCGGTGTAAACATGAATCAGCGCTGATTAGTAGATCAAACAGAATGACGTGCTCTCTGCCCACGCGCCGTGTCAATGAAAAGAAACCATTACAGCTGGTGGTATAGCTCATTACCTACTGGGATCTCCGCTCAACTGGAGTTAGCTCCATGCGCACAGCTGGACCTCACATCTGTTGACGCCAAGGAATCAGATTCTCCGTAGAAGCCTGGTCTGATCACTCTTCCAGTTCCGTTTGCATTCATTATAAATGTGTGTGTGTGTAAAGGGCCTTCCTCCCCTTCTGCAGCATCTCAGTGGTGGTGACTGTGGGGATGCTCAAGCGAGCAGAGCAAGTGATTTATCTGAAACACTCTCTCCAGAGCCATTTCTTCACAGTCTTGGATAGGAAAACCGAGTTTCCTTGCAGAGAGTATTTCTCAGAACGTGTGATCTCTTGGCCACTCATCACTGGTCCATGAACTAGTCAGATAACTGAGTTAATAGACCTTGAGTGTTTGAACGTTGACCTCTCTCTGTACGCATACGTGTGTGTCTATACGAATGCACGGTGCGTTTGCTTTTTCTCATAACCGCAGCAGGTGAAGCAGCTATGAACATACCATGACTGAGATGATGCTGTTGTAATGAGCACTACCCAGGGAGTAAATTATTAACAAGAAGATGTAATAGGCGTGTTTTGTTCCAAAAATATGATTATGGTCTGAGAAGCAACCCTTTCAGGAATTGTAAATGAGCCAAATTCTGCCCTTAATCACACGTTCACAGTGCTTTTTCTTTAGTCAGAGAGCAAACACAGAAGCTGATGTGTTATTAAGCGCTTGGGTTAGCATGGGAGCTCGCCTGGCCGCCTTGGATCCACTCTTCTAAAGGGGCTCCAACTTACAATTAGTTTTCAAGCAGAATTGAAGCTTTGCAATAGGTGTACTAAATATGATAGATAAATGCAGCCACCTTATCACGTCAGCTGTAGCTGCTTCAGAGTTATACCTGTTTTAAAGTAACATAGGAAACGTCAGAATTCAGCTCTAGTTGCATACAGAAACACCAATCAGCTGTTGCCACCTGGGAAATGCAGATTGTGGGGTGGAACAATCTTCGTGTGCTGGGATTGGTAATGTGTCTGGATCTTCTCTTGGGTCGGTATTTTGTCTAGCTGAGACCTTACACCTTCCTTGATTTTGTACAGATGGAATCCACTTTGCTGTCTGCAACGGTGCTCCGGAATTACAACTTGTTTCTAGATGTTATGGCTCTGAAGATCACCTTACAGCAATAAAACCCTAGTGTCAGCTGTAAAGACATGGGTGCTTGCGACTAAGCATGCTTAAGATACTGAGAAAGACTCTTTTCATCCCAATATAGTGTTAACTCCGGTACCTAAATGCATCAATATGCATTAAGTAATTCACTGCTGTTAAGTTTAGGAGAAACATCTAGTTAATGCATTTAGCCCACAACCTCCAACTGCCTCCCATGCCCCCCAGGGAATCTCTTTTCTAACCGCCTATCCTACAGCATCCCCACTGACAACTCCTACTCAGCTATGCACTGCCAATAGAAACAGCTGTGACAGTTCCAAACTGAAAATGGGACTTGTGCAAATGAAATTCAGTGTAGCAGCAAAAGAAATAACCATGGGGTTGCTCCACTGATTTTCCACCCTTTGGTCCCTGCTCATCCAGATCATTCATTTTTCAGCATCTGAGAGGATGCTGTTGAACTTCCAGGGTGCTGCAAACCCACTGAAACTTGCCTCATCCCATGCCCAGTGTGCTCCATCCTCCTGATGGAGGATAAACCCAGGTGAGAAATGGAGCTGAAGCAAGAGCTGATGGCAGAGAAGACCCTTCCATTAGCTATAATACACCTGCCCTCTCCACGGGTTAAGTTTGAAGGACCTTGGTTGCTGGTTAGGGCAAAACAAGCCATCTTCTGGAATTAGGCTGGTTTCAGCTCAAAGCCTCTTCTTAAAAATAATCTTCCTTTTGGATCTTCAGGACAAGGGGAATAAGCAGCCGAAAATCCAAGGCTGAGCTATTGTTTTCCAATCTGTTTTAGCCTTCATCTTGTTGGCAGGCTGCTTTAGAAAAGCAAAAGGTTAATGAGCCAATGTGCAGTGGGATTATTGCAGTAAAGATGACAGTGAACCAGTAATTACTAATTAGATGCAGTTTAACAGGAGGAACAAGTGAAATCTCCTCTTCACCAACTGTCAATAATTAGCAGATTTGGTGAGGTTGAAATGTGTCCACAGTTAAAAGGCTGATTTTTTAATGAAATGGCACTTGACAAAAGAGCTGTATGGAGGTCACAGCCATAGCCCTCGAGACGCTTCCCTATACCATACTTAGGAGGGAAATCAGATGCAAGACAGCAGGGGGTCCCCATGAAACCACTTCTCCCTTGGGATTGCATCGCATGGGGGGAGGGGAGCAGGAGGGATTCTCTGCAGTAATTTTGTCCAACTTGGATGAGAAGCAAAGGAAAGGATTTGCCAGCTGCCATGGGGAAAAAATGTTTGAGAAGTGAGAAGTTCTGTGGTATTTCTTTGCTTCTGGGTCTGAGGAACAGTTTCCTGAGAATCTGGTAACCTGAGTGCGCTGGCCAAAGTCTACCTTTGGGATGAAGGTTGGTCTTGGAAGGAACTCTTCTTAGAAAAGAAGTGGCACGAGGTCCTTAAGGACTGACAGAAGACTAGTAGCTCAGTGGTATGTCTCTCCCAAAGATGGCAAAAGATTTCAGCTGTGCCCTGAAGCTTTGGTTTCACACTGACACACAGGCAATGCTCCATCGTTGTCTTCTGAAGCATTAAGAGGTTCATCTGAGGTTCCTCTCCTATGTATTGACCCAGATTCTTCTGGTAAAGTAACTGTTGACATAGGCAAGAGTATCTTCATTTTCCACAGGAACGTAAAATGGAGAGGTGATCTGTGTGAGCTTCTTTAATGCCCAAGAGACTGTATTTGAGCAGAACCCCCCTGGATTTATGTAATGCTGAGTGTTTGAATACTGATGTGGTTCAAGTAGGACTGGAGAGAAAAGCTATGGTATTCGGAAATGTGTTGAGCCCTGTTCTGACCTTCAGGTGAAGGATGGTGCTGAGCAAGGTTTGCATCTGGTGTTCTTTGGTAAGGATGGACTCGTTCCTGTCAGAGGTTGGAGGACAAACGAGTGACCCCTTTCAGAGCGTGGTCCTGCACCTGGAAGGGGAAAGTGAGGGGAGAGGAGGTGATGTTTGGGCAACAGCAGACTGCCGTGACTATGCGCAAAGGCTGGACATGGTTGCACAAAACTCGGGTGTAAGTTACCAGCACCTCTTTTATAGCAAGTAGTAGCCTAAGGAAATCGTAAACTAAGTCTATACTTGTAAACCCAGCGGGGTCCGAGCACAAGGTGGGTCACTGACCCACAGTGTCCAGCCTGGTTGGTTGCCTGCCTCCTCTCTGGGTCAGTTTTGGCTTCCCAGCCGGTGCTGGAGGCTCGCGCTCACAGGGGCTGCTCCCAAACAACAGAGCGTTCCTCTTTGGGGGAAGAGTTTGGCCGGACGGATGCATGCTGTGCCATTCCAGCTGTCACCCGAGCCTGAGACTGGATTCTGGTTCATGTTGTGTCACACAGCTGTAGCCTCGCCTGTCCCATTGCAAGTATTCAGGAAATTGTGGTGTGATAATTTTAGTCTGGGACCTCTCTAGGTTAATTTGATTTATGACTTAGAGGGGTTATTTGAGCTGAGTTTTGACATCAGAGGACCATAGCCTTAATCTTCCATTACAGAAGTGTCTTGTCTTCCTGCACCACGACAGGACTGTGCCTCAGCTGAGCAGCGGAAAGGCAAAGACCTCTTGAGCCTTTGCTGTGAGTGTCTGAAGCTGTTGCATGCAAAGCGAAGGGTCCGTCTGTCCTTCCGTACTTCTGCCCCGGCTGCCAGCCAGGGCATGGACCTGAAGTCTGGAGACCGAAGGATTTGTCATCAGCTCTTTTTGTGACAAATCCTTCCCTGCTCCAAATCAAATCACTACCCTGGCCATGAATCTTCCTGAAGTCTCCAGAGCAGCTCAGAGCATGGTGGGACCAGTCCCCAATACTCAGCTGTGATTTCAGCCCCGGTCTCAGCAGCTCATGCAGAGAGATGGGACCTTAGTCCTGCAGCACAACAGGATCCTCACCTGTACGTCTCAAGAAGGCGACTGCACAGTAACTGCAACCTGCTGAACAGGGGAGGTCGGTTGGCGGCTGCACGCTGAGGGATGAGCGGTGAACCTGAACCTGACGCTGTACTAACCACCCAATTTTGGGGCAGGATTTCCGTCTCCCTCGGTTTGAGACAGGAGCGCTTTTACCATTTGCTTCTCTGACGTCTCCCTTCCTTCCCTGCTCTCACCAACCCCCTCCGGTTGAGAGCATCAAGCCGAGGACGATGTGTTCCCTGCGTAGCCCCCCTTCTCAGCCCCTGGCTCAGGTTTTGCTTCACCTGTGTCAGCTGTCGGGGCAGGGTTTGCAGACCCGGCATGTGTTTCCCAAGGAGCCAGACTTCACACGCTGCTTCCCCCGTGGCCCTACCCTTTGGCTTTCCCTTTACACCTCCCCTGCTCTCCCCCCTCGCCCCCCTCAGCAGCCTGGCATCTGCAGAACACCTTTCCTGTCAAAGCAACCAGGAAAAAAACGAATCACAGTAGCTTGTTTCCTGTGCTGCCGATTCCCTCCATTCCCTCAACAATTTTTAGTTTCCTTTTAATTGCGTTGCGCAGGAAAGCTGCTGCCCAGGAGCCCGCTAATACGGAGGAATCTCTGCGTTACTGGAGAGACCCTCAACATTTAGGTGGCCTGAGGTGGTTTGGCTGAGTTTGTGGTTGTGCCTAGGTGTGCCAAGAGACTGGGAGCTGGAAGGGTCTCTCCAGAGGACAGTGATGGGCTGTTATCGTTAGCTACTGCAGTAATTGTTGGTGTTATTCCTGTGCTCTGCAGATGCCCGTGGACTGTTCCCAACCTATTGTAGGCTTCCTACACAGGTTCTTCTGTCAGGAGCAGCCTGGGTTGGCGGGGGGTGTCCCTGCCCATGGCAGGAGGTTTGGAACTAGATGGGCTTTAAGGTCCCTTCCAACCCAAACCATTCTGTGATTATATGACTACCTCCTGACTGCAGACCATCTGCCCCTGTTGCAGCTCCCACCTTGAGGTTCTCACTCTCCCATCCTCTCCTGTGTGACACAGACAGAAAGAAGCCCAGAGTTTTTGCTGGGTTTGCTTTAGAGCTTGCTTGCAAGGTCAGACCCACCCTCCATACTATAGACTTCCAAGTCAGAGTGGCAGCAGAGCTTTTTGGGGAGCTCAGGCATATTCAGGGCAAGGACATAGGCAGGCTCACATGCTCCAAACCCCCTTTTTGAGCACATCTGCCAGGTAAAGGTGTACCTAAAACATGGAGACCCTTCAGGGTTAGTGGTCCTCTCCTCTGCTTCCCGTGGTGCTTTAGCCTGAGTTGCTTAACCAACAGCCACAAGCTCCCTCCTGCTTCAGGGAGGGCTTCAATTCAGTGGCTGATGTTTCTGCAAAGAGCTTCCAGAAACAAAACAAACCCAAAGTTCCAGATTCTACATGGCTGTGACATCCTTCTCCCCCCACCCAGGTCATGAAAGCCCCCAAATTCTCATTATTGTATCCCAACTCCCCATCACTACTGTGCGATGCTCTTTTAAGTTCTTTTTCTGGGACTGTAGCAGGATGGGGAAGATGTTGTGGCGACAATAATTTCCTTCTGCCCTCATGCAGCTGGATGCAGTGTCAGCTCCAGATACAAATCCACCCATCAGAGGTGATCTTGCAGGAGCAGCATCTGCCTTGTCTCAGGGCCACCTCCCATTTCCCAAACTCATGGCATACTTCGTTGCAGTGCCTTTTTGATTCATGTCCTGGCATGACTGAAACTCCTCTTGCTGTGAGGTCACTTACTTGAGACGTGACCAGGAGAGAAGGAACCAGTTTTGCAAAGTGAAGGACATTTCTGAATCAGAACATCTCCCCTTTTCCATGTTTTTTCCCCCCATGTCTTTCTCAAAATCAAAGCATTTCCCATGCTTACTCGCTCCGCAGTATGGGCTGGGCTTGGGAGGTTTCAGTCACTTCTGGGATTTCGGTGACTGGTTTCAGTCACTTCTTCTGTATTGTCGTCCTTTCCAAGTGAAGGAGGAAGGATCTGGTCTTCAGGGGCATCAGCTCCGCCACCACTCTTTGCAAGCCCGTAGGAAACGTTGGGGTGGTTAGATATACAACTGCTCAGCCTGTTTGCACCTTGTGGTGTAATTATTGGGCTCAATGACATCTCTTGTCTGGGGAGGGTCATGAGTGAGCAGTGCTCTGATTGATTTGGAGCCCGTGTCTTTGTTCTCACGTTCCCTGTCCGAGAGGCTTTGATTTGTGACCGAGCTGGTTTTTGAAGTCTGCTTGTGAGAGTGGTCCTTTGTTTCACGACCAGCGTTCACGGGAGTCGAAGGTGCTGAAAACTTTACAGGATCTGGCCCTAAAATCGTAACCTGGACCAGCAGAGCTTGTTCTTGCTGAGAAGCGACGGCTTGAACCAAACTGTTATTTGTGGTCATTCGAGGTGGGTGTGGGAGAAAGGACCCCTTTGTACTGCCCAGGGCCTGCAGCAGCGGTGTCAGACGGGATCTGGTTTCATGTTTATATCCCTGTCCCTGGGATACAGGTTCAAGTATGTAAACTATCTATCATGCAAGCACAGGCTCCTGCAGGTGTGTGGGTGCTGGTGGGCATAAAAAAACATTCCTGACACCATCTCTTTTGAGGAGTCTTCACCTCCTGATGGCTATAAGCCATTAGGAGTCAAAAGAAAGAGCTGACATCCGACAACTCCGGATAAACAGCTAAACATTAACCCTTAAAGTGGCTCGAAAAACATACTTAAAAGGCACTTTGTGGAAAGAAGCCATTTTTTTCCAGGCCTGTTAATTGCTGTCTTTCTTCAGGACACCTTTCAGCAGCACCTACTGTAAACAGAGCAGCTCCTCCCGAAGCACTTCCCCCAAGGATTCCTGCCCCACTCTCTGGGGAGCCTGTGGAGATGGCCGGCCCTGTCTCCTCCAGCCCTGTGCAGTCCTCCTGCGGGTCTTTGGTTTTGCTTGTTTCTTCCTGGCCTGAAAGCCAAGACCTTTCCTCTCTTTCTGCCAGCACATCCTGAAAACTCGGTCCCCTTGGTCACCACCACACTCTTTATTTGATGCAACCCGTTGATCCCCAGCTCTTCCCTGGCTGTTGCCTGGCTTACCCCTCTCTTACCGCACAGGGTTGGATACGTCCTTTTCTGCGTATTTGGAGACGGTTGTTTTGGCTCTTCTGAAGCAACTGTACCTCAGCCAGCTCCAAGGGAGAAGTTAAGTATACGAGCTAAGGAAGGCGGCCAGTTGTCCAGACTTCCCTGCTGTGAGCATGCTTGCTTACCGCAGAGAATGCCTTGTTAATCATGTTTCCCAACCACAGGTATATATAATTATCTGTAATTGCTTTTTAAATCATGTGGATCTAGCAGCCTGTTTCTAGTGAGGCTGTTGGTCCTTCAAGAGAAGGAAATGTGGTGGAAGTTGGGATCCTGAGGAACGTGCTTAGCTTCTTTAAAGCAACAAGGACATCCCTAAATTCTGCAGTCCTCATCACGCTCTTCCTTTGTAATAGCTACAGAATTGCAGGGTTTAACATTCTCACCAACTAGCAACAAATGCTGTCTTCCTCGACACAACTGCTGGAGGGGTTCTTACCAGAATGGACCAAGTAGCTCATTTTTGTCAAAAGGGAAACTCGCTACATTCGTAATGCCCATATTCAAAAGTAAGATTTTTTTCTTCTGAAAGAAGAGACATGATTCTAACTCCTTTTGTGAATACCTTTCATTCCAGCAAGGAGCAGTAACCCTCAACTCCAGAATTTTGGGAGTTCTCTAAGATCGTCTTTTAGGTGGGTTGATGCCTTTTCCACCTGACAGTTGGCTTGAATGTTCCCCAACAAAATCTACATCGTGTAACGTGAGGCTTCTTCCCTGAGGACAGGAGGAAGTTTCTTTTGCCCTGCGTGCTATAGACTGACTGCCCTGTGCAAAAAGTTCTGGGAGAAAGTCCTGTCCCGAAGAAGGGTCCTCACCTCACAAGGCCAGATGACCTGAGGTCAGAACACACATGTTTCTGCTGTGGTACCAGCCTAAGACATCCACGTTTCTGCTGCTCCTGTAAATTAATTTAGTGTGGCAAACTGAGAGTTTACCTCATGAGCACTTAGCTCCTACACGTGAGCAGACGTTCTTCTGCGGAGTAAAGGAGAAAAGGCACCTTAGCTCCTGCAAAGGCCTTTTGTGTGGTTCTTCACTTCATGGCAGTGGTCTTAGCTTCTCACCATCACAACTTCACTTCAATTCTTTGTTCGGTCTCATGCCTGAGCTTCTAAATTTCTCTTGCGTGGGTGGTGGGTTTGTGTTACTTGTGTCTTACCCCTTGATCCCTTGCGAAGCGTTGCAGAACAAGGTGCTGTGCTCACCAGGGATGCAGGTTGGCACCTCCTGGATAGCAGCGACTGGGTGAGAGTAGGGAAAGCCCTTCACCTTCTTGAATTGCAGGAGAGAACTGGAAATGTCTTTTTCTCTGGAAGACAGACAGAACTTTTTTTTTTTTTATCTTGCTGTTTGAAACCTTATGGTTCCAGAGCCTTTATTTGTGTTTGTTGCTTGGGTTTTTTTAAATGCTTGAGGTTTCTGGTTCTGTGGGCAACCCTCTTCTTTCTCAGAAGACTCAAACCCACAATTCTGCAATCGGAAACAGTGCCATGCCGGGGGCTGACCTTTCAATCTGTTTATAAAGCTGGAAGACTTGAGAGGGTGTGAGCGCCGTGCGAGCCCAGCGCGCACCAAACCCACCCCAGGACTGGCTTTCATTCATCTCACCATATCTGTTCATCATTGATGTCATCTTGAAGCACTGGAAGGGTTCCCATGGGGAACTGGGAGGTTACAGCTGGTATCATACTGGTGGAGTGGCTTGGGGCAGTGAGCGAACACAGGGGCCAGAGCAGAGAAGTGTAACGCGGCTGTTGAACCGCTCTGCTGCAGGACAGGCAGGGACACGCCGAGCAGTTGGAGCTACCTTGCAGCCTTAGGTGCCTGCTGTCATATATTATTATCCCACCTGCTGACACTGTTATCATCAGTCATTTCCAGAGCACCGGAAACAAACGTGCTGCTGGGCGAGGGGAGCTCATTGCCGGGTGGGCAGTTGTGCTCTGCTCCACATGGTTGGGCAGTAGCCTCAAATGTCCTGATTTCCTTCTTCCCAGCTGATTACAGTGGTGGGGGGGGTTGATATCTGTATTATTTTTTCTCTAAAGAAGCTGTGACACACTAAGTTGCAGTTCCTGAAACTGAAGTTAAAAACAGCCCTTGATGATGATGCCCCATCCCTGGAAACATTCAAGGTCAGGCTGGACAGGACTCTGAGCAACCTGAGAAAGCCCCCCATGTCCTGGGCTGCAGCCCCAGCAGCGGGACCAGCAGGGCCAGGGAGGGGATTCTGCCCCTCTGCCCCGCTCTGCTGAGACCCCCCTGCAGTGCTGCCTCCAGCTCGGGGGGGCCCAGGGCAGGAAGGACACGGAGCTGCTGGAGCGAGGCCAGAGGAGGCCCCGGAGATGGTGCGAGGGCTGGAGCCCCTCTGCTCTGGAGACAGGCTGAGGGAGCTGGGCTTGTCCAGCCTGGAGCAGAGAAGGCTGCGGGGAGCCCTTGGAGCCCCTGGCAGTGCCTGCAGGGGCTGCAGGAAAGCTGGAGAGGGGCTGGTTGCAGGGCAGGGAGGGATTGGACAAAGGGAATGGGTTTACACTAGAAGAGGGGAGATTTATATGAGATATTAGAAAGAAATTCTTTACTGTGAGGGTGGTGCGGCCCTTGCACAGGGTGCCCAGAGAGGTTGTGGAGGCCCCATCCCTGGAAGAGTTCAAGGCCAGGTTGGATGGGTCGTTGGACAACCTGGTCTAGTGTAGGGTGTCCCTGCCCATGGCAGGGGATGGGTCCTAGATGATCTTTGTGATCCCTTCCAACCCAAACCATTCTATGATTCTCTGATTCTATGATCTAATTGAAGATGTCCCTGCTCACTGCAGCAGGGTTGGAACCAGATGACCTTTAAGGTCCCCTCCAACCCAAACTATTCTATGAGTCTATGAAGTTGCTGTCCCATAACTGACCCATACATCCTGCAAACTCTTCTGTTGTGCTTCAGGGCAGTCAGTTGTTCCCATTTAAGTTGAGGGCAGAACCATCTTAAACCTTGTCGCTGTCTCAGAAGCAATTGCACATCTCTCCAAACATCTCTTGAGCATGAGGAATATTCCTGTTCGTCTCGATACAGAAACCTGATGGCACCCAAGGTGCTGCTGACACTTTGCAGTTCGTGCTTTGCTAAAAGCAGTGACGTTTTCAGGGGACGGTGCAGAGGTGTCAGCAGATGTGATAGGGTGTGAATAGCTCGTGGCACTAACACTGTCACTGACATACTTTATACATAACGGATGTCATAGCGGGGTGTGCACCGTGCCACACTCAGACCCTTTCCAGCCTGGCCTGAGAAGAACCTCTGTTTTCTGCCCTGTCCTGCAGACAGCTGGAGGTGGTCAAAGAAACCAGGGAAAGCTTCTGAAATGGATAAGGCTCAAGAGCCAGAACAGCCAAATATTTCACCTTTCCTCCTTTTTATTGTCTCAAGGAGGGGAGAGAAAACGGCGATAAAATGAATTTCAAGCAATGGTCCTTTTTAACGCCGGTTCTAGGTGTGTCCAGCTGGAGGTTAGGCAGCAGCCCTCAGGTACATCTGGTGTAAATGTGCTGGCCACAGGTCCTGGCAGAGGCAACACATTTCTCTCCTACACCTCAGTGTCTGCAGAGAAATGATATATCCCTAAAAATTCCCTGTTCAGAAACAGGGCTCTGAATTCAGAGCCGTCTATGTGAAATCCCCCGCAAAGTTACTGCATTGCAGGGATTTACCAGGTCACCCACCTGCCAGACGCGTGGCAGTAGTTCCAGATTTGCAGTCAAACGAGGAACTTTGCAAATTGCCCGGACTGCCAGATAGTTCCTTACTTTACTCATGTGCTGAACGATGTGTGAATCCACCTACATGGCAGCGAAAGGGCAGTACACATCAGGTACCTGTTCTTACCTGCTTTCAAGCACGTAAGAGAGCACCCTCTTTCTCCTGAGTGTGTCTGCTCTCCCGGCACGGTGCGTCAGGGGTGTAGCTGTATCTGTGGTTGTAGGCTCTGATCACTTGGATGAGGCTGTGCCATGACTTCATTAGAAATATGAGCCAGGCACTAACGGTGGTGGTTGTCTTGATGCACGAGAACATGACAGGTTTTAATCTTTTTCCTAAATATATGGGTACAGAACACCAGAGGGTTTTAATTCACCTGCTTGTGCAGCAGCTCCCAGCCCTCAGTGGCTTCTCCTTCCAAAGCCACCACCTTCGCAGAACATCTGGTGGTCTCTCACCTGCCCTGGACCACACTGTTGCATGCCACAGGTTGTGTGGACGCGCTGTGCGCACGCACAGCCTCCACGGCGCTCCGCTTGCAGCGTGCACAGGTTCTGCCCAGCCGGCGAGGCTGCTTCCTCGGCGCAGCCCTGGCTGGAGAAGCGCATCTGCCCTCTCCTTGCGGTGTGGTGACCGGGGAGCGTGCAAAGCTCTCGGGGAATGTCGGTCCCCGGGTGCAGTTGCATACCTCAGTGTGTCAGACAAAAGGAGATGATCAAAGCAGGGATGGTGAGAAAGGAGGCTCTCGCCCCTGACCAGGGAAGCGCTCGGTGCCTCCACGCAGCTTTTTGATCCCTGTGTTTTGGGGGGGGTCCAGCCCTTCCTCCCATACTGACCCCAAAGTTGGCATTTTTTTGGGAAGGTGGATGGTGTCAAACCTGTGGGTGGGCTCCCACTGCGCCACGGGGCTGTTGCATCCCGGGTGGGGCCGCAGCCGGACACCAGCGGTGGCTGGAGGGGCAGTGGTGGCTTCCCAGGCTCTGGTTACGTTTTGTGAACACCTTAGCCAGCATCAGGGGTGGAAACGGAATCGAATTACTTGTTTCCATGTTTTTGAGGAAAGCATTTTGACCAGATATGGTGTTTTTTCTTATGAAAACTGAGCATGTCTTTAAAAGACGGGCATCTAAAAGATTTGAGAGAAACAGAAAAATGAACTGTACCAGTCAGCTCTTATGTTCAATTTTTATTCTTACTTTGAAGGAAAACTTAACAAAATTCAGGTTTATTTCAAAAATGGTTTTGCCAGCTTTAGGATTTGGCCAGCAAACTCAGTATCAATTATTTATGAAGTTATTTCTTACCATGAGACCATCTCTCAACCAGTGTGTCCTGTTTTGGGGTACAGGTTTTTTTAACTGTGTAGAAACATGGGGAAGTGGTCAGAAAAAAACGTAACACCAGTATTTCAAACAATAATCTGCCTTGCAGAGAAGAAGCAGGAGTTTTATCTATACATTTTAATGAAGGTGATTTAATAATCTTTGAATATTTTCCTGGGAACAAAATCTCTGGTGAGGCAGAGCCCCTTGGTGCAGCAAATAGATAAACGCGAAGCTGGAAGTCTGCCTTCGGAAAAACGCGGGCTGCGTGGATGGTCGGTGCTCTTTGAAGCAGGATACTGAGTGCTCTGGTAGCTCCACTGTTGCTTGGACTCTTAACCAGAGGCTGGATATCTGTTGAAAAACATCTTCTGTGATTTAACCAGAAGGTTTTTGGGTGCGATGGGGCATTTCCTGAATTCTCTCACCTATCAGGTCACCTTCGGTTGGCTGTAGCTCCAGAGCATTTCCAAGAGACACTCCTCAGCGAACACCGATTTCCTGATCTCATTCCTTAGCGAGTGGATCCACAGAGAGCACTCTGAATTTTTTTGATGTCTGGGAAAAGGTTTGGAATGAGTTTATGCGAACAGAGGAGGAAAAAAATCTCGCTGTCTTTAAATCGTGCAGTATACATTTTCCAATTTTGGAAAGCCTTATGAAATTAAGCACGGGTTCAGATTTGTGATTTTGGCCCCATCAGCATCCTTTCGACTACTGTCAATTAAAAGAAGAAAAGAAGATCTGAAATATCTGAAAGAAGAATGTTTTGGCAGTCTTACCGTGGGAACAAGACTATCGAAAACCCGATCGAGTTGGGTTCTGACCCCAAGTAAGCATGTTAACCCAAATTTAAGGAGGTTCTGCTTCTCAGCAGAGTTACATTAGGTGACCACAGCTTGAAGATGAAAGGAAGCCTTGGTAGACCTGTACAGAGGTGCTTTCAGAACATGGTCGCACCAGGCTACAAGCAGAGGTCCTGGTGACCATGGCGTGACGATGTGCAGTAGCCCATCTGTCCAAGGGAAAACACGATTCTTTTTCATCCTATCTGCAAAGACCAAGGACAAAGCAGAATCCATTAGTGGTGCTGGATGTGCCCCACCGCTCCCTCTAGCTGTGCACAGAGCCACCTCTGTGGAAGCAGCAGCTGTTGGTCCTTCACGGCGCTTCATGGTGCTGTTTATTAACTGTAGTCCTTGCTATACCTCATTGAGCTTCGCTACAGCTTGGTTAGCTTGGCATGGCCCTCAGTCGTTGTCCTGATATCTGATGGCCCAGGAGGAGATGTTACAGGGCTGCTAGAAGGGCCAGGAAAGCCCTCCTGGGCTCCGAACCGGGGCCACCACCGAGCCACCTCGCTGGCACTGCTGAGGCGGCAGCAGAAGACGCGGTGACCAGCCTGATCCTCCCTTCCCCCCCCCGCCGGTGCAGCATCCGTCAGTCCGTATGACCCTCCCCCTACCAAAATTGGCTGCTTTCTTCCTTCTTCTCCCCCCACCCTCCCTTTTTTTGGCTGAGTGATGAGCTGTATGCCAAATCCATCTGCTCCTGTCTCCCCTAGCTGCCTTCCATATCATTACAGGATCCCTGGCAGCCAGCCTAGACCTATCTCTCTCCCTGCACTCTTAGGAGCACATTCCTTTCTACACCTTTTCCCGAGCTGGGATAGAAATGAGTATCAACCCCAAACAAAAAGCATCTGCTTTCTGCCTGCTTCTGCTTCACCGGACGCGCATGTACGCTACACCCGTGTCAGCAGCGAATGCAAAACACACACAACCCCCCACCTCGCCGCCCCGCATCCAACATGGGCTGACGAAACTTTGGGCGCCGGGAGCCTGCCTCACACCCTCTCCCTCTCCGTCTCCGCAGCACCAGCTGTGACCACCGCACCATTTGTTCCTCCAGCCCACGCCAGCACTCGGAGCCAGTTCTTTATCACCCCAATTAGCCTTGTCTGTGCTGATGAGAGGAGAGAGGCTTCCACTGCAAGGCGGAGACGGGGGGAAGAGAGCTGGCGCGCGGTGGGCACCGCGAGAGGCGATTCCCTTTAGGGCGGCTTTGTTCCCCGGGAGGGATAGATTGCACCGGGTCAGAGGCGCCGTTAAAAAACCAGCGCTGTCATCCCACCTGCGTTACCTGGGTGATGCTGGTTTATAAACAGTTGCTCGAACAAGGTCAGGGGACACCGTTTCTTGGGGGTTTTTCCCTTTTTTCTTCATGCTCTTGGTTATCTGCTAGAGGGAAGAGGAGCGTCCTCAAGCCACACCAGCTCCCAGGTGTTGCGATGGGCTGTGGCTAGCATTGACCACATTTTTGGGTAAGTTTGGAGATGCACCTTGGCCATGTCCCCAGGGAGGACTGGGATCCCTGCATCTATAGCAAAGCTTACGGTAGCCTCAAATGGCGTTGAAGCCATTCCTCTTTCTCCTGCTGCCTTGTTACAGTGTCTTTCGCTCTGGTATGTCAGGATATCAAGTGGTCGACGCTGCACTGATGCTCATGCGGCCACCAGCCTGAAAGCATTTCCTCCTCCCCACCCCACCAAACCTTGTAGCACGCTCTAGGAGAGGTGCTTATACACCAGCTTCCCTGAGTGGTGATTGTGGCCTTGTGACCCTCCTGGACTTCTCTTCTGGCTTCATTGTTGAAGACCCTTTTCTGGTAGGCAACTCAGCGCTGTCATCCTGGTGCTGGGAAGGGGATCCATCTTTTGTCCCAGCACAAGTAGATCTACCCCACGGGGAGGAAGAGGATGAATGCAATTCAAGCCCAGTCCCATAGTGGGCACTCAGCTTGGAAGGACAAAGCCGCCTCATATGGAGTGGGGCAGGACCCATCAGTGTAGTCCCAACAGGATAGAACCTGTCCCTCAGAGCACCCTCCGTGGCAGATGTTCCCTGTTAGAGGGGTTCCTGGCCTGGCCACGACCAAGAAAGACCTTTCTTGGGGTCATCTTTGAAACTGAGACACAAGAAACTTGACGAGAAACTCTGTGGTCTCCAGATGCATTTCACAATGCCATGTGTCTGAATGGTTGGCCGAGCAGGTCCAGGATGCTGAAGAGCTAGAGTAGCATTCTACACCAAAATAGCTGAACTTACATTTTCCAACAAAAAGTGCTGAGAAATTCAAAGAATGTACCGGTGCACAATCAGGTTGTGTCTTAATGTTGTCTTAATACCTGTAGCCCACCACCCAAATGTTTCTCCCTGTTCTGCATTTGATTTCCTGGTAAGAGGAGTAAGTTACTCCTGTATTTCTGAATGACCTTGCCAGTGCTGCTGTGGAGGATGTCCTTCCTGTCCCTGCCTCCGTGGTGTGGATGCACCCCATGGAGCTCCTGTAGCTGAGGCTCAAGAGCCGTTTTTAGTATCTGCTTTATTAAAGTCAACCAGAAGGGAATCTGCAGAGATTGCTCCAGTTGAACCAGTCACTCCCCAGCAAATTGATTTCACATCTTCCCAGGCTTCAGAAAGGTACTTAAGCGAGCTCAGTAATACACAGCTCTCTTCTGTCTCCTTCCACCAAGACATGTTTAATTCCACTTAAACTATTCTTGATGAATTTCATATAATTTGTGCTGAAAGCTGAAAACTTCCCACCACAGAGACACCACACCTTCCCCAAGCATTTGATTGCAACACTTTGCTCCTTCCCACTAGGATGCTCTTCCTGCTGTTCGGCTTGGATCTTACTCCATGTTTTTTGAATTGTGTCCCAAGAGAGCGTGAACAAAGCATTACTCCTTTCTTCTGTGCCATAGCCTCTTGCACACGCAGATACCACCGTGCCTCCTTTGACTTCTCTCTTCTAGACTCCTTGCATCCAAGTCCTCAACATTTCCCTGTAGCTCTTGCTTTCAGACCACTAATCTGGGGTCCACCAGGGTAGACGTGGCTTTCCTCAGAGTTCTCACCTCTCCAGCCCCCACTGGAGAGGAAGGGACTGTTGGTGGCTTGCTGTCAGCTTTCTGTGGCGACGTCCCAGCAGTAGGTTGGGTTTTGCTCTGTCCGAGCTACCCCACATCCCCAAGCCCTACTGACACCATCACAGACGGTCAGGGTTGGACAACCCAATTCCAGGTCATTTTAAAGCACTTCCCACCTTGATATTTTCATACCAGGGGGTGAAACTGGCCTCGGAGCTTTTTCTTTCTGCCTCTGGAAGAAAAATCTGAAAACAATAGGAAGAAAAGCTGCGTCAGAGCCAGGCAGATCGGAGTTAATCCTCCCTCAAAATGGATCCCGTCAGTGCCGGTGTACGTGAGAATCGCCTCCCCTGCACCTTCGCTGGGTACTCTCCCCGGCACAATGCTTCACTTTGTGTTTCAGCACAGAAAGAAATGGTGAAGTTGCTAATAATGGCACTAAAAGAAAATATGCTACATCTGTTATGGATAGCAGTACAAAATTAGCTGATCACACCTCTGACACCCAAGATGTCTTCACTTAAAATACTCGTTGGCTTACTTTACATAATTTGCTGATTATATTTAAAAGAAATACAATTTTGCAATTACTGTTCTTTCTGGTGTGCTATCTATGCATCATTTTCTTTTTATGTTTATATATTTCTCCTTCATTAGTGCAGTCTGAAGGGTGATTAGATCCCTTCAAACATTTTACAGAGGTTAAACGTTGATTAAGATTTAATTATTACTGTAAATAGCTTGGAATGACATATGGTGCAAAAACCTGACATATGTGCATTTGAATAAATGAAGTGCTATTTCCCATGATGCTTCAGTAGCTGTTTAACAGCTTTGCTGAAGGGTTATGTTGCACCTCATGTTAAGATTGCTTTGATGTTATATTTTGTTGGGTTTTTGCAGCTGAAAGCTAAGAACAGTTTTTCCAGTTTTTAAAAACATTGAATATTTTAAATACCTAAATTGTTTTGCACAAATTTTTGCTAATTTGTCTAACTAGGTTAAACATTTTTCAAAAGCATTTCGATTTTAACGTGGGTTCCTAGCATTGTGTCAGCAACAGCATCAGTTCGATGTATGGGATTTCGAAAAGTCTGGTCCCGCCAAGTGCCCTGTCCCGGCTGGGAGCGGGATCTTTGCTTGCTGCGGGAACCGGCAGCACCACGGGTCCCTCGCAGGGACGGAGAGGGTCGGAGTGATTTCACAGCAAGGGAAAACTTCGTGCAAAGCTGGTGAAAGGGAAAAAGTAGGAAAGGGCTGGAGATTTTATGGAGACGGGGAAAGGGGTGGGTAGATTTTAACCGTCATCCATCCTCCTTGGAGGATACAGAGCCCTGGTCCAGGGGCGTGTTGTCCCCTTGGGTCACCAGGCAGCCCGCGGCTTTGTCGGGTCCCAGCTTCGAGGGCTGGATTCCTTCTAGCACCAAGTGAGGGGACCGTGGCTGTGGGAGAAGGAAGGGATGTCTCCTGGAAAACGATGGGTGGGCTCCGTTTGATTCACAGAGACACTCTATAATTCATTGAATGTTGCAAGGCAGCGAGCGTGCATCATTTCGTGTAATATAAGTCAATCCAGACAGGGTTGTTTTGAGACTTGAGCAGAATAAAGCACATTAAAGTGACACGGAAGAGGCATGATTGACGTTGTACTATTTACACTTCATACTTCTCCACATTAATTTATTGATCTATCAAGCTCCTGCTGCAGCACGGCGCGATACCGATTCTGATCCTGCCTCCTCTTTGATTTCGCAGATTGAGACATCTCGGCTGGAGCCAGAAATCGCGATGGCCACCACCAGTAAGACTGTAGTCTACAATAAAGGATTGTAAGTGGAAGCGGACGATCTCAGCCCAGAAGATTTAGGGAGGGAAAGGGGGAAACTTGAGATCCTGACTGGGACAAAGAAAACGACAACAAGAGGAAACAAATACTAAACCTCAGCGATAGTAACGTATTACCGCTCCCGGCGACCTGGGAGTAAATTAACACTTTCAGAGAACTGACACCTCACACCAGTCAAAAAGATTAATATTAAAAGTTTTAAATTAGCAACAGGAGCAACAACAACAACAAAAATACGTTCAAACACTTTAGAGAACTAGCTAAAGAATAATTTCAGAACTTAATAGCACTGCATGGAGGGATGTTTAATGGCGTGTTTACATGGTTATACCTAACTACATGAAAGTAGGCTTCACCCAGCAAATTTTGTTTTCCATGCGAATTAAATCTCCACACTGATGCTGCACAGAAGTAATTCCATAGAGATCAACGGGTGCGTGAACGTGAAAGGCTTGGTAGGGTGTTTGGCAAGTGTCCTGTACTGATTTCATGACGATCCTGCCCCAGTGACCGTGCGCAAAGCAGCCTTCCGTGGTTCGACGTGCAACGCTCCGTTAGCACGGCGAAGGTTGTAGCCTGTGCGCCCTCCATCCCTCCCTCCTCCTCCTGCGGTCGGTCCTGGTGGCATCCTGCCAGGCATTGCACTTGCAAGACTTGGTGTCACAGGAGCCTGCCGACGGGTGCATCTGCAAGGGCTTTTCCTCGAGGTTCAAGGTACTGGAAAGCCAACGTGCCAACCCACTGAACAGGAAGGGATCCTAGACCAAAAACACGATCCATCTGCCCTTTTCCTTCACACAGACATGAAGGCTGGGGTTTGTCCCACCTGACATAGACCCGCTAAAAGTGAAGTTGTTAATCTAAAGTAATTGGCTAAGCTACGCTTTGCTAAGCTAGCTGTCTGAGGGCATGATACGCTTT
>VWZZ01000428.1:0-27191 GCA_013399095.1 Psophia crepitans
CATTTAGTTCATGACTTTTGGGCGCCATCTGTCATAAGTGTCTCAGGGCAGGGGAAAGAGTGTGTGCTGTTGGATTGTTGCATGCTTCATCTGGACCTTGTAGCTTATGTATCTGGCATGGTCCATGCTCATGGTCTGCAGATTGAAGATGTCAGTCTCAAGGAAGTTGCTGGGTGCTTGTTGCTGAAGCCAGTTCTGGTTTCATCACCTCTGCACCTTGCTCAGTTTCATCAAATTTCATTCTTCATTAAGCTGGGTGATTCTTACTGTAATACCATTGTTATGCCATATAGCAATCATAGTAGTGATGACATGCAATATTATGTAGCAATTAACATCATACAATTTAAATCATTGGCTATTATTCTCACCAAAAATAAAACCCTCGTGAGGTACACATTGGACTGCCCCATCATTCCACATTACCTAACAAGTGCACCCAAGACCTTGAGCAAAAGCTATCCCACAGATGGGTTTGCCTTTCCCGAGGCAGAAGTAACCCAGGCTGCCTTCCATAACATATTCTTTATGTGTACTACTGGGTCTTTATCCCCTTCCAGTGTATGCAAAGATGTAAAGTTTTGATTGGGCAGGGCCAGCTCAACTGGTAGACCCCCGAGTGTTAACTAACCAGATGGCCTTTGCTAAATGTGTATCCCAGTGTTTGAGGATCCCATCACCCATTACTCTCAGGGTAGTCTTTAACAGTCCATTGTATCGTTCCATTTTCCCAGAGGCTGGTGTGTGGTAGGGGATGTAATACACCCACTCAGTGCCGTGCTCTTTGGCCCAGACATCTATAAGGTTGTTCTGAAAATGAGACCTGTTGTCTGACTCAATACTTTCTGGGGTGCCATGACACCATAGGACTTGCTTTTCAAGGCCTAGGATAGTATTCCAGGTGGTGGCGTGGGACATGGGATATGTTTTCAGCCATCCGGTGGTTGCTTCCACCATTGTACGCACATGGCGCTTGCCTTGGTGGGTTTGTAGGGCAGGTTTTTGTGGCCCTCCTCCGGACTCACTCCAACAGCTCCATGTCCTGCACTGAGCAGTATCTAAAGCCAGCTGAATGACTTTCACCTCTGCAGACTGACTCAATTCACTTTCTTCTTCAGAAGCTTCTGTGACTGGTCGTGTAGCGCTCCATACAGCAGCCTTCCACCTTTGGTGTTTTCCCACAATGCGACAGGACCCATCAGTGAACAGGGAATATTGCTTCTCTTTTACTGGTAGTTTATTATACGGTGGGGCCTCTTCCGCATGTGCCACCTCCTCCTCTAGTGATATTCCAAAATCTTTGCCTTCTGGCCAGTCCATGATCACTTCCAAGATTCCTGGGCACCTGGGGTTTCCCGTTTGCTGTGTGATGAGTGCAACCCACTTAACTCCATGTAGCATCAGTTGCGTGATGCATAGAGAGGACCCTCCCTTTGAACATCCAGCCCAGGACCAGGAAGAGTTGTGTTTCTGTACCAATCACCTCTGAAGCGACTCGAACTCCTTCATATGCTGCCAGTATCTCTTTTTCAGTTGAAGTATAGCTGGCCCCAGATCCTCTGTATGCCCGACTCCAAAACCACAGGGGTCGACCTCGAGTCTCCCCTGGTGCTTTCTGCCAGAGACTGCAGGAAGGCCCATTCTCCCTAGCTGCGGTGTAGAGCACATTTTTTATGTCTTGTCCTGCCCAGACTGACCCAAAGGCTACTGCATGAACTATTTCTCATTTAATTTGTTCAAAGGCTGGTCGCTGCTCAGGGCCCCATTTGAAATTGTTCTTCTTCCAGGTCACATGATAAAGAGGGCTTACAATCAGACTGTAATTTGGAATATGCATTCTCCAGAAACCCACAACACCTAAGAAAGCTTGTGTTTCCTTTTTGCTACTTCATGGAGACATAGCTCTTATTTTGTTGATCACATCCATTGGGATCTGATGGCATCCATATTGCCATTTTATTAATAAAAACTGGATCTCCTGTGCAGGACCCTTGACTTTGTTTTATGGCAAAACCAGCTCTCAGAAAGATTTGGATTATTTCCTTTCCTTTCTCAAAATCTTATTCTGTTGTATTGACCCATGCTATGATGTCATCAATGTATTGCAGGTGTTCTGGAGCTTCACCCCATTCCACTGCAGTTTGGATCAGTTCATGGCTAATGGCAGGGCTGTGTTTCCACACCAGGGCAGTCAGTTCCAGGTGTACTGGACACCCCTCCAAGAGAAGCAAACTTGTGGCCTGCACTCTGCCGCCAAAGAGATTGAGAAAAATGCATTAGCACTATCAGTTGTGGCGTACCACTTGGCTGTCCTTGACTGCAGTTCATATTGAACTTAGAGCATGTCCGCCATGACAGCACTCAGCAGCAGCATGACTTCATTCAGGCTGTGATATTCTACTGTCAGTTTCCACTCTCCATTACACTTTTGCATATAGGACCATTAAAGGGTGAGTTCTGCTGATCACCCCTTGGCTCTCCCGTTGACAAATCAGCTTATGGATAGGAATCAAGGAGTCTCCTCAGTTGGTGAGATATTGCTACCGGTGCAGCAATTGGCATCTGTTGGTCTTCGGCCCTCAGCAACCCCCACAATAGAAGGGTCCTCCAAGAAACCAGACAAACTAGACAGCTGTTTAATTTCCTCCGACTTCAAGGCAGCTATACCAGAAGCCCACCAGTATCCTTTTGGTCCTTGAAATACCCTCTTCTGAGGTAGTCTGTGCCAGGGATGCATGGAGCCTCTGGGCCAGTCACAGTGGGGTGCTTTTGCCACTCTTTCCCTTAGACTTACTTCAACTTCCAATACAGTTAACTGTTGGTATCTCTCTGTCACTCCAGAAACACGCGTGGGTTCTGCCCCTTTATAGTTTGATGGCTTTAGGGTACATTGTGCACCAGTGTCTACTACAGCCTTATACTGCTGGAGGTCTGGTGTCCCTCGATCTGCAAAATGAGGATAAGATCTCCTACTTCCCAAGGACAAAGGGGATAAATTCATGAGCATAAGATGTGCTCAAATACAAATATAAGGGAGGCAATGTGACATCTCAAACATTAACTGTAAACAAGACCTGAACCACATTCAGAAGACATGGCAATAAGAACACGCTGGCTTGAACATACCAAGGGTATTCAACATTTCAACAGCTATTGCAATTAGCCTGGAGGGGAAGGGAAAGGGGAAGGAAGGTGGCTCTCCCAGGAAAGTAAGAAGTGTAATTATTAAAAATTTCCAGTAGATGGCTCTCTAAGTATGGAGATGATGGCAACGCTGAGATTAGTCTCATGACCAACAAGTTTATCACATCATAAGTCAGTGTTACAAAGTACATCACAACTTTGATCCAGTTGTCTGAGGAGATAAACAGCACAACAGGAAACATATATTGCAAGGTGTTACTTAACACAACCCTGAGAGCAAGCGCAACAACTTTGAGAGCAAATGAATCAACGTTCTGACCAGTGACTATTTACTTAATAAAATGAATGCTTGTAATAAATTTGTTCTAAGCACTCTGGTCAGGTTTGTTGTTATCTCAACCTGTCATGCCCCGTGTTGGGTGCCAAAAAGGACTGTCGTGGTTTAACCCCAGCCGGTAACACCACCCCACAGCTGATCATTCACTCCTTTTCCCCAAGTGGGATGGGGAGGACAATGGGGAAAAAACTCATGGGCTGAGATAAAAGGCAGTTTAATAGGATAACAAAGGAAGACAACGATGATGATGATAATAAATATTATAAAGCCAGTGATGCACAAAGGGGTGCAAAAACCCCTGGTGCCCAGTCTACTTCCCCAGTTTATTTACTGAGCATGATGTTGCATGGTAGGGAGTATCCCTTTGGCCAGTCTGGATCAGCTGTCCTGGCTGTGCTTTCCCAGCTTCTTGTGCACCTGACAGGGCACAGGAAGCTGAAGAGTCCTTGACTTGGTATAAACACTACAACTACGCGGGAACAACTGAAAACATCAGTGTTTTATCAACATTATTCTCATACTAAATCTAAAACATAGCACTATATCAGCTACTAGAAAGAAAATTAACTTTATCCCAGATGAAACTAGGTCACCTGGTCTTCAGGAGATGGTCTTGAAACAACCAACCATGCAGAAGTAATTAACATCTACATTTCTCCCTACTTCACCATGAGACAGGTAGATTATATTAGAATAGAATAGAATAGAATAGAATAGAATAGAATAGAATAGAATAGAATAGAATCATTAAGGTTGGAAGAGACCTCAAGGATCATCNCCTTGTCCTGTCACTAGTTATCTGCGAGAAGAGGCCGACCCCCAGCTCACCACGACTTCCTTTCAGGTAGTTGTAGAGGGCAATAAGGTCTGCCCTGAGCCTCCTCTTCTCCAGACTAAACAAGCCCAGTTCCCTCAGCCGCTCCTCATCAGACCTGTGCTCCAGCCCCTTCACCAGTTTCGTTGCCCTTCTCTGGACATGCTCCAGGGCCTCGATGTCTTTCTTGTGGTGAGGGGCCCAAAACTGGACACAGTACTCGAGGTGCGGCCTCACCAGGGCTGAGTACAGGGGGACGATCACCTCCCTGCTCCTGCTGGCTACACTATTCCTGATGCAGGCCAGGATGCCGTTGGCCCCCTTGGCCACCTGGGCACACTGCCGGCTCATGTCCAGGCGAGCATCAATCAACACCCCCAGGTCCTTTTCCTCTGTAGAGCTTTCCAGCCACGCCGTTCTCTTGAAACTATCAGTTCAAGCACTTTTTCCTGCATCTGTTCTGCTTCTCTTCGTCACATGGCTCTTCTTACTTTTTTGCACCCCTAAGTTTTTCCCACAGCTTCTTTGGGTCATTGACCTTTGAAGTCTCTCAACAAGGCAAACACCTCATTGCACAAATTGTTGTGGGGTTGTTTGTATTTCAACAGTGAGTTTATGGAAGAGCAAGGTAGTGAGGAGGAGGCAAAAGATTTGGAACACTGTGGGGGCACACAGCACAGCTAACAACAAACATTCTTTTAGATAACCTGTTCAAAAAGGAAAAGGAATCTTCCCAGCATTTTTCCTGGCAACAGTTTAGTAACTGAAAGTGAGGCTATTCTAAAATTCCCACTACTAGAGCGTTGTATAGGAGGCTATTTAAACCATTCACTTCTTCCATTTATTCCAATTTAGACAATGAAATCAGAGTGTTTAATGAAGCTAATTTTTGTTTCCAGTCAAATGTCATTCTTCAGATTAAATTACTAGGTCTGCTCTGTCATGTACAAATCAAAGTTTTGTAGTACATTTAGTGAGTTAAAAGGTAAATTATCGTATCATATTGATTTGGAAAGGATTTTTTTAACATCAAGCGGATTTTAAAACACTTGTTGAAATAAAAATTTCAAAATTGAAACTCTTGCCTTAAATTTGAATTTTTTTGAAGGTATATGGGCTTTTCTCCTAAAGCCATAGCTTAAGCTTGCTATATGAATTTAATTTACGTGAAGTTTCCAGGCTTTGTAGACCCTTTCTGCCTTTAGCTTTAGAGAAGAGGTGAGGGTTTTCTTGAGAGGACCACAGTCTTTCTGAACTGCATTGGATCTGCATGTTTCTCCTACAGCAGCAAGGCATGTTCCACTGTAGTGACTGTCTATTTAAGGATAAATGTTCAGAAGTCTGATAATTCATGACTGTTAGAACGTCTGAGCTGGACTTGGCTGAAGTGAATTCCTGCAAGAAGTTATTTCTCCAGTGCCCCAGGGGATAACTGTGGATATTCTGGTATTGTGAGGCTGGCTGAGAAAGGTCACTGTGAAGAAACCTAAAATCTAGTTATATAGGCAAGGAAGGCGTGTGTCAGATTTGCAATTCATGATGCAGAATTCTTGTAATATGTTTTATAATTCATTGCTTAATTTTGTGTCTAGTCATCGTGCACATACATTGTAACTGATTTCATGCTACTTTTCTATCAAGCAGGAGGAAAGTGAGCACAAAGGACCACCTTACACTGAAATGAATACATAAAACATTAGTCACATATACATGTGTTTTGAAATCATTGCTGTAGTTTGGCAGTAACCTAAGAAACTAGCTATAATGCCACCCAATTAACAAACTAAAGAATTCACTAGTAGGGAAAAAAAAAAACCCCACCACTCCTCAAATTGTCTGTCAGATCTAAAACCTCCCTAAAATGGCTTTAAAATAAGATGTATTTAGAGAAAAAATGGAAAGTGTAGAATTAATGTCTATATAAAACAGGTATCAAAGGACAGCCTGCCTACACCATCTGAAAGGTGCAAATACTTCACGCTTTCTGGATCTGCATAGAGTCGGTGGCCCAGGATCTGATCAGATTTATGTGGGTTTTTAGAGAGGCTGCTTGTGATAGACCCTTCTCCTCTCACTGCACTCTTTAGTCCAAGAGCTGGTTTCTGATAGTGGATGAGCTCTCCAGTGGTTGGACCTGCCCTGCCTTGACTGTCTCAGTGTTGTGCAGTTCACTTTGCCCAGATGAGTTTGTTCTTTCTCCTGTGTTGCAGTGAGGAGCTAGGATGGTCAGCTGGTTGCATGCAGAGTAGCTCAGAGCTCAAAATGTTTTAGAAAGCTTGATGAAGTTTTCATATATTTCGTAACCGTCAAGTTTCAAATTAGAGATCAGTAATTAAAGAAGAGTGTGTTACTTGTATCCTTATATGTAGTAGGACTGCACACACGTCTCTGTAATTAGCCATAGGCACCCAAAATCACAGATGTAATCGTGCATTAAATGGAGGACATGACTCTGATCGAATCTTGCATTCACAATCACATTCCTTCTTGCTTAGATTTCAGAGTCTGTTGTCCAGATGGGCTTTGTTGGGCACCTAATTAGTAGTTAATCAAAAGCTCCTGCTGTGAACTGCTTCACAGCCGTCCTGGCATCCTAGCTGCTTGGTACACGTTCCTTGACTGCACAGAGATGAAGGCACAGGAACTGAAGTAGATGCTTTATCTCCTTTATGCATCTGACATAACTAAAGCAGCTTCCAAAGTAAAATCACCTCAGGATGCATTGGTTATCTGACTTCTGTGTATTAACAGCAAAATTAGTCTTGAAACATGTAAGTAGAAATACAGCCATGCATTAATGGTAATGATAGCGTAATATATTCTGAGATGAACTCACTGTTTTCTCTTTCCTTTACAGATTTTGGCAATCATTTCCATCATGTTTATTGTACTATCTACAATTGCCTTGTCCCTTAATACACTTCCTGAACTACAGGGTGTGGATGAATTTGGGCAGACCACAGATAATCCCCAGCTTGCCCATGTGGAAGCAGTGTGCATTGCATGGTTTACAATGGAATACCTCTTGCGGTTCCTATCCTCACCTAAGAAATGGAAGTTTTTCAAAGGCCCGTTGAATGCTATCGATTTGCTAGCTATCTTACCATACTATGTCACTATCTTCCTCACGGAATCCAATAAAAGTGTACTTCAGTTCCAAAATGTACGACGAGTGGTCCAAATATTTCGGATTATGAGGATACTCCGGATTCTAAAGCTCGCCCGGCACTCAACGGGTTTACAGTCCTTGGGGTTTACACTGAGGAGGAGCTACAATGAGCTTGGATTACTCATTTTGTTTTTGGCCATGGGCATTATGATCTTTTCCAGTTTAGTGTTTTTTGCAGAAAAGGATGAGGACGATACAAAATTCAAGAGCATCCCAGCTTCTTTCTGGTGGGCAACAATAACCATGACGACAGTAGGCTACGGAGACATCTACCCCAAAACACTTTTAGGTAAAATAGTAGGAGGACTGTGCTGCATTGCTGGAGTGCTGGTGATTGCTCTTCCCATCCCAATAATTGTCAATAACTTCTCTGAGTTCTACAAAGAGCAGAAGAGGCAAGAGAAAGCCATTAAGCGCAGGGAAGCTCTTGAAAGAGCAAAAAGGAATGGCAGTATTGTCTCCATGAACATGAAGGACGCATTTGCCCGTAGTATAGAACTCATGGACATTGTGGTTGAAAAGAATGGAGAAAGCATAGCCAAAAAGGATAAAGTTCAGGACAATCATTTATCTCCCAGCAAATGGAAATGGACCAAGAGAACTCTCTCTGAAACTAGCTCGAGTAAATCTTTCGAAACTAAGGAACAAGGATCTCCAGAAAAAGCCAGGTCATCTTCAAGTCCCCAGCACCTGAATGTCCAACAGCTAGAGGACATGTATAACAAAATGGCAAAGACTCAGTCCCAGCCAAACCTCAACACTAAAGAGTCAAGTCAGCCTGGAAAGCAAAAGGAAGAGCTAGAAATGGAAACCCTTCCTGGCCCTATGGTGCCCTTGCTGACAACTCGTGCTGATGGGATCATTGACATGAGGAGCATGTCCAGCATTGACAGCTTCATAAGTTGTGCAGCAGAGTTCCCTGACTCTGGCAGATTTTCCCACAGCCCACTCGCTACCCTTCCCTGCAAAGGTGGCATTAATGTGATTCAAGAGCAGAGCAGACCAGAGGGGAGTGGTGCTAGATTTGTGGAAATGAACTCAAGCTCTGAAGGCAGCCACCGTTCTGCTTTTTTCATAGAAAGTCCCAAAAGCTCCATAAAGGCCAGTAACCCTTTAAAACTAAGATCTCTGAAAGTCAACTTCATGGAAGAGGACACCAGCACACTGGTACCAGCATCAAATGTACTGAGAATATATCCAGACCCTCTTAAGAGCCGGGGAGCTGCTGCTGCTGCCACAGATACTTCCTTACTCTCTGACAGATCTCTGAAGAGCCCAGAAACATCAGTCTACACAACCGCCAGTGCACGAACACCCCCAAAGTCACCAGAGACGCAGACAGCCATAGCTTTCAACTTCCATGATGCTGGTATACACAAATACATAGATGCTGACACTGATGATGAAGGTCAGCTGCTTTATGATTCAAGTCCACCCGGAAATGTGAGTCCCAAGTACAATGTTACAAACAGTGGCTATCTAAAGCAAAAGGACAATGTTTATAGAACAGAGAAGAACCATCTAGAAGCTGCTGCTTTACCCACCTCCCCTAAGCTGATAGGGCAAAACTGCATTTACTCTATGGAAGGTATCACTGGAAGAAACCAGGGCAATCAGGAGACTGTAAGACTAGAAAATCACATTTCCCCAGAAGTCCATGTATTACCAGGCAGTGGAGGACATGCTAACACACATGATCAAAGCATCTGAGATGGGTTCCAAAAGAACTTACTGAAAGTTTAAAGGAATGTCTTTACAGTCAACATTAAAAAAAAAAAAAAAAGAGCTTCTGCATGGCATGAACTTGGCTGAAACAAGCCACTTGTTTCTAAGTCTGGGGGAGGTCCAGTGTGGGTTTGTGAAAATGTCCTTCTCTGAAACAACTCTAAAGATGTTGCCCACATCAGTCAAAAATAAGGATTGCAAATCATGATCACACATTGATCTCCTTTCATGTTGTCCAGTGAAGCCAATGTGACCAAATATCCATCCATTCCCCTTGAACGCTAGAGCTCCTTTTGGAATTACTAACATCTGATTTGCATTAGTTCCATAAAGGATGCCAAGGCAGCCAGATTTGAACTCTGGAATACATTGCTGGGGTTGGTATAAAGCTATCAAAAATACAATGTTCACTGCTTCAGGGCAGCTGTTGCCCATCTACAGCTTTCTCTGATGGATATTGTATCTAAAGGTAACAGGGAACACTTGCATTATTGGAAAGTTCAAGCGAAAATTATTTAAAACAACAGTCTAGAGAAACCAATTATTAAAATGCTCTGTATGTGTTTAACAATACGATATCCTGTAGGACCCGACGTTTTCTTTTGAAATATCAGCAGGGTGAGTTGCACCACTTGTGTCTAATTCTAAACATCCCCTAGAACATAGCGAAACTTGCACTTACCCTCTGCTAAAAATTCATACCTACCCCAGGGCCGGCACATGGCCCTCAGGGGACCCACAGCCCACGTTGGGAGTGTGTGAAGGAGCCATGCAGAAGCAGGACTCTCTGGAGGCATTGCAGCCAGATCCCCTTCCCAGTGCCAGGGAGCGCAGGGCTGGAAGTAGAGCTCAGCTCTCGCCCTACCTCTCCATGGAAGGGAGATGCTCGTTGCCCTGCCCCGCGGGGATGGTCGAGCGCAGCAGCGGCGTTAACTCTGCGGCCGTCCCCTGCGGTACGTGCCAGGGGAACCAGGATGGCTCCCCGGGCCTCTCCTTCCCGCCCACACGCTGACGTGAGGCATCAGTCAAAGTCTCGCCCTTGGCGTGGGAGAGGAACCGGTCGGTCTGAAGCTTTTTGTGCCTAAGCGGCACAGTGAAAGATATGCAAGCGTTACATAAATATGCAAAACGAGGGATTCGTTAGTGACCCGCCCCGGGCCTGACTGTGCTCTCTCTTGCGAGGAGGTTGGGCAGGAGAGGCTCCTGCAAAGCTGCGGTGCGAAGCAGCTGTGAGAGACAGGAGCATCAGGCCTGATGTTTTAATAACATCCAGTCATTTTTAAATGAAACAAGAAGAAAAAAAGAAAAAAAAAAAAAGGATCTGACCATTTTAAATGAACAGAACTAGCAGCCACCAGCCTAGGTTTTTAAAATATTATTGTTTCAATAAAGTTATGTCAAATTGTTTAGGAAATAATTTGTCTTTGTTTTTTAATCTTGGGGGGGGGGAAAGCACTTTACGTTGACTTTTCGTTGTTGTTGCTACGATGCTGGAGTAGGATAGCCGAGTGTAACAATCAAGCACTTTAACCAAGCACTATTTTAATTTGTGCCTCCTGTTGTGACCGTGATTTGTTACACACCTGTAGCAAGTCACAACCTGTCCTGTGATAACTGTTACGGTAATATTTTATGTTGTTTTCTGTTTCTACTGTAAAACTCGATTGTAAATAACTTTGTCAATGAGCGTTACCTGACCTATTTCTGAGTACCTGCCAGGGGCGTGTAACGATCTGCATGCAGCAGGTCTGGGGATGCGCTGAGACACGGGACGTGGGAGTGGAGGTGCACAGGCGGGACGAAGACCTCGAGCCGCTCGAGTCCGCTGTGTTTTGTTCCTTCCTATTGTAAAAAAACGCCGTCGATTAGTCCTGAATGTAAATGTCTGTCCGTCCGAGCTGTACAGTACTTCTGTCTGTAATCCATAATAGTGAATGCAGCATGTACGGACAAAAGCAATAAGCACATATATGTTTTAGGAACTATTCTGGGTTACAATGATAGCTTTGTTAGGTCTCTCCTTGGCAAAAACTGTACACGCATTGGAGTTAACTCCACTCTGCTCAGCCAACCCCATCTCCAGGCAGTGGGACACAGCCCGAGGTACCCGCTCAGAAGTCACCCTTGCATCCCAGCAATGCAAGACCCTGGGGAAGTCGCGAGTAAGACCTGAGCCACCACCTCAGGAATTAGCCCGCTGGCAGCAAAAGAGACCTCATGCCGTACAAAGAGTGACGTGGGAGGTACTCAAAATAACTTCAAGGCATCTATGTGTGCAAATGATACTCTCCAGAGTATTTACACAGGGCCAGTTCCTGAGGTTTGTTAGCTTTTACTCTGCCTTCACTCAGCCAAAACCACCGTTCCTCTGAGTGGGCTTTTTGTCTGGTGAAGGACTTTAGGATTTGGCCATAGTAAATACAAGTGTACTTAGAGGAACCACTGTATTGCTGAGATACTAGTTAAGATTTACGAAAAAGCAAAGTGACTCTCCAGAAGATAAGCTTTAAGTACTGATTTATTCTGTGGCTTTTCAAGGCCATAGAGAGGTGACAAGAAATCTTAAAGAGAACACTCTTAACATAATCTCGTATGTTTCAGTGATCATTCATGTCTGCCATCAGCACAAATGTAAAAAGAAGAAAAATCAGGGAAAATTTTTTGATAAAGCAAGTAACAGTGATTTCCAAATTAAATATTTTTAGAGCTGATGCTTTCATGTGGAAAAAAAAAAGTCATATTTTACATATCACGCAAGTGAACGTATTTAAATAGAGCCATATAGTGTAGTATTTACCACACTTTCATCCAAATTGATGTATTTGGTTTATAGATGGCACTGACAAAAATGTATAGATCAACAATTCTATCATTTTTTTAACTGTTAATCAACTGGTGCAACTCTCCTTGTAACCAAAGGCCCTCTGTCTGCCTTGTGTGATCACTCGCGACACACACCTTTTATCATCTGTTTAATCCTACCTTTAAAGTAGCATTTTACTGAATCACTTTTGAAAGCCAAATTCAAAAGTATCATTGAAAATCTACCTTTTAAGTCAGAATAGCCAAAGTCCTATAGATTTCTTATAGAAAGCAAATAATTTAAAATTAAGCATATAATATGCTTGAAGAGCATTTCTTTCTTATTTGTGTATGAAGATGTAGCTCTCATTTTGTGCCCAGTTGAAAACTAAGTATGTTTATTTTAATGAAGTAAAGCCTGAATATGAAGTATGTTTCTATATATGTGTGTGTGTGCATAATACACATATATATAATGTAAGCACTGGGAAATCTACTCTAAAATAAAGCTATGGTAGACTAAATCTGTACTCATTACAAAAGGAAAGGCAGTGCTTTGAAAACATAATGCTCACCATATCATACAGACACAAGACAGACAATTTTGTTTTATACTTTGTTTGATCCATGTTTCCCAAAGCTCGTAACAGTTGGGGACAATATGCAATATCTCTTGCATTCAGCTAAAGCGTGCAGTTTAATCACTGATATTTGGCATACAGGTCTGCGAATTGCCTGTACATCATGTATCAAGCCAGCTGACAGAGTTTTACCTGCTGCTGCTGCAGAAGACATCATATCTGAAAGGACTATGTACGTGTGATGTCTGCGCTTGCTTTTATCTTACGCCATCAACATTGGTTTTAATACATATGTATAAATATATATAATATATATTATATATGCGGAAGGAATGGGTGCAGTTTTCTTAACCAGGAGGCAAAGATCCTTTGAGTTTTAGCCTTGAACAGAGGAAAACAGCAGTCACACTGCAGTAGATTTCTCAGTGCCTTTTCTTAGAAACTTCACCTAAGCACACTTATGGGGGAAAAAAAAAAAAGAAACAAAACAGTCTCCTGTGAAACCCACATTTTTCTGAAAGGTTCAAGAGTCAATAAAGGTAGAAGATGAAAAAAAAAAAAAAAGGAAATGAAACCCCATGGAACGCACATTCTCTTCCTGAACATGCCGTGTGTCAAATGCTGGGGAGTATCTGCCTGCGTAAGTCACGCAGAAACACATCCGAGGCGGTCGGTTTCTTTGGCAACTATGGCTGTGATAAACTGTAGCCTTTTCTTCCCTTGCAGCTAATACGAGACACATTTCTAAGGAAAAACAGTATTCTCTTCTGGAAAATTGTAATGTATTGCTAATATTTGTACCTATTGTATATTTATGTCTTGACAGAATTATGACTGGTACAGTTTATAGTACATAGCAAGGGTATTTAAAACTCATCACAAAGACAAGGTTTCTAAAGCCAAGTTCTCTCTCTTTTGGTAAGCTCCACATAACATGATCTCCAGTCGTTTTTAACGCCTCATTTTAAAGCGAATAGTAGAATTACTGAATAAAGCAGTGAAGCGATGGAGACCATGTGGCACCAATGCCCTCCTGTGCAGCTCAGTCGGGAGCGAGAAGGGGAGGTGAGCTTCCCTGGCAAATCCAAATTAGCTCCAACTTCTTCATGTTTGGTCAGTCACTTCTGCTTACAGTAATCAGACTGAACAAATGTTACCTTAGGTTGCTTTAGGATCACTCACTTGGGGAGAATATGGCTTTAAATAGTTCTTGAATAAAGTACAGATGTTCTAGTTACCTCTGTACCTCCTGTTTGCCATTGTGTTGGCTTTATAAGTATCTGATGTGTGGAAAAGTCATGTGACTTTCATGCACTCCAGAGTAGTCTATTTTTCTGTTCAGATTAAAAAAAAAAAAAATATATAAAAAATATAAATATATATCTGTATTTTTAGCAAATTTATAATAGGGCAATCAAGTCAGATTTCTTCTTTTTGTATTACAGAATAATATATTAGACACTTTCTCAGTGTTCATTTACATAGCTGATCCCCTAACCTTTTTGTTGTTGTTATTTTCTTTTGTTCTGAAAAACATCTGCAACATCCCTCCTGGAATTATGTCTGCGAAAGGTCACCGAGTTTGTCTGATGTTATCACGTTTTCAAATTTTCCTGTTTGTGGTACTTAAAATAACCAGGAGCTGGCTATGGAAACTAAGATGTTCCTTCTGAGAAACACAGAATGGGCCAGACTCTGCCCTCGGTTATGGCAGTGTAAATGTCAGTGAATGCCTTCGGTGTTAGCCACAGCCTGGACTTCAGTGTTTTTCCAGATTTATATTGATTAAGCTGAGAGCATAAAAAAGAGATGCGATTTGAATCTGACTGTCCTAGTAATTATGATGGAATTTGGATAAGCATCAAAATTCGGGCTCTTATTTTAAGGCAGTGACCTGACAGTGCTCGGGCAAAAAAACTTCCACCTTCGGGGGGAGTCTTACCTGGGTTAAAACAGTTCATTTCCCACTGGGTTTTGGAATTTCTATTTTCAGTCCCAGACAAAATCAGGAAATGAGAAAAAATTACAGGGGAATGAAAAACCTGAGTGTACACATTCAGAAAGGGACTGGATTTAGATTTGGTTATGGTAAAGTCTGTCCATGTACCTGCTTACTTACTGATCTTCATTGTTGCTCTATAGCTCTACCATCACATAAATTGAATAAAAAGTCCATGAGATAAATGTGCATCCTGAAGTTATCTCATGGCTGGTTGAAGTTTAGCATGACAAAGAGCTTCGGACCAGCTCTGTAGCTCTGGCACAAATATTTTCTTTTGAATCTGCCCAGCAGTCTGGTCAGTGACCGTCCTTTTTCCAAAGATGGAGTTTTGGTCCCATTTCCTTTTGTTTGCTTGTGTGATTTTTCTTATGTGCCCACCACACTAGCCAATAAACCCAAAACCAGAATTAATTTGGGAAAACGTGTGTTTCAGAAAGTCCAGATACCACATGAATGAACAGAATAACAAGCAGACACAGTTTTGCATGTGATTATGTATAAGCAAGCCCTATTTACACATGAAGGTATTAAAACTGGGTAGGATTTTTCTTTTTTTGAAAGCAATTAATGCGGTAGCCTGCCGTATCTATCATCAGCGATCACATAAATCCTTTCAGAAGGCACCTTCCATATCAGTAAGTTTGCTTGAGCATAGTCAGCACAACTGTAGAAAGCTTCTAGTCAAACCAGTCTTAAATTCGCCCCTGCAGGTAGCTCTCCCACACCACGACATAAATGACCCAAATACCAACCAGCCCTTCAAAGAAGAGACTTTTATTTTCCAGCATGTGTTTCACACCCCATGCTGACCAGATTTAGGGTCTTGCACTGAAACTTTGTCTTGGCCAAAGGAAACCTTTAGAAAACTGAGTCTGCATTCAGAGTGTATATCCCCTTTGTTGCTGGTGTTACCTAAGCCACAAATAAGTGTCCTTTGACACCAAAGGTAGGGTGCCACATGTGTTCATATCTGTAAATACTAAGAATTTTGCTGTGCTTGATTCTGGCTGTATCGCACAAGAAGTCTTCAGTCTAGAGGCTTAGAAAAGAAAGCTTAATTTTTCTTTTTAACTAGAAATAATACTACTGATATTCTGTAGGACTGAACAAGGTTTAACCTCTGACGCTTTTAAAGGGATCTTTTCAAGACTAGTGACATTACCTTCAAAAAATAATCATCAGGCTGGGCTCAGTAAAAATACCCACCCAAACTAGAGCCTTGTGGAAGCCAGGAAGCCAAATTTGCATGAAATGCCAAATTCTTTGCTGCTGTAAGTAAAAGCCCATTGAGGTCAAACGAATGAAGCTGTGCCCCATTTAGCCCAGTACAGAATTTGGACTCGTATCTCTAAAAGCTAATGGAAGACTAAAAGCTCTGTATGACCTCAGGGATGGAGGTATCTGTCCACAGCATCTAGGAGAGAACCTAGGTGAGGGAATGGGTGAGGTAATGGGAAGCAGGTCAGTGAAAGCCTGGAAAAGGATTAAATCCTTCAGGCAAGAGGGTAATAATCACATCATCCCAATCTTGACCAAGCATCCCTCCACATCAGCTCACTCTTTCTGGGCTTGATGCTGCACGCAGTGTCCCAAACTCACAAATGACTGTCCCTACAGCAGGACCACAAGCTCAGCCACACAATTCAACACTGTTAGCCCATGGTCCAGGGACTTACAGATGCTGGGAGGACACTACTGGCAGATGGGCCGTCAGTAATCTTTGGCTGTGTCACAACCTCTGGTCCTATTGGTAATCTCCATTTAAGACCATTATACCATTCATCAGTTCTTCTCTAGTCTCCATATTTCATTTCAGAGCTCTGCCCATTATGCCTCTTCTTCCTTTTATGTTCCAATGCCTCTAAATACCATTAGCCACGTGTTGGCTTACACAATCACTGGGATTTTTTTTGTTTATATCAGTTTTGTTGGCTCGTGGCAAAGATGTACAACATTCCCTCTCCCAACCCCCTCCCCCATTCTCTCTGGCTTTTTGGTGGTGGGTGCAGAACATTGGTTTTGCATTGAAACATTTCCCACTGGTGTGGTGGGGGTGAGTGGTCGTGGGAGCAGCATCTCCAAGCACTTTGAAGCCATGATACTGCAATCAGAAAGGCCAGCCACAGCTACCAACCAAACTCGCTTTCCAACTAGATTAGCATTAAAAAATATCCCCCAACTTACTGCAGAAAAATCCTGCTTTTTAATTAGACCAGTGAAGCAGTTCCTGAATGGGGAGAAAACACTTAATGAGGCACTGTTGCAAGTACTGTTTAATAATGACTCCAGACCCACGGAAGGATGCCCGGGGTGGTCTGTCGCTGTGCTGCACGTTGTGGCTGCTCAGCGTTTCACCAGGGAACAGCTTCAGGCCAGGGAACAGCCTCAGGTCTTCCTTCTCCAAATGCACAGGATGGCTGCTGGACCTGTATTGTGGCCCATGAGCCCCAGGCAAGGGCTTCCCAGTGTAAACCTCAAAGGACCAGTGGTGAGCATCCCTAGTCATTAAAGAATAAGCAAGCTGTGGAGTTCCCTTTAAAAGAAAACTGTACTATTTAACAACAAATGAAAACTGGAAAAACGTAAGTTTCCTGTGACTCTGCTAGTACGCATGGATCAAATTGCTTTTGTATCTGGAATTTAAAACAAATTGTGATCCAGCTTGAGAAAGGGCAGAACATACGACAGGTTTCTCCATTGCCTTGCACTTCAGTGATTTTTTAACCTGCACAATGGGGAGGCAATGGGGAATCCAATCAAGCGTGTGTGTAATGTGCTTCATGCCTCTGCCCTGCAGCCCAGCAGATCCTGCACATCTTGCACAATCTCTTCATTGGGTTTTCTTGGATAGACTAAAGGGGTAATGCGTCAGCAGATGTTTTCTCCCCATTTAAGCAACACTTCAATACCCTGGCATTTTTGGGTGATTACAGCAACATTAGCCATATACTAGTGTACTTAAGAGTCTTACTTTTTTTTTTTTGTAACTTTGATTTAGTCATTCTTTGTTTAAGTTTATTGACCTCTCCAGCTGTTTACGTGAACAAATTATTAAAAAAAAAAAAAAATCAGTGTCTTTATCTGCATGTAGTAGTATGGAACTGTGATCTATGTGTGACATTCAGAAACTGTACTGTCTTGTAAAATATGTCCAAATGTCTAAAGATTTTAAAGCAATGGTCCCTTACTACAGACTACAGAAATAAATAAAAAGGTATGGATAAAACCAAAGCCTTTATTTGCTCTGTTTCGTGATCATATATATTGGCCAAAAATATAACTATCATCAGTTGGCACCGAGTTTCTGCTTTAGCTCATTGTGGTTAACAGCAGGTTTAGACATATGTTATTTGCTCACGAATAAGGCCATGACTCAGGAAAGCAGTGGTGAGCTTGACACATCCTGTTTTAAGTCTGACAGATTCAGTGCACAAACCTGCAAACTTGTAGTGGTTTCACCTTGGCTAAACGCCAGGTGCCCACCAAGCTGCTCTATCACTCCCCTCCTCAGCAGGGCAGAGAGGGGAGAGGGAAAAGATAAGATGGAAAAAGACGACTCCAAACTCGTGGGTTTGGATAAAGGCAGTTTTAATATAGCAAAAAGCAAGACCGCGCACTGAAGCGAAGCAAAGGAAAAACAAAAGATTATTCTCTACTTCCCATCAGCAGGCGATGTCCGGCCACTCCCTGGGAAGCAGGGCTTCCAAAAGCTTAGTGGTTACCCCGGAAGGCAAAACGTTGAAAAAATGAATGCCTTCCGTTCCTCCCCCTCTCCCTCAGCTTCCCATTGCTGAGCAGACGTCATATGGTATGGAATATCCGTTTGGCCAGTCTGGGTCAGCTGCCCTGGCTGTGTCCCCTCCCAGGATCTTGCCCACCCCCAGCCTACTGCTGACGGGGTGGAAGAAGGGTTGGAGACACAGCCTTGATGTGTGCCGGCACTGCTCGGCAGTAGCCACAACACTGGTGTGTTATCAGCACCTTGCTGCTACCAATGCACAGCACTGTGAGGGCTGCTATGGGGAAATTAACTCCAGCTCAGCCTGACCCAGTACAGAACTTCAGCCCTCACCCTCCGTGGACAAAATCTACCCGCATCTCTCATAGACGTGGCTGGGCTTAGGGACTAGGGCATCTCCCAGCCCATCTGCATGGACCAGGGATGTGCAGCACATGGGGGGATCCCTGTCACATGCACAGCACCTGGAAATCCATATCTTGATTGTGCGATTGTGCAGATGCAGAACCAGATGCAGATAAGAGAACAGCCAAGGTTTGGAGACAAAGAGATTTGGATGTGAAAACCAGACAAACGGGCTGCTTTTGCTGCTACTTGAGGCAAAAACTTGGACTTTCTTCTAGAGCCACTGTGGTTTTCCTCTCCATTAGATTAAGCAGTGGGTTAGTTAAATTATGCAAGTAATCAGAGCAAAGGTAATTTAAACTGCTCAGGAGTATCTTCTTTCAGTTGATTACATAATTTTTTATTTTTTTTAAAAAATCTGAAATGCAGTTTCTGTAAGAGTCTTCAAAGCTTTAATCTGAACTCGCTGATTTATGGAGTCTTTGAATTATGGCCGTTTTAAAATGTAAAAAGAACAAATAAGCAGACATTTCTACCCATACTGACCATTTGTGCCATTCCACACACCCCACACCCTCACAGAATTTCTGCACATACAAAAAAAGACTAAGTGCACGGTTCTACATCTTATTTTATACAGCCACCACATTTGCAAATGGAAACCAGAAAGTTAAATGCTCAAGGGGACAAATCTCTCAGAAGTCCTGCATAGCAATTTTAAAGGCATGTTTCTGCATTTACTTGTGTTAATTTCAGTTTAGTAAGATCTTTTTACGAAAAATCTAAATGATGAAGCAAGTGTTTCATAACAAACAATGACAACAACATCTAATAAGATTAAGGCACTGAACTTGAAGGAAAGTTTACAAAAGAGGAACTAGAAAGTGGAGGAATTCTTGTAATACATGTCTTCCTCCTCCAGTTTCTGCTAATAGTTTTTCTTGTTATTTGCCTGCCAGCCTAAGCATGCAAGCTCCTGAGTAATAATCCAGTATCTGTAATTATACTGTCCAAGGAGGTTTTATCTAAGAATCGATTTACTTTATCAAGTCAATTAAAATAATGCCTATCTTCTGAGGCATTGTGGTTCATTATTGTGTGCCAAACATATAGATATGAAATATTTCTGCCCTAGTTAACATATACAACAGAAAATTCCTCGCTTTGCCTAGACCCTCCACCCCACATCCCTTCAGACCTGTTACTTGCATGTGCTTCATGCCAAGCCAATGCACTAACTAACAGGTTAAACTAAGCCACAAGGCAGAAGCACCATGCAGAAAGCAGGATGCCTCCCAGCCCATGTCACTGGTGGCAGCTCAGCAACCACAGAGCGGTCACTGCCTGGCCAGCACCAGCCTCAGTGTTACTTCAGGCACCAGCTGCCAAACGTTACTGGTGCCAAGATCGGTAGATTTACTATTCTTCCAACAACATAAAGCATTTCCCAGACTTTACACAGATTAATGAAATGCAGCAGCTTTTTCACATTTCTAGTCTCCTGTCCTTCATCTCCTCTGGCCCACGTCCTCAGGCAATCGCTCCTCCCTGGCTCCATCAGCAGGAACCTGACTATCTCTTCCTCTCCACTTGGATGGATTTTCCTGTGATATGTCTTACTAAGGCTAAACTAGGCACAATTTTGTTTCTTTCCTTGTTGCACACCATTCTTTGATCCTACAAAACCACTGTTATCTGTTTTCCCCACACCCACAGCAAGCCAACATCTGCCTCACACTGAGCGAGACAACAGCCAATAATACCAAAGGTTAATCAAACAAAACCATCTGGCGAGGGAGTGCACACCCCGAGTCAGGGCGTAAGACCCCCAGCGAGCCCCCACCCCCGAGCACTGTTAGGGTTCATCCAGCTCTTCCCCATCACTCCATGGGGCAGAGGGACCCAAGAAGAGCAGCACAGTTGTGGGGGCACACTGCACGGAGCACAGGCAGCCCTCGCCCGTGCCTGGGTGCTCCTTGCTGTGTCCGCATCAGCTGTCTCCACAGCCTGATATCACGGCACAGCGTAGCACTTTACATCATACAATTAAGCACAAATGTTAAATTCATACTAGAGAACGATCTGGCAAGTGAGTGCTGTGCTTTGTTTGCCATTGGACACTTTATTGTGTTACTTTTAATTCTCTCTCTAATAACCCCAGTGGAGTTTTTCCAGAGTTCAGCTTGGCATGCAGTGCTGCAAGTTTCGCTGCTGAAAGTACAGATGGTGCAGCATGGCCCTCGCTCCTAGAGATGTCACTGCCTTCTCCAGGGACATTTCTGGTCCCATGTAACATCATATGGTGGCACCAAAGCCAAGTATGATGTTTAGGCATTTCAGCACAGATGAACATGAGAAAAGGTTCAGTTTTTCAAAATATTTGCATCATTTCAGAAGAGTCGGTAACAATTTAAATGATTTACAAGTTTTTTGTAGGAAAATCTCTGCTTATAAAATACGGATTAGATTCTTCCGTATTGTCTCATTCTGCATACTTACCTTTCTTCCTACTTTCTGGAAGGAAATTGAGCTACTAAGAGATGAGACACCATTATTATTCAGCAAGCAAGAGCATTTAGAGGTAACTGTGCCCCAGAGTATCATCTGCAACCATGCAGACAAAAGCTGAAACTAATGAGTCACAGCAATAAAATTTTGCAGTTTCTAGTTAGAAACGTGAGCACTGAGCATTAACCTTAGTTTTGGACAATTAGAGCGAATTCGTGCAACATTGTGTCATACAATTTCATCCCTATAGAATTAAACAATGAACGCACATCTCTAATCTAAAGATTACACTGGATATAGCTTATGTTTTGCTATATCCAGTGCCATTTTTATAATGTTGGCAGACACGTGGTTAGCAATAATTTAAGCTAAAATGAATTGGTCTATGTGCTGAACAGAAAAAATACATAATGTAAAATGCTCTTTTCATGTCTTGATGATAATTGGTCTTAAAATGAACTGCACAGTGATGCTGCTTCTAGTGCTTCCCTAATGGTGGAGAGGTGAACACTAGGGGACATTCAGATGAAGATTGATCCAGGCATGAGAAAGTGTAAATGTAAATTATTTAACAGAAATTAATTCCTATAGATGTTCATGGTCTAGTTTTACTCCTCTTTACAGACAGATTTAATAGCCAGATGATACAATAAATTGGGGACATTATTTTCTGAATCATGAGAGGCTGGAAAAGTCAAAAAGCCTTAAAAAAATTAAGTCCTGAAAGTGCAGGAGTCTGAGGCAGAGCTTGTCAAATGCCCACAATGCTACACAAGCATGTACTTACCTTCGGAGCCTCTGGTACCACTTTGTACTTGTGTGGCTATACAGAAGTTGCTGCCTTTCATTGGTGTGACCCCATCATAGTCAACACAGTGTGGATGACACTGGACATCTAGCTGAGCATCTAGTGGGCTGGTCGTGCTGACCAGCTGGCCTAGGTAAGGGAAAGAAGTCTTAGTCTCACATGTTATAGCAACTACATCCAAGCTCCTAAAAACAAGCTCAAGGCAAATAGTATGACCATACCTCTAACCATTTTTTTTTCTATGATTAGTCATTAAAAGCCATGAGTCTGTTGGAAGACAGCTATTAAGTGCTATCTAATAGTATACAAAAAATTTGACCAATTTCTGAAGGTCTGATTGACCAGAAGAATCTGTGGCTTTATTTATTGTTTTTCACATTAGCAATATTGGTTTCCACTAACATTTTCTAGCAAACAAATATTTTTGAGGCTTTTCAGTATGAGGTAGGATGGCTGCATGGAAAAAAGCAGACCACCAGCTGTCCCTCTGGGAATCCAGCAAAAAGGAACATTAGATTTCCTGTTAATGTAAATGAGCTCATTAGCTGGGTTGACTTCAGCAATTCAGAGCCTCTATTCCAGGAAATACAGGCATTGTATAACAAAAATTAAGAGAAAGTGAAGGAAGGATTTTGCAAGTATCTGTTTCCCAACTAAATGCTTTTGGTATTCTGGTGTTAGGGTGGATGAATGGAAGCTGTGATGGGATATCCAGCTGACTGGACCGTAGCGAGAGCTGTAGGAAGACTTTATAGACATACTGGCATACTGAAAGAGGATTTCCAGGACACCAAGCGTCCCATACTGTGTTGCAGTTTACTTAATACATGCATACATTATAAACAGTTTGTGCAGTTGATACTCTATTCATAGAGTTCCAGAATAAACTTGCAGAATAGCATTCCTTGAACTTCCTTATGTAAAGTTTCACCACTGTTGCTATTACGAGCTTCTAGGATGCCCCGATGGTCTTAGCATAATGGTAAGGTCTGAGAATGTCTGAGCTCTGGTCTGGTTCTGCCTGAGCACCCTTCAATATCAAGAAGACATATCTATTTCAGGAGAGTCATTTATTAACATTAATCAGTGTTTTGAGAACTGTATAGTATATTTAGCAAGATAATTAAGAGTGCAGTACCAGGTAGGAAAATAAGTTTTATGGAAAAAAAATCCTCACAGTGAGAAAGAATAAACAAAAATATGTTAATTTTGCCATAACTCATGTTATTCAGGAATTATTTTTCTGATTTTATTCCCTAGCCTTCTAGTTAGGGAATAAAATGAGAAATCTCTTGCTCTTTCTGCCTTAATCGCTCTTTTTCATCCTGCTCCCAGAACATGTATCCTGTTCCTTAAACAGACACCTTGCCCTCCTATAAATAGCATGCCTCAGTGCACACTGTGCAGTTCACCTGCAAAGCAACACCACTACCGACTGCAGAGCTGTATGGGAAGAAGAGATCACTTTGACAGCAAATCAAGCATGTGAAAGTTAGAAAGCACCAGCACAGCAGTCGTGCCTTTGCCTGCTCTTCCAGCAGCTGGGCACGGCTGGAGGCGGGCCGCAGCACTCATGCTCCAGCATAATGCATGAGTGAAGCAATGACCGTGTAAGAACTGCAGAGAAAAATAGAGCTCGGAGATTTTCTGACATTCAAGGGTGATATTTTGCAAGTGAAATAATACCCAGATGCACAAATGGGTAGAGGTGGGAGGTTCCTCTCCCTGGACACAAAGAGCTGCCCACGAGCCCCTATTCAGAGCACTTTCCCTTCCACAGTCAATGTCCCAGACGGTTTTGAGTCCAGCATCCCCCTATGGCTTACTGAGAGCATGGTATGTGCGGGTCTTAGCTTTTCCACTGTCTCTAGACTCTGAGAGCCTGCGCATTTGCTTCACCACCTCGGCAGGGAGGAGGGTTACCTTGCATACTAGCGACACCGGCCGGTCATCCCACCGCGGGGAGTGAGCAGAGCCCTGCCACGCCAGGCACCATTGCCACCCCGCACTTCGCTCTGCTCACCCATGCCAGCCCACATCAGAGGCCATGAGTCGCACCACATCCACCTCCCGGCATGCCCACCCCTCTGAGCTGATGCCCAGTCCTTGTGCATGGCGAAAAGTTACAATCTCTGTTTCACAGATGAGGAATTTTACCACAACAGGCCGAGAGGTGCCAGCTGCCTCACTTTTTAGCTGATGCTAATGCTCACAGCTTCAGAACATTAACTTCTGAATAGCCAGAACAGGGGTGCAAGTGTCCCCAAAGATACTAGGTGTTTATGCCAAGAGACGCTGGGGGTATTCCCAGGGGTAGGATTACAGGCTTCCAGGCTACTGTCTTGAATGTTGAGCATCCTTCCAAGGGGGGGGGGGGGGGGGGGCAGGGGGCAGAGGGAGAACCGAATACCCCTTATATTGGAATAAGAAGCCCACATTCTGGACGTCTGAAGTCTGTCTCTCTCGCTCATCTGTTGTATCTCCCCTATTAGCTCTTTCCTTCAGAAAAGAATTTCTCAAAAGCTTTTTTCAATATAATTCTCTGCCTGAAACAAGAATTTTCTCCACCATGGGTGAAAAAGCTGGGTGTCTCTCCTTTTCCTGGCTGTTACTCAAGGTATAAGATCCATACCCCTACCACAAGCCACGCTGGGACTTCTAATTGGGTTTTCCTCCCACTTCAACTCCCTCTACCATCTGTTTCTCTTTCTCTCTTGGATGACACATCCCTCAGTCACTGAGCAGTGCCACCAGGATGCCTAGAGACTCAGCCAGAGCAGTGCCGTCCCTCTTCCCCACATCCTCGATGGCCATCAGCATCAACTTCGGGTACGAAATAGGATTCCAAATCACCACGTCCCCATGTGGAGACAGGGAGTGTTGAGACACTGGTGGATTGATGTACTCCAGTCCCCGTTCCTGGCTGGATTTTAGCTCCAGCTTGGCAGGAGGGTTTCTTTGAAAAGAAGGCAGAAACCCCAGTGTCCTTGAAGTCCAGAGAAAAACTTACACTACTCTCAGCAGGGCTAGGGTCCTACCCTGCGTTTTTAAATAGCAGCAGAGCTGTTAAAGCTATGACACAAGTGTTTGTTCTGCTTAGATTTAACTCACCGCTATGCTTGCAGCAACCAGAAACTCCCTGTGTCCCCAATGCTAACAAAGGCTCTGGAGCCTCTCTGCTGAGATAATTGGTTGCCCCAGGCTTCAGTAGGATTCGGTCACTGTTTTCCACTGCTGCATCTAAGGAGATTACTAAACTGTTGGAAACATGGCTACTTCTTCTGGCTCAGACCCCCAGTTATGTTAGAGCTGTTTTACTGCAAATGGAAATACTAGAATTTTAAACAAGTATGTAAGTGATGCTTGCTCATTAGGAAACTTGAAGTTAATGTTGCCTACACCTATTACCAATGTTTTCAGAAGTAATTCATTAGCTGCAAAAATCTTCTTCCACATCGCAGGAGATGAAACAAAAAATTAGCTATTTTACTTTTCTTGTTAATTCCTCCCTTTTGGTCTTTTTCTTCTCAGCATCCTCCCCTTTCCAAGCTGCCAAGTTGGGACATGAAGTCTTAAAGACAGAGCCCACAACAACGCATTTCAGATGAGCTCTTGCCCAGGTACCATAAGATGGTACCCTCCACTAGTTCCTCTAGTAATACTTTACTCATGCATAGGCTTTTCTGAGCAGGGTTTCTTGAACTGTCAGTCCCCACCTAACAGAGGAGCAGTAGATAATTTTCAGCTGTGGCCTCTGACTGCCAGAGGCGTGGTCCCCATATATCTCAGCAGCTGAATACAAAAAGGCTGGTTCTGCTAAAGACGAAGCAGAGCCCTCCAACACATAGCCTACTGCTCAGCCACAGCGCACCAATTTAGAGGGATTTCTTTTACCTGTGGTAAATCTAACAACTGCATTTTTCATGGGGTGAGTAAGACCACGGAAAATTATTTTCTCTCTACACTTCAGCTCCTCTTTTTGACCCTAGAAGAAAAGCAACATATGTAAATGAATGATAGAGGGAGAGAGGAGAGTCTTGTAGGTTTTTTCTTTCAAAGAAAATGTACTGAGCATTGAAGTCAAAGTCCTATTTTGTTCAACCTGGATGAGCTTTCCTGTTTCTGCACAGAAGGGACACAGCTGTCTGAAGCCATCCCTGTCCGAGGCACCTTGAATGCGACAAAGAGGATGTTTTCACCCTGTTGCCTCTCTCATACAGATCTCTGCTTTGCTGACAAATTCAAGGAACATCCTTTCTCCAAGGACATGGAATTGCTTTGATATATAAGGAAAAAGAGTAAGAAGTGACGGATTTACTTATTGTCCTGGAGAACATCTGGCTGAAATGCTCATCTCTAGCAAACAAAATACACTCAGTGCCATCTGCAGAGGGCATGGCGTGCTGCTTTGTGTACCCACGATACCTCCATCCCACTGCAAGGCAGCATTGGGGGGAACAGATCTGGCAAAGATGACTGCCACTCTGGTGGGTGCCCATCCACATACTCAAGTGCTCCCGCATTTGGCCTGCCTGTTCCACTGTGAGAATTGCACACAAGAGGTTAAAAACACTAGTGTCCGCTTATGTCTTACACACACATTGTGGATGGAGATCGCAAGGTTGGCATGAGAAGCAGCCAAAGGAGGGATTTCTGTGGCACTAGAACAGCCCTGTTTTCGCTAGAGAATGTGGCATAAGCAGATGAACGGTTTCTACACAAATTCTTGAAGGCCACGGTGTCTGCAGTGAGATGTTTTGCTTCACTTTCCATGAAATGAATATTAAAGTCGATACCCGTAAGTATGCTAATGAGCTAAAAGTAGTACATGCCAAACATATATGATGATACTACTCGAGCCTCCACCTGTATCATGTTAAACATCATGCTAGGGAGGGCAACAGCTAAGGCTGGGGTATAAAGGGTACCAGGGGAGTTACCCCTGGGGGAGAGAAGAGATTGAAGACCCAGAAGAGACAGTCAATGGGTTTGTGCTCGTTCTTCTCCACCCAAGACAGGGGCGCCTTTTTGGTAAGCATTGCAATTTCATCTTTTGGTGAAGAATACCCGGGATAGCATTTTGCTGGCATTATAATCATATGTTAGTGCTGTTACCGTAAGCATAGTTACCAACAGAACCCTGAACTCTTTGGATCTGCCACTTTAATAAACTTTGTTTCAACGTTGCAAAACCGTCTCAGTGAAAGTCCTTGAGGG
>VWZZ01000429.1:6540-39922 GCA_013399095.1 Psophia crepitans
GCCAGGGAAGGTTCAGGTTGGAGATGAGGAGAAAATTCTTCTCGGAAAGGGTGGTCGGGCATTGGAACGGGTTGCCCAGGGAGGTGGTGGAGTCACCATCCCTGAGGGTGTTTAAGGAAAGGTTAGATGTGGTACTTAGGGACGTGGTTTAGTGGGTAATAGGTGGTGGTGGGATGGTTGGACTAGATGATCCCTGAGGTCACTTCCAACCTTAATGATTCTATTCTATTCTATTCTATTCTATTCTATTCTATTCTATTCTATTCTATTCTATTCTATTCTAAGCATTAGTCTTCTCTTAAATTCAAGTGCCTAACTGAACAGAATTTACTATCTTAAGAACATGCCTAGACAAAGAAGCAGCGCCATACACTCCTTGCAATATAAAGTAGTGCTGATGACACATACCAAGGAAATAAGAAACTTGAATTTAAGTTCTGTTTCATCAAGAGCAAATGCAGAATGTACTTTGCAGGAGAAAGCCTTAACAACTGAGTTATGAAATAGTTGAAGTAAAATGAAGGAGGGGAATAAAAAATGCATTCATTGGAAGCTGGATACCAGGAGCGCTAAAAACTTGGACACCTAATTTATTTTATGTTAAAGAATAGTGGACTGAAAAATGAAGAGCTTTTTAAAAAGAAAACAGTATAGAAGGCTGCCCCTTTATAATCCTGCACTGCAAATTACAAGTGCAATATTCCTCTAGTTTTCTCTCTTTACCTTGTTTGTCTTCCACCTCTTACAGTGTCGTATCTGAGGAAAGACATTTTTCCAGTTTACCTGCAGTTTGGTAGTTTTCACACTCTTCTGAAATATGGTTTTGTTTCTGAATTGCCATATGTAGAAGACAGTACTCAACACATCATGGATGAGAACTTCAACTCACACAATATTTTCTGAAAAAGACGGGAGGCACTGAACTTTCCTTTTGATCACCCATTTGAATGAAAACCTTCATGGATCCTGTGCTTTGAGCCAATTTCATATTCACAAGCTACACCAGGTTCTGAGCTAACCTCAGAATTTAGGTACTTCTATCTTTCATCCCTGAAAGAATATGGACCAAGCCCTAACTAAACAAATTTCCAGACATCAAATTTAAGGTAACCTAAGATCTCTTTTAGTCTTATCTGGTATTAACAAAATATTCATTAAAAATTCAGCATATTAATATATTCATTATTTACCTGATTGTCTCTTAGGTAATACCTGGAACAATCTGGCAGGCAGTTCACAATGCATAAAGTTAATACTGTAAACTGAACTCTCAAACTGAAAAAGAGACCTACTGCAAATGCCCCAGTGCTTGTGAATTATTCAAGGTAACTCCTCACATATATGGTAAGTTTTTTGATCAGAGTTGACTTGTCTTATATCAGAGAGGTAGAGTGATTTCTTATTTATGAAATATGATGAAAATATTTCCACAGAAATAGATAGTTCTACTATCTTCAGTTCTGATACTTACTTTTCACTGTGTTATATCAGTCACAAACCAGGATTTAAGGAAAATTCACCTTGCTGGTCAGGACAGTAATTTGATTAGTCACCCATAAACAATTCATAAGCAATTCCGTCTTTCATGGAAGCTATAAATTGGTAGAATAAAATAACTTCATAGAAAGTTTGCCTATAGGGTCAAGTTGTTTTGCTCATATTTTGTCTCAGGAACATGGTCCAAGTTACATTCAAAATATTGCTACTGCCGAAATGGAGAATACCACTTCTATGAAATCAAGGATTTGTTGTTACCCTAAATAAAATATTAACAATGTAAGCAAAATATAATTTATTATTGCTGACTACACTAACACTTTAATCCTAATTAATACAAGAAAGTCACATTAATAATATGCTTAAATTTTATAGACAAGAAAAAGTGTTATTATCTACATCTTTACTTCAGACTTATTGTCACCCTTCCAGTGTCCTCTGCATCATAAAGCTGATAGCGTCAGCTTCCTCAAGCAGAAAGGTGATTTGTTCTGTGTGTTATCAGTGAATCAACTCTGCATTAGGAGGAGCTATGTTGGAGATGAGAGTCCCTTAATTCTCATTCTTCAAGTCTGATTTGGAGTACTTTTATATATTTTCTTACTTCACCCAGCTCCCTGGTCATTGGTATCCAGTTAAAGTTCAAAAGTTGCCCAATAGCATCGCCCAATCTCAGCTGTCAACAAGGTTGCTACACTATGACCATTTTGCTTGGTGAGACCTTTATCCTGCAATAGTCACAGAATTGAAGCTGGAGCAGGGCAGGAAACAGTTACCTCAGCGGTAGATAGTTCTTACAGCAAGGAAAAATGTACCTTGGCCAAAGCAAGCTTTGACTAGTCTGAGACCCCTCATGGTAGTAACAATATGAGGCCTACCTTCTTGTACCAGCAAGAAAAAAAGAAAAAAATCACATTTAATGAGTTATAAAACTATGCACAATTGGTTCATTATTTCTTAATTCTTGGACTCAAATCTGGAATGAGAACAGTAGTTTTCTTGGTGAAGAAGCCTGGCCTGGAGCAGAGCACAGCTTGGCTCAGGACCTCCGATGTGCTGACTACAAGGATGCTAAGCAATCTGAACTGTTTGATTTGGTGACCATTTGTCCTCGACTCAAGAACAGCATATACATTGTGTCTATGACATAAAAAGCATCTCAAAAGCCATAATCCTGCTGGATTTCAGCAGAATTTTATAGAAGATCTATTTTTAACACAAAAACTGTCCCTCGTTAAATGTCAAGCCCTTTTCTTCACAACATGTGGCAAGTAAAGCAATTGTAACATGCGGATATCAGAACAAAGAGGAAAAAAAATATTCAACCTTAGTGTCATAAAAGGCTGAATAGTTTGGTACAAAATTATAATAATTAAAAAATACATATTAATGTCATCATCCAGATAGGATGATTCTAACAAACTTATGACCTAACCTATTGAGTACAAAAACTTAAAATAAGAAACTCACAGCAATATTATTAAGATTCAGAAACATATGTATTTTCCATAAAATTACAAAACCTCATACTTTCTCCATCACAGTATATCAAGCTCCTTTGATGTTTTTATGGCTAAGATGCCTAATATCCCTTTTTGGTAATCACTGTCACTTACAGTAGCAGATGTTTGATTTGAGAAGGCAATTTGTTAAATTCTGAGTAGCAAATTATAGTCATACCATACAGCTTGTTAAATGATTAGTATATAATCATATATTTATTCTTAGGTGTTACACTTTTGGAACAGCTGAAATGTTTTGAAGATCTATTTTTTAACAAGGACATTAGAAAGCTGTAACATAACATCTCATCGTAATGAACAGATCAAAATTCTTTTCAAATTATTAGTAATCAATTCATTTTCTGGTCAACGTGATCGTGCATGCATTTAAGCATTTTGTGGTAAAAAATATCAAGAAGATGTATTTATTGCAGGAATGCAGTTTAAAAAATCACAGGTATTTCCAAAAGCAAGCTTTATGAAATATCTGAGTAACTGAGTAACTGTTTTCTTTAACTCAATATATAAACGTATGTAAGTAAAAGTATAAAGTATGTCTGCCCAAATACATCCTTTTTTGCAGGTAGTAACAGACAAAAGAGTATCACTGAAGCATCAGTGTTGAAGATGACTACTAATCATCTAGATATTTTCTTAAAAGAGCTTCATAGACACTCTTATACGGTACACATAACATATTCCTATAACAGTAGAGTGTGTATTTCTTATCCAAAATAGCATGTCTTTGCGTGTAGAACTTTCAGGATTTCAGCCTTCAGTAGAGCACCATTGACACAGAAACAGCAGAAAAAAATAGTTTAAGATCATTAGAGGTTGATTGATTTTCCTGATAACACCAGCTGTGCTAATCATGTAACTTATAAAAAGCACAGAGAAAAATGAGTGAACTGAAACACTGCTAATCTTCACTCAGCAAAATAAACAAATATGACAGAATTATTTTCCTTACTTCAGAATATTTTTTCCTTGTAAAGGCATAATTTTATGTTTTTACGCATTTCCTCTGCATGCATGCATATATTAGAAGAAAATGGACAGAAAGAATCAGTAGTGCAAGAACAGAGATGCTGAAAGTAATATCTTACTATGCAAATAAAAGACTAATAAAAATAAATAAGATTTTTTTTATTTACTTCTTCATCTGGTTCATGTCACCATGATGTGTAAAATCAGTTAGTGTGAACATTATAGAGTACCTATTCTCAATTGCCTAATATTAAAACTATTGTACTCTAATCAAAGTATGATGTTCAAATAGTCTATTTCTAATTTAAGTTAAAGCAAGAACAAAAGAAGAAGAAAACCATATATAATTCAACCACCATATCTAAATTTCAGAAACTGAAGACAATAATGAAACAGAGGAACAAATTAATCTACAATTACAAAGTTAATTAGTGCTTTCAAATTAAGTAAATCAAAACAGCATTAAGAATAAAAGCCAAGAATCTGATGCATCTTACAAAAAAAAGAGAAAAAATATTGAGTAAACATTTATAGATTGGAAGATAAATAAAACTAATTATATATCACTCTTTCTATAAAGAACAAAATTTATATAATTAAGAAAGAAGTCAATTGTATAGCTGCTGAGATAAATAATTGTTGTGGCTTAATCAAGATTAAAGTTCTGCACCTCTAGTCAGAATTTCACCCAAACATTCAGAAACAGGAGACTGTGAACCTTCTCTATGTCATAGTCCTGCAAACTTTTTGTCTTCGTAACCTGTCCCAAAAGTCCAAAGAGATCTTGTGCACCTACACCATAGAAAAATTATGCAAAGCAGCACCTACAACTACCTGAAAGGAAGTTGTGGTGAGCTGGGGGTGGGCCTCTTCTCGCAGATAACTAGTGACAGGACAAGGGGGAACAGCTGCAAGTTGCACCAGGGGAGGTTCAGGTTGGAGATGAGGAGAAATTTCTTCTCAGAGAGGGTGATCGGGCATTGGAACGGGTTGCCCAGGGAGGTGGTGGAGTCACCATCCCTGGAGGTGTTTAAGGAAAGGTTAGATGCGGTACTGAAGGACATGGTTTAGTGGTTAATAGGTGTTGGGGGGACGGTTGGACTAGATGATCCTTGAGGTCTCTTCCAACCTTAATGATTCTATGATTCTATGATCTAATTACTAGACAGAAGATTAATTTTAAACAGAAAGAATGTTCGCTTCATCCTTAACTTACATTTCTCATAAGATTATGGATAAAGCATACTCAGATTTCACAAAAAGTAAAGAAAATCCTTCATGATCAAAGACTTCATCTCACCTCATCAGTTGCAGTAATGAGCACAAGCTCAAGAAAGAGAAAAATCCGTCCTAAAATCCTTTTTATCACCTGCTTTGCAAACACCCAAATGTGTTCAAACTTTCTGGCTCTGTGCTACTATATATTATATAAGCAAAAAAAAAAGATTTTTTATTATATTTGTATTGAAATTGTCTTTTGGAAAAATAACAGAATACATGTTGACATAATCCACATTTTTGCTTTTTTTTCCCAAAGAGAAAATTCCTTTTGAAGGAATTTTTACTGTTGTCTCCATGTCTTGGGTATATCATGATCACCAAACTCATGTAGGATATTTACTTTGTTTTTCATCTTATTAAACAGCATAGTTAACTCATCCAAATGTTTAAATATAAACTGAAGCTAATTTACTAGGCCTGTTCTCTTTTGTTCAGTTCAGTTTTTATATCGTGCTAGTGTCTTGAGGGAACTAATTTCCCTAAACTCTTCAGTCTTGGGTTTTTCTTTGTCAGTTCTTGTTTTTCTTTTTCTGGTATTTGAATGTCACTTGCCTCACTTCCTTCAATTATGAAATAATTTTTCCTTTTGTTTTCTAGAGGTCATATTTATTCTTACTCAGTTGAAAAAAAAAGAAAAGCCACTATGGTGTTCAGAAATTGCAAACTTTTAAACATGATTAGAGAAGAGCAATAAGGGAATGATCAATCAAAAGGTACAGCATAGGAATAGAAAACTATTAATATGCCATTTTTGCATACAAATAAATTAGAAAAATGTGGGAACTACAAAAAAGACAAACAGAGAGAGTGTATTAGTAATTGTATATTTTATCTTTCTCCATATTTGTTGGCATTATATACATAATGAAATGAGAGAAAAAGACCTCACCTCCATCCTGGGAAAGGTGATGGAACAGCTGATTCTGGGGATTATTAATCAACGTCTAAAGCAGTGCCCAGTGACAGGACAAGGGACAATGGGCAAAAATTGGAACACAGGAAGTTCCATCCCCATATGAGAAATGTCTTCTTTACTGTGAGCGTGACAGAGCACTGGCACAGGCTGCCCAGAGAAGTTGTGGAGTCTCCTTATAGAGATATTCAAGACCTGTCTGGATCAATCCTGTGCAACCTGCTCTGGACAATCCTGCTCTAGCAGGGGGGTTGGACTAGATCATAGAATCATAGAATCATTAAGGTTGGAAGAGACCTCAAGGATCATCCAGTCCAACCGTCCCCCAAACACCTATTAACCACTAAACCATGTCCTTCAGTACCGCATCTAACCTTTCCTTAAACACCCCCAGGGATGGTGACTCCACCACCTCCCTGGGCAACCCATTCCAATGCCCAAACACCCTTACCAAGAAGAAATTTCTCCTAAGCTTCAACCTAAACCTCCCCTGGCGCAACTTGCAGCTGTTCCCCCTTGTCCTGTCGCTAGTTATCTGCGAGAAGAGGCCGACCCCCAGCTCGCCACAGATGTCTCCAGAGGTCCCTTCCAACCCCTCCGCATCTCTGAATCTGTGAATCTAACAGTATTCCTAGAAAAATGAAACAGTGGTTGAAAAACATCAGGGATTACCTGTGTCTATCAATCAAGGAAGAATCCAAAAGGATTGGAAAATAGGCTCTAGTTTTTGAAAAGCTGTACCTTTCATAGGGAAAAGTACTGGATTGTCAGAGAAATGTAGTCACAGTATTTTTTTTGTCTCAGCTGTTCAGAACTTTGATCATCAAATTCTGTGAATGTATTTTAGGTTGTAGAAATTGATTATGAAAAATTATTTCATTCTAAAACTATGGCAAGAAAGTCATAACAGGTATTTTTTCACAGTTAATTCTTTTAAATTTTTTACTTTTCTTAGGAAAATAGTGAATACCTTTCAAAACCCAAATTAAGAAATCCACATAAAATGTACAGTTACACAAAAAGCTCTTAAATCAGTAACTGAGGTGCTCCATCTCTTAGAAATATCTTGTTGACCTAACACTTTCAATTAAACATAGTTAAAATGGGTGACGTTCAGTATTTTCTATCCTGTTTGAATGATAATGAACATATTGTGAATCATAAATGTATCTATAGGGTGGTATCACCATTGGTTTGCAGACTACTGATCATTTTATGATCAAAACCATTAGATATCTTTGGGTTGCTGCTGCTGTGTGAAAAAGCTTTTTATATAACTGATAAACTATAGACAGTTGATACCTATTGTTTAGTGTGACTACTTCAGATCTCTAAAATTTAACTAATAACCTTCTAGAAATTGGTTAAAATTGTTAGACTCTGTATATATTGGCCAACTTTTTAATGAGTAATCATGCAAAACATCTAATATCATCCAATGACAGAAATTTATTAGTTATTTCCAGCCTTATTTATTTCATTCATGAATACCTTTATCTGTCTAATCACATCTCTATGTGAAATAAACTAATTGACAATGTCTCTTCGCCTATAAAGTGTGTCTAAAAGAAAGAAAATTAAAGTCTTCACAAGTATCCTATACATAAATGATCTGAATAAAGGACTTATAATTACAAAATAATTGTAAAAACTTAGAGAAAAAAATTTATTTTATTACAGCCTGTGGGGAAGAAACTTTCTGACAGCTAGGAGAGAAGAGTTTTTGAAAACATTCTCATATTTACTATTTAAAGAAAATTAATCCAGATTTAAACAAAAAGGTGGATAATAGAAAGAATGCCTCAAATTTCCCTCACAGTACACTATAATGAATTAAATGTCAGATTCATAACTTTAAAAGAAATGGGAAAAAAATTCTTGCACATCTCTTAAATTAAATCCATACTGAATTTCATTAAAATATATTACGTTTTAACAAAACTTTGATAACCAGCAGTGAGACCAATTTCTAATTGTTTTAACAGGATGTCCCGTCTCGTAGCACTTACATGTAGCTATGTAAGGAAGCTATTTCAAATTGTTAGTCATGTAGGGCCTCTATATGAGACCTGATAGAATGGAGAAAAACAAGCATCTCAAGTTTTTTCTATCTTAAAATGTATACCTATGGGAAATAAGATGTTCTCAGTTGTGTAGCTCCATTCCTTCAGGTGAATAAATTGTCTGAAACCATCAAATATTATTCTTTTGGAAATTAAAATTCAAAAGAAAGAGCAAGAATTGAGAAGAAAGAAAGGATGTTGTACAACTGGTTCTCATCCTCTTTTTACACTAGGATATGGTTCTCAGGAACTAGAAAGCTTTTGAGTCCTACATTTACAAAGCAGCATTTATTTGCATTAAAACTGAAAATCAAAGGTCAGATTTGTTTCTGATGTCTTTATATGTAAATTACATCTGAGCTACATGCTGTGTCATCTCTATCTTATTCAAGTAGAGCTGACAGAAGAGTGAAAGTATCTGGATACAAAGACCTGCCTTTCTATACATGCATTGCTCTACCAGCCTGTGACTTCACATCTGAATATCTTTGAAGACAGAAGGGTATATGACGGACCATGAGGTTCGAATGCATTTTATCTGGTTACTGAACAAGAAATATTTAACATGTATATTTTTGAAGAAAAGTACTTCTAAACAAAAAGATGTACTTCAAATGTTACAGGTATGCACTTCTCAAAACATTCACTAATAAAGCAGAGCAGTCATGATCATGTGTATCTTTTCTGTAAATGTCTTACTATTTTTCCTTTCAGCTTGATAAAAAGAGTTCCAGGGTTTAGTGGTTTTTTCTGTTTATTGTGTTGAGGTTTTTTTACATATGTTACATACATAGAAATGTAAAGAAACAGACATTTTAAAAACCCCTTCATCCTCAGTCCTCAAAATGTAATGAAATTTAACAAATGGGTTCAGTCCCTTCTTTCCACCTTTGTTATGTATATATTTCTTTGCATTTTTTGCTAAACAATAGATGTTCCTGCAATCCATTTGAATAGACTTTACAGCTGTGCTCAATTTGACAATTGTTTGCAGCTCAACTAATATGTTCTTCGTGCATTTGTTTCTCATTCATTCAGTAAACATTATTTTACCTTTTATCAAAAGTTTAATCTATTTCTTTCAGTGAATTTAGGAAACACCATGAGGTATATGCATAACGTACATACCATATCATCATGGATGTCAGAATAACGCTGAAGAAGATTTAATTGACCTAATGGGACTTTATTGTCCAATGCAGATATCATTTTACAATGATTTGAAAAAGAATGGTAACATAGGAAGGTGTTAGGATTATACAGTTAGGTGTCAGAGTGGAACAATTTCCTCTACCATGGGAAACATCATTCTGGTCCCTTTAGAATAAATATTTATAGCTGATTTGTTAAAATTTAAAGTGATGAGATATATATATATAAATATCTTAAGTTAAACTATTAAGTATCTTTATTACTGACTTAAGAAACAGGTCTATCTTTTGAGAATTCTTACCCAGGGCTCACAGAAATTTCAAGACCTATGGGAATTTTTAGTTTACCAGCTAGCTGTTATACTTTTTCATTGAGGTCACGGTAAATTAGCAATGGTAATAAATAGATATTCTGCAGAAAAGTAAATTTTTACTTCTTTAATATTATAATAAACAAAATGTTATTTTATAGGGAGAAACAACAAATAATTCTTTCTTTGCCCTTGTTTCATGTTTATTACCCTGGTATATGTGTGAATATTTTTATATATGTGTGTATAATATACATGCATATTTAAAAAATGCATGCATACACTATATTTTCATGTATATTGTGGATGTGTACATATATAGACAATACAAACGAGCATGCATTGAAATCTATGAAAACAGTACATTCTAGCCTAGTTAAATATCTTTGGGCTTAAACTTGGGTAAATATTTGTTCATGTATCAAATTACTATTTTGTATTTTGAATAGTAAGTGACATCTAAAGTAAGGAATACATGCAAATATAACTGGAATTATGAAAAAAGAAACTTCTTCATACACATCATTTATATATTGGTTTGATAACCTTGATAAATTTCAGCTTTAGGATTTCAGAAATACTACCTAGGAATAAATCTGTATGAATAGAGAATTATGTATCTAAATGAATGCTAAAAGTTATTCAGTTGTAATACTAATTGTATGTAAGACTCACTTTCTTCACTCTTTTCCCCTTCACAAATATTTTCCTAAACCAAATATGTTAAGTGATTTTCACTATAAATCATTAATTATTATTTATGGCAGTTGTCCTATTTAATGGAAACAGAATATGCACAAACGGAAAATCATTGATGACTTTGTTTTGTATAAGCCAGCAAAAAAAAAAAAAAAGGTGAGTCAGATCAGCAGCAGATCACTATAAAATTCCAGGGAAGGGAATACTTTCTATAAGAAAAATAAATGGAAATACTATTCACAGGATGAAGAAAAGTCAGTATATTCCAGAGAGAAGAAAATTTTGAGCTGAAATTTTTGTTTTTATAAATCGGAATAGGGAGGAATAAAAATCTAGTTACAAGGAAGGAAAGCTGTATTCTTGTGAAAAATCATAATATCAAAAGTATTCCTTATAAAAGGAATCACAGAATACCAAAAAGTTGAAGGTGGAAGAGACCCCTGGAGTTCAATGAGTCCAAACCTCCTGCTCAAAGTAAGGTTATTTAAAGCATATTTTCCGGGGCTGTATCCAGTCAGGTTTTGAGTATTTCCACAGGATAATCCCCCCCATCTCAGGAGGTAATCTGTTCCAGTTTTCCATTGCCATTACAGTAAAAAAAAAAAAAAAAAATTAAATGTAATTTCCTGTATTTCAGTTTTGCGTCCATTGTCCTTTGCCTGCTGTCAAAGCTCTATATCTCTTCAGTAGCTGCAGACAAGAAGTTGAATCAAGAATTTTCTTCATATCGCCAGGAGCCACAAGTTTCCAGCCCTTGTAGGAGTCTCCACTTCCCACCCTGACAGGCACAGACTTTGTCTGCCTTTCCTTTAGTACTGCTAGGGGTTTAGGCTCTTGAAGCTGTAGGATCTTGGAGAAGATCTGGTTATCTCTTTCTGGTGATCTCTGCTGCTGCACAACCTGTTGACCACCTCCTGCAATTCTTTCACTAAGTGACACAGACTTTCCACACTTGCCCACCTCTTGCAGCTAAAAGACCTACCTCCTCCTCTCCCAGTCTCAGCAGGTGGTTCCAGGTGTCCCAGCAGACCGGGACCTGGACAGTTGCCCCTTCCTTGGCTCTGGAATGAGATCTTTAATGTTACAGGGATAGCTGCTTTAGCACATGCTGTGGACCAGTTCTTGCAGTACATCACCACCATTGCTGAATGCCTGCATTGCCCTTGACAGAGTTGTTGGTCTCCTTCTGTGTGCCCCTTTCTCCAAACTGCTGTGTGAAATGTCACACTTGCAGCCTGCCTCTGTTAGCTGCACTCGTATACATATAACATCTCAGTAAGTTTTGCAAAAACTTCTTATATCTTTACTCATCTCTATTAAATTGTAATGTAGTACAATACAGATTAACCTGTAACTGTGATAATCCAAGGTAACATCATGAATGGTGTCCCTAATTTGTATGTGTATTAATGCAATTAAAAAAATGTAAAACTTTCTGTATTTGTTGCAATCTCCTCATTAATTTCTTTCTTCTATACCTATTACAGGGTTTTTGTTAGCTTAACTTGATGAGAAGACCAAAATTGCAGATCAAGCAATACATATCAGTTGTCAGAATTTTCCTTCTTACTTAAAATGATATTATTTCTTTTGTGATTAAATGTTAATACAACTTTCTTGCCATTCTTACCTATTTTCTTCTCCTTTATGAATTCTTACTTCATCTCTTCTCCTTTCCTCGTCACCTGTTTCCGACTTCTTCCAATTATATATTATCTCTGTCTTGCTCTCTCTCTCCATTTCTTTGTTCCTTCTTTCAATTTTTTTCACTCATACCATACAGTCTAAGAAAAAAAAGAGTAGGGTGACACCTGGGTACATGTCAAGTGCTCTATTTCGTGGCAGTAAGAGAAAGAAAAATATATATTTCTAAAGGCACTGTAGATTTCATTTTATTTCCAATGCACAAAGATGTGTGTCTTCAAGTAAGTATCTTTCAGTGAACAGTAAAAAACACAGAAACTTAAAGTCTAGATAGGTTCAGTGTGATTTTTATGAAAAAATCATAGTTACTGAATGCAAATTTCTAATAACCGACTCAATTAAAAAAAAAGTCTCTACAGGAAGTTGGAAGAATTTAGGATTCTATGTTGATAACATGTTATGTGCCCCATTTTCATTTCCTTCACTTGTTTTGTACTGCCAGCTGCTCTTCAAAATAGGTTGTCAGTTGACCTAGATGCAGGACAACCATTTGTACACTCTTAAATTGCCAGGAATGTAATGAAAATGTATCCAATATTCCAAGCCATTTATGACAGAAGCACATTTTCTAGCTTTCAGTGTTCACCCTATTATGATCTTATAGAAAACTCTTCCTTTGGTCATACTGTAGGGCCCTTCAAGCTGTGAGTAAAATTTGTGGTTTAAAAGTAAGTATTTTGTGGCCAACACATCCTCTAAAAGAAAGAAGAAATGCTACAGGGGAGATAAAAGAGATATTACTTTTCTCTTTTATACTTCATGTATTCTTTACAGTTTTTCTAAGTGATTAGCAGTGACTTTGATCACCTGAAACTTACCAGATATAATATTAATAATGCTGATCTACTTTGGTATTAAAAGCTGCAGTTTAAAAATTTCCATTTTCAGAATACTCAAAATCTCTAACCTTACTATGCCGCAACAATTTATTGCAGGAAAGCAATTTTCTGCTTATATGCTCCTCCTAAGCTCCAAGAATTTAGATTCAGAGATTTTGTACTGCATAAAATATGCCATGAAAATTGTGAGGCTATTGTAATAAAATGAAAATGATTTTATAACAGAACTAAGTAGAAAAACTGTTTATGGGCTTATAGAATGTTATGTGGAGAATTAAGGTGTTTTTTTCTACCCAAACCACCCAGAGATGTGTCCTTGCTCTTCAGCAGCCTGAAAGTTCCAATCAACAAATTTAGCAAAGTGACACTAAAAGGAGCTACTACCCCTAGGCCATTTGATAGTTTACTACCATGGCAAGGAATATATGTCTGATAACATTCCCCATTTCCATAGTGCAGATGCAAAACTAATTTCCCACAGAGAAAAAAAATACTCTCCTAGCAATAAATATTCAGGAAGTTGTCCATTCAAGGATGGATAAGAATCTCAAGCATCAGAAGATGAAAATAGGGTTTCTCAGGGCATCTGATCTGGGCCTACCATGGCTGTCTTGGCCAAGAGCCAGCTACACTACCTACAGGTGCAGTGGGCTATGGTCAAACATGACAATGCAGATAAAACCTTAGTGATGAGCCTTGACATGCATGATGCATCAACACATGACAGGAGAACAATATCTGCAATTACTGGAGAGGTATAGCAGGATATCAAATTATGTAGTCAGCAGGAGCAGGGAGGTGATCGTCCCCGTGTACTCAGCCCTGGTGAGGCCGCATCTCGAGTCTTGTGTCCAGTTTTGGGCCCCTCACCACAAGAAAGACATTGAGGTCCTGGAGGGTATCCAGAGAAAGGCAACGAAACTGGTGAAGGGGTTGGAGCACAAGTCTTAGGAGAAGTGGCTGAGGGAACTGGGACTGTTTACTCCGGAGAAAAGGAGGCTGAGGGGAGACCTTGTTGCCCTCTACAACTTCCTGAAAGGAAGTCATGGTGAGCTGAGGGTTGGCCTCTTCTCACAGATAACTAGTGACAGGACCATGGGGAAATGGCTGCAAGTTGTGCCAGGGGAGTTTTGTTTGGAGATGAGAAGAAATTTCTTCTCAGAAAGGGTGGTCGGGCATTGGAACGGGTTGCCCAGGGAGGTGGTAGAGTCACCTGTCCCTGGGGGGGTTTAAAGAAAAGTTGGATGTGGTACTTAGGGACATGGTTTAGTGGGTAATAGGTGTTGGGGGGACGGTTGGACTAGATGATCCTTGAGGTCTCTTCCAACCTTAATGATTCTATGATTCTATTCTATTTGGTTGGTAGACTGTGCAGACATCTGTCTATAAACCCTACTCAATGACAGAGACCTGGAGAACACTGTCAAGCTGCTGTCTGATGTACATAGAAGCAGATGACCCAAGGTGTCAGAGCTGATCTCTGCCCAGAGCTTGGCATGGACAATGATGGGAGTGAGCATTGTGTCTCCTTAGCCTGGGTTGTTTCAACTCGCTGGTGTGGTGACTGGGACAGGTCTCAGCTAACTATAACTGTGCATGTGCATGTGTATTTGTTTGTAAAACTCTCCTTGACACAGCTTCTCACGTGCTTGGTCCACTTCATAAATTGAGTTTTAGTAGTATCACATTATTCGGTGTTCCTTTTTCTCCTGTGACATCATAACCTATTACTCCCATTCCTACTGCTCTGTCTTCAGCTTCTGAGAGTTAATGTGTGCTACTGATAAATAAGACAGCATTTCAGTTAATCTAATATAAAACTAGAACTCCTAATGAAATGTTGTCCTGTTATTGATTTCATTTAAGGCTTAGAGACCATGTATATAGATATAATATATATAAACAAGTTATTACAGAATTACCACCAGTTAAGTAAGTATATACTTATGATCATTCACCTATCTGCACACCTACATGTATTATGTGAAACATTAATGGTGCAACACTCATCAAATTACTCCCAGGAGTGGGGCTATTTGACTGCAGAAGAATTCTGTCTTCATAGACGATCTGTGTCATGCTGGTGTCAGGCTGCCATCCATGGCAAGGGTCTGGTCTGTCTGGGAGATCTTGTGTAGAGAAGCTCTTGCAAAGAAACTAATTTTAGGTAGACAGTGAATTGCTTTTTATACCTTTTTGGTGTAGTTATATAAAACAGGACACCAGTTCTTAGAACAATTGTTACTGATTCCTATTTTTCTGGAGGATTGGCTTGTCACCACAATTTCTTTGTTCTGTGCCCATCAAGGTTGCTTTGTCCTGACACCGACACCTCATAAAGGAGCTTATCAGGGATGTCTTGGGGCTTTAGGCTAAATAGTTATTCCTTTTTGCCAGTGTGTTTACTGGGTTACCTTTCTGTCAGGGTTTGGGCAGAGGGTAGAAAATATGCTGGAGGGAAGGGCTCCTGTTAAATGGACCTTGACAGGGTACAGAAATAGTCTGACAGGTACCTCATGGAATTCAAGGAATTCCTACACAGTACCCTAGGCATCAGCAGAGACTGGGGGTTGACTGGCTACAGCACAGATTTGCAGAAGAGGACATAGGGATTCTGGTGGAAGACAAGTTGAATATGAACTAGAAATGCGCTTTTATGTAAAGAAGGGCAGCAACCTCCTAGACTACATTAAGAGGAGTGTTGCCAGCAGGTCCAGAGAACTGATCCTTCCCTGATATTAGCCTTCACGATTGCTTTGTTGAGTAGAGAAAATACAGAACAGTCCTAGTGACTCCATATCAAATTACATTGAGATTGAATTAAAATACCCCAAAAGTTCTTGAGGCAGATATTGTAACTCATATTACTCTTCCTAACAGGTAAGAGTCCTGACTCCAAATCCCTGGGTGTGGGTTATTTGATTTGAAAAGAACTGGCATTTTTTTAAACTGTCATAAAATGCAAAACATTAGTGGTTGCTGAAAGGCAGCATAAGATTCACACATGATTTCTAGCTTTCACAGTTCTGGGCAAAAAGTGAAGATATTGAAATTTGAGAAAACTATACAGACAAAACTAATATCAGAAGACTAATAAAAATTATGTACAGGTTTCTTCTATTAAAAGATGAGACAATTATTAAGTAGCTCTTAAAATTAATTTGTACATTTAAATGCTGGAGTTTCGCTCAGCTTGGTATTGCAGCAATATTACTGATAACTTTTCAATTTTGTTAACCTGCAGTCATAGACTATATGACTACCAGTCTAAGGTAGTTCAAGTTAATAGGAATTCTATGATTGATTTTACAGAACTTTACATCATATTAAATATTTGTGATTTCAATGAAGGATAAGTAAAAGCTGAATTTTGTCTTGTGGGTCAACAAGACAGTGTTAATTTCATATTTCAGCTGCTCTGTAATACACTGCTGATTTTAAATAATTCTGTACCCCTGAACCCACTTACTTCTTTAAAACTATCATTGTTTTTCCTCTGAGCTGCTGGACTTTCCACTCAAATATCAAACAGCTAGCCAAGCTTTCTTGGCATGATGAAATCTTTGGTCATTACATTAGTATTCCCAGAGTTGCTGTCTTCTTCCAGAAGCAGTATCACTTGAAATGTGCAGTCAGTACTGAATAATCTGCTTTTTAAATCATTATTAATATTTGCACATTAGAGTGGCTGTTATCTAATGAATTAACAACATTTAGCTAACCTTTGAAAGACTGCTTTACACATGTATGTATGATTTTCATAGTGTGAAAGAACAAGGAGAAACAAAGAGGAGGAAATAACACTGTGCAGGTTGAGAGGGAATGAGGGGCACACCTAGGAATAAAGCACTACATTAATGATTTTCAGTCCCCAGTTGTATTTCTTAGACCCCTTTCTCCCACACTGAGAGCCTCAGAGGTGTTATACTAGACCAAGAGAGAAGACACTTTTTGAAGTGATAATCAGTACTCCCAAGACATGACACCATCCTGGAGATAAAAAGAATCAAAAATACTGTTTAGCAAAATACCCACAATACCCCTACTGGACCTGCAGATGAGTCAACTTTACAAGGTCTCAAAAAGCTACCAGGATTTTATCAGGCAACCAGCAGATGCCTTTTACTGAAACTTTTTCCTAGCTCTACAAGACTACTTCTTATGTTTTTTCATGTCACTGTTCATCATTTTTCTCCCCTGTCATTTTCTGTGCATTTCTTCCGTCAACTAACCTCTCTTCCACTATACACGGTTTTTAAAAATTACTTCTTTAACTGTTTTATATCAAGGACTGCTAGGAAGTAATAACTGAAAATAATACTAACTTTTAGAATATTATTTTGCAACCTTGCTACATTTTAGGAACACTGTATGTTTTAGTGTTTCTTATAGTGATCCATCAAAAAAGATATTGCAGACACCTTGAACTTTTCAAGAATCCTAGCTTCCCACTTGTCATATATTTTCACATCCAGAACCAGTTTCTAAGATCTGTGTGAGAGCCCACACATGTCTGTTCATATGAATATCTTTTTTAAGCTCTATGTTCAGGTCTGCAGAAAGGCTTTGCATTCATTTATTTATGTAATGTTCAATAGTCAAGATATTCTTGCAGGCTTATAAGGTGGATAATGTGAATACATTCAGCATATTTTTTTCAAGAAGCTATTTTGTTAAAAGTGAGGTTTTTAGTGACAGTAACAAGTTCTTACACTTGTTCTGGAATGCAATTCCACTTCTTTTTAGTTGTGGGTTTTTTTGTTTTTTTGCTTTTTTTTTTTTTAGAATTTAAGACTGTCATATACTGAATTACAGGGTCCTATATATTTGAAAATTTTTTTCCCATCTTGTCAGTCCAGATTAATCTACTATAGTTCATAGAACGCTGACATTTTAATTAGATTTTTGGGAAGTTCCAGTTAACACAATATTATTTTTCATTAAACTGATGCTATATCGGCATTGTTTCTCATTTTCCTGTCTAACCTATGCTTTCTACTATGAAATTTAGCATTTACTCGCAAGGTGCATGTACTTCATGCTGAAATTACTCATGTCTCCTTTTTAATGCACTTCAGGAAGACTGACACTGATTTGATAAAGTTTGAAAATTAATCCAAAGATTCATGAATTTGACACTCATTTAATCCCTGGAGGAAGCCTGAAATGGCTACACAGCTGGACTATTTTAACTCACTAATTTAAGTATCATTGTAGGTACCTTAGTGTGAATACATAAACAGGTGTACGGGCTGGATGTGAGCAGCCATAGAGGTGTCCTGGTTATAAGGGAAAAATTACTGAACAGAACAAGATGTCTGCTGAAATACCCACGAAATTCCTGCCAGTCTGGGAACTGTTAGCCGGGAAATCAGGCCTGTTAATCTGAAACATCTTCGAGAAGTGCAGCTGGCATCTTTGAAGTATAGCTGGGTAACTCGAAAAAAAGAGACATCCTGAGATACCATTGATAAACCCAAAGACAAGGAATTGTAACTGCAACTTATTGACTGAATAGGTGAAAAATAGCCTGGAAAAGTGGGAAAATGTCCTGAGCAAGTAAGAACTGGTAAGTACCACTGGCTGTTTTTACTGCAAGAACAGAAAAACAATCTGGAAAAATAAAAATTGCTCTGAGAGCAAAGAGAACGTCATCGTCTATTGGATTCCAGGTCAAAACCAGAAATTAATATCATCTATTGGCTGCTGGAAGTGATGATGCCCTACATCCTCTTATGTCTTTATGATATAAAAATTACTTAATTTTTATTCAAAATGGAGCGTCTTTCTCTGAGAACTTCCTGTGTTGCATAGAATCATAGAATCATTAAGGTTGGAAGAGACCTCAAGGATCATCTAGTCCAACCATCCCCCCACCACCACCTATTACCCACTAAACCATGTCCCTAAGTACCACATCTAACCTTTCTTTAAACACACGCAGGGACGGTGACTCCACCACCTCCCTGGGCAACCCGTTCCAATGCCCAAACACCCTTTCCAAGAAGAAATTTCTCCTCAGCTCCAAACTAAAACTCCCCTGGCACAACTTGCAGCCATTGCCCCTTGTCCTGTCACTAGTTATCTGCGAGAAGAGGCCGACCCCTAGCTCGCCACAGCTTCCTTTCAGGTAGTTGTAGAGGGCAACAAGGTCTGCCCTGAGCCTCCTCTTCTCCAGACTAAACAAGTCCAGTTCCTTCAGCCGCTCCTCATAAGACCTGTGATCCAGACCCTTCACTAGTCTCGTTGCCCTTCTCTGGACACGCTCCAGGGCCTCGATGTCTTTCTTGTGGTGAGGGGCCCAAAACTGGACACAGGACTCAAGGTGCGGCCTCACCAGGGCTGAGTACAGGGAGACAATCACCTCCCTGTTCCTGCTGGCTACACTATTCCTGATACAGGCCAGGATGCCATTGGCCTTCTTGGCCACCTGGGCACACTGCCGGCTCATGTCCAGGCGAGCATCAATCAATACCCCCAGGTCCTTTTCCTCTACACAGCTTTCCAGCCACCCCGCNTGAGGGTGCACTCAATTCCCTCATCCAAATCATCAACAAAGATTTTGAAGAGGGTGGAACCCAGCACCGACCCCTGGGGAACACCACTCACGACTGGTTGTCAGTTGCATTTCACTCCATTCACCACCACTCTCTGGGCCTGGCCATCCAGCCAGTTTTGAACCCAGCAAAGAGTGTACCTGTCCAGGCCATGGACCTCCAGCTTCTCCAGGAGAATGCTGTGGGAGACCGTGTCAAAGGCTTTGCTGAAGTTAACAGCCTTTCCGTCATCTACCAGGTGAGTCACCTGGTCATAGAAGGAGATGAGGTTGGTCAGGCAGGACTTGCCTTCAATGAACCAATGGTGGCTGGATCTGATCCCTGGTTGTCACACGTGATTGCCCTCAAGAAGACTTGCTCCATGACCTTCCCTGGCACCGAGGTCAGGCTAACAGGCCTGTAGTTCCCTGGATCCTCCTTACGACCCTTCTTATGGATGGGCGTCACATTAGCAAGCCTCCAGTCATCTGGGACCTCTCCAATTGACCATGACCGCTGATAGGTGATGGAGAGCGGCTCAGCAATCACATCCGCCAGCTCCCTCAGCACCCTCGCGTGGTTCCCATCTGGCCCCATGGACTTTTCCCTTTCCTAAACAAGTCTATATGAACTTTCTAGAAGATCTTGGACTCTCTGGGGATGCCTGTCTGACTCCAAACTCCATGGCACAGATCATCCTTGAAGTGAGACTTTGTTATTTTATTGGTCCCCTTCTGGACCCACTTTTGGAATCTGTTTAGTTTGTGAGATGGTTGTCCTCCCTTCTGGTACAGTTTGGCCCCCTTCTGGAATCTATTTAATGCACTTGTTACCATATATATATACACATATATATATATATGTAAGTCATCTATTGTGAGTATATCTGCTGTTATATTATTGGTAAGTTTAGTTCAATAGTGATAAATTTGTAACCTGTAATGTTACATATACCTTATTGTTACTATTGTTGATTGTTGCTGTAATTGGTCACTGCTATATTACTGGTCACTATCACTTTTGATTGCTGATAATAATCTGTAATATCTTGACATATACATTCACTTTATTAATCATAGGTATAATTGCTAGTGAATTTTGTGGCAGCAAAGTAGAGAAATTTAGAGGATAAAGACTTTGTGTCCTTATGTATTACAGAATCCCACAAACTCATGGTCTCGATCTCTATACACCTGGAGGCCAGGTAACCCCTAATATCATGACAAGACCAGGTTAACATCTACAAAGCACTGTAATTAACCCATGGCAGAGTGTCATGGCTTTGGCCAGGATAGAGTTAATTTTCAGGAGCCAGGCCAGGCGAACTGGGCTGGCCGGGGCTATTCCATACCATGTGACGTCATGCCCCCATAAAAAGGGTCTGGCCGGGGAGGAGTGGGCTGGTGCTGCTCTGGGATGGCTTCGTTGGGAGCTGAGCTGGTCAGGTGTGTATGTCACTTTGGTCGTTGAGTGGTAAAGTGCTCTGTTTGTCATCACTACATCCCGGGATAATTACTGCTGCTGTATTGTTGTTTCCCTCTCCCTTTGTTGGCCCATTAAACGGTCAGTTATCTCAACTCAAGGCCGTTTGCCCTTTGCTGTTCTCATTCTTCCTCTTGTTTTGCTAATGGGGGAGTGAGCGAGCGGCTGTGTGGGGCTCAGCTGAAGACTGGGGCTGAACCACGACACAGAGCAGTGCTGGATGACTCACCTACATGATTTCTGAAATTTGTCATCACAGTCATAGTGTAGAAAACTAATACATGAATTTGGCAGGTATAATAGGTTCTGATTTCCACTGGAACTAGGATGTGCAGGCTGGAGCAGGTGAAGGAAAGATGAAGGTGGAAAATCAGTATTTACTGATTCTAAGACTTATTCTTTTTTTTCCCTAAAAAATATAAAGAAAGTTACTCTAATTTTTAACTATAACTTCATTTCAAAATATTTTATGGAGAAATGTATCAATATTATTTGTACTAAGCAGCTAAGAGACATTATCTACCTTCAAATAATATATTGGTTTCTTTTTTTCTTCTTGCTTTAAAGTTTTTAGAATTAATAATTTCTTAGTATCACATCAGGGTGGCTAGCTGCCTCCCTGATTATGAAATCTGTGGGATTACCACTATAGTACAACTCAGGAACTCAATTAATTTTACTGGCCAAAGTGTATAGGAAGCAGCATCCCAACAGTCTGAGAAAGGAGAACCCCACTGTACTCTAACTGGGTACCAGTCCGGAGAAGTGAAAGATCAGGGCACTAAAGCAAGCTGAGTGAGAACAGAGGCGAAGACAGAGTGTTCTAACTCTGCTGACTGAACTTTTGCCATTAACTCCCTCTGAAGATAACACCTCAATGTAATCTCATGATTCTGCTGGTTTTTAACCAAAACATGGAGATGTTACTTGTGTGCGGCAATGTCTCAGAGGGAACAGCAGTGTTTTGTCACTTGCTTTTGTCTCTTTGTAAACCTGTGGCCAGCACAAGTGATGAGCAGTGTGCTTATTGCTTTAGGTGTTTTAGAAAATGTAGCTGACTACTTGCACAGTAAACATCAGAGAACTCGGAATGGCCAATTAGATTCTAATGCATGATTAAGGTTTTATTTCTTTTAGCTGTCACACCATCTTGGCTGAGAGCGTGAAAATACTCAGAGCACAAACCACCCTAGTTTGTGTGAGCTGTATCTACATTCTAATGCTACATAGTAATTGGCAATATACCATCTGTTTATGTTGATTTCCTGTCATTTGGACATGATTTTAAGGAAGTAAGGTGAAGGCAGCCGTGAATCATGGTGGTTCATTATGCCAGGAAAAAAAAAGTTAAAACAAAATACCCTGTGAGAAATCCGTCTCTGTATAGATAAGCCCTGGGTTTGAAACATGATTATCTGTATCTAAACCCCATTTGTCATTCTCTGTTGTCATTGTTTCAGCAAATGTTTGATACTTGCACTTTTTTTGTGCCATAGCCACTAGTTATGAAGTCTGCATTTCATGATCATTGGAATTATAGATATTCCTCCTGGGATTTGTGATTTTTTCACTGATGACTTCACTAACATCGGGATCTGTGCCACAAAGATTTTGTGTTTCTGTATTCCTAAGAATAAAACTTTCAGGTGATAGTAATTCTTTTATTTGTAAAATCATGTTAAAATATGCCAGAGCAGTTTACTGAAATGCCAGTATCAATTAATGAAAACAATTACCCCCCTCATCTGTTTTTCTTTCTAATTAATTTTCTTTATTCTACCATTCTTTTGTTTTTCATTATACCTTTGAAATGTATGGGTCTATGAACACCATGGGGTTTTTTCATCAGCTATGTCCAATCAATCAACATTTTAGCTTGCAATCATTGCTCAAGTACAGTGAGGTCGAAAAGCAAATGGAGAAATAGAAGGGGATAAGGAATAACAGAAACATGGAATCTTTTTCTTAAAATTTGTTTTAACTTTGTAGAACAGCAGACTTGCAGAAATAATAAAAAAAGAAATTGTTTTCCCTTTCTTCTATTACTACATTTCTGAGCAAAATCTAACATCCCAAAATAAATAAATCTTTTGTTATTATCAACCCATAGAGTTTATGTTGAGAATTAATTCTGAAGTTTTTCAGAAGCTTGTTCATCTATAAATCTCAGTCCTTGGAAAATATGAACACAACGGCAAAGAAATAAAACAAAAAATGTGGCAAAAAGTTCTGGTCATTCTTCAGAAAGACTTTGCGTTGTATTTTCTCCTTGAAGTTCAGTTTACTTTGAAAAAAAAAAAAAAGAAAAGAAGAAAAGCAAAGAAAAGAAGAAAGTAAAGACATTTTTATTATCCTGGCTAATCATGGATGGATGGCCAGGCCCAGAGAATGGTGGTGAATGGAGTGAAATGCAACTGACAACCGGTCGTGAGTGGTATTCCCCAGGGGTCGGTGTTGGGGCCCATCCTCTTCAACATCTTTGTGGATGATTTGGATGAGGGAATTGAGTGCACCCTCAGTAAGTTTGCAGATGATACTAAGCTGGGGAGAAGTGTCGCTCTGCCGGAGGGTAGGATGGCTCTGCAGAGGGACCTGGACAGGTTGGATCGCTGGGCAGAGGCCAACAGGATAAGGTTCAATGTGGCAAAGTGTCAGGTCCTGCACTTTGGCCACAACAACCCCAGGCTGCGCTGCAGGCTGGGGGCGGGGTGGCTGGAAAGCTGTGNCACCTTGAGTCCTGTGTCCAGTTTTGGGCCCCTCACCACAAAGAAAGACATCAAGGCCCTGGAGCGTGTCCAGAGAAGGGCAACGAAGCTAGTGAAGGGTCTGGATCACAGGTCTTATGAGGAGCGGCTGAAGGAATTGGGACTGTTTAGTCTGGAGAAGAGGAGGCTGAGGGGAGACCTTGTTGCCCTCTACAACTACCTGAAAGGAAGTTGTGGTGAGCTGGGGGTTGACCTCTTCTCGCAGATAACCAGTGACAGGACAAGCAGGAATGGCTGCAAGTTGTGCCAGGGGAGTTTTAGTTTGGAGCTGAGGAGAAATTTCTTCTTGGAAAGGGTGTTTGGGCATTGGAACGGGTTGCCCAGGGAGGTGGTGGAGTCACCATCCCTGAGTGTGTTTAAAGAAAGGTTAGATGTGGTACTTAGGGACATGGTTTAGTGGGTAATAGGTGTTGGGGGGACGGTTGGACTAGATGATCCTTGAGGTCTCTTCCAACCTTAATGATTTTATGATTCTATGTTACTGAACTATTATTTACTCGTATCTTAGAAAGAGGGGAAATGAGAAAAGGAAAGGGAAATCTGATTTAAGATCAGGATTTGCTGCTTGTCTCTCTCAGAAGTATGCAAAACAATCTTCTCCACTTGTTTCCATTTCTCTCCTCAAATGTAAGTAACAAATACAGAAGCTCTGGAATGCTCAGATGGAAACTGTGATTCAGGTCTATGTTCTTATTTCTATTACTAGTGTTATGAATACCTTTAAATTTGGTTCAAATGAGGATAAGACACTCCTCACATTAGAATGCATTCAATTTATTAAAATATGATTGTTCCTAAAAACATACAGTCCAAAATACTGATTGCTTTTGTATTTGTGAGTTAAAGGAATTCTAGAGGGTATGGTAATATTTTATTCTATGAATCTGAACTGTTATTGATATATCTTTCAATAATAGTTGGTCATTAACAGAAACCTGTTTCTTTTCTGTAAGGAATATATTACTAATCATGTTGAAGAATTCTTTGATTAAACATAATGTTAAAAAAGCTGTCATAATTATCGTCGTAGTACTTAGGCTACACCATCTGGCACACGACAGGAATGTTCAAATCCAAATGTATTGTAGAGGCTATATTCTCTTTATAGGATTGCAAACTCAGTCAAATCCATTTCAATGCTTTATATGCTAACAAAAAAAATCTGATTTGATGCTAAAATGAATAATTTTGAAGATTATTGAATCTGAAAGAATCTAGGGTGGGTTTTTCTAGTGCTCCATTGTTTAAATAACTGCAATATATGTAACAAAGCAACATATACATGTATTGTACATTTGTACAATACAATCTAGAAAGTTTAAACTGAATATTTAAGTACATCTATCAGAAGATTTACTATTTTTATAATAGTTGAAGTCTGAAAGTTCAGTTGAATTGCATAAAATCATGGAGGAGCAATAGGTGGATTATTTTTGCAGCTTAAGTAAAATTCTTTTGTTTTAAAACAGAAATATAAAGTAAATATTTTTTAGCTTTCCCCATCAAATTGAAGGAAACCTCTCTGAAATATATAGCGAATTCTTGTCACAAAAGACTGAGTCTGAAAGCATTCTCTTTTTTGCTTGCCACAAAGTACGACAATAAAAAGCGATTTTCTTATGAGTTGGCAAGCATTCAGACAGAATTTAGGTTCAGACATGTCCTGAGCCAACAAAATACTGTTGTGATAAAATAATACATTTCTGGAGATTTATACGTTGATGAAAATATCTACATATAGATATTTAGCAGATTCCCCAGGAAATTACGACAATCAGCCTTCTCCATGCTTTCTTGAGTTCATATTTAGAAAAATAAGTAGAAAGAAAGAAAGTACCTTTCTCTGCTAGGTACTTGATTCAAGAAAAACACAGGAAAACATTACAGTCCCTAAACATATGCATTTACTGCCACTTGTTCTGTTTTTGGCTAGGATAGAGTTAATTTTCATAAGGACCGGGCATGGGACGCAGCCAGGACAGGTTATCCAAACTAGACAAAGCGGTATTCCATACCATATGACAAGTAAGTAAGGCAGTATAATAAAAAAGTCTCTTCTGAGTCAGATCAGGCCCAGTCAGCATGGATTTATGAAAGGCAGGTCCTGCTTGACTAACCTGATCTCCTTCTATGACCTGCTTAGTGGATGAGGGAAAGGCTGTGGATATTGCTTACATGGACTTTAGTAAAGCCTTTGATACTATTTCCCACTGCATTCTCCTGGAGAAACTGGTTGCTCATGGCTTGGACAGATATACTGGGTAAAAAACTGGCTGAAAGGCTAGGCCCAAAGAATTGTGGTGAAAGGAGTTAAATCCAGCTGGCAGCCAGTCACAAGCGGTGTTCCTCAGAGCTCAGTATTTGGGCCAGTTGTCTTTAATATCTTTATAAGTGACCTGGATGAGGGGATGGAGTGCACCCTCATTAAGTTTGCGGAGAACACCCAGTTGTGCAGGACTGTTGATCTGCTTGAGGGTATGAAGGCTCTGGAGAGGGATCTGGACAGGCTGGATCGATGCGCTGAGGCCAACTGCATGAGGTTCAACAAGGCTCAGTGCTGGGTCCTGCACTTGGGTTACAACAGCCCAGGCAATGCTACAGGCTTGGGGCAGAGTGGCTGGCAAGCTGCCTGGAGGAAAAGGACCTGGGCGTATTGGGCGACAGCCATCTGCATATAAGCCAACAGTGTGCCCAGGTGACCAAGAAGGCCAACGGCATCCTGGCTTGCATCAGGAATAGTTTGGTAGACGGGACTAGGGAAGTAATCACGTCTCTGTACTCAGCCCTGGTGAGACTGCACCTCAAGTACTTCATTCAGTTCTCACTACAAGAAGGACAATGAGGTGCTTGAGCATGTCCAAAGAAGGGCAACAAATCTGGTGAAGGGTCTAGAGCACAAGTCTTATGAGGAGCAGCTGAGGGACCTGGGTTGTTTAGTCTGCAGAAAAGGAGTCCGAGGGGAGACCTTATTGCTCTCTACAACTACCTGAAAGGAGGCTGTGGTTAGGTGAGTGTTGGTCTCTTCTCCCAAGTAACAAGTGATAGGACAAGAGTAAAAGAATGAAACAATACTGAGAACCTGACATTTACACTGTATGCTTCTCATGGGACTGACTTACCAATGTCTAAGTCTTTCCAAAGAAAACCTCACCACAGTTCTGACTTCTAGAGTCACAAAAATAAGAGCCCCTTGTGGGACACCCCCTGAATGTCATGTAGGATACCCAAGAACATGTATAAACACACCTATTTGGGTAGCTAAACAACTCTCCCAAAATCTATGAAATTTTTTAATGGATCAGTAGAACACATGGATTTCTCATTTCCATTCATTGATATAGTCATCAAAAGGGAATCTCACAGAATTTTTTCATTTTCTGTCATTAGATCATCTTTGTAGCCCTACAGCTTATTAACACTTACGTGATTATGTGGGTTGTACAAATACATACATAGATGAGATATAGATGTATACAGAGAGATAAAGATGTATATGCAAAGTTGGTTTTGCTTGTTTGCTTGTTTCTCTTTTTCTGTATGTATCTTGTGCCAACACTGAAACAACATTTTAATCCCAGTCTACAGGCAGAATTTTCTGCAACTTCCTGCAACTGCCAACTTTGAAAATGCTTTTCAGACTGTAGTATCAAAACCCATTTATTTGCAAAACTTTTATTTGGAAAACTGTTCTCAAACTGCAATAAGGAAATCAGCTGATGCATTTACTGCTGCTGTCCTTAGCCACTATCTTAAAAAATCATAATTGTTACTCACCATCTCTTGACAAGGATTCTTATCTGAGTTGATATCATGCCTTTTCACGCAGTGTTGTCTTTACTGTTCATTTTGAAGCTGCCTTTTTTTTTTTTTTTTTTTTTGCCTTGGGATGTGTCCAGGCTCTCGTTCTTGTTGTGCTCCATAAGCAAAAAGCTTATTACAAAAAGCAAATTACAGAACTTTTTCATATGACCCAAGATGGGATTACTCTGACCAAAGTTAAACACGCATATTTGAACTTTTCACTCCAGCATCTTTGTAGATAACAGAAGAAATAGAACCACAGTTTACCTGTTCGTGAGACAGATTTAAAAGTAGGTCAAACTCATTTAATGAACTTACTTCTCTCTACTGAATATAAACAGAATCTAAACTGAGAAGCTTAAAGTACATACCAGCATTGTGTTGGGAAAATACTGTTAAAGTGGAAACATGCAATAAGTAATTATGGTTTCTGAAAATGGGACTGAAAAATCACAGTAGTGAAAGTGGAGAGCAAAGTGTTTTTTCCCAGTTTTCACTCTTCTGTGTTACATCTAAATTACACATTTTACCATGTTGGAAAAAAAAAAAGGAAAGAAAACCAGAAAGACCAGAAAACAATGTTGGATTTCCTAGGATGTTTCTAAACACTTTTTATGGCATGCACACACATGTAAACAAATAGTTGATTGCATTTTAGTCTTTTAAATTGCCTTTTATTGTGGTTTTACTCCAGTTGGCAGCAGGGCACCATGCAGATGGTTAGTCATTCACTCACCTCTCCACACTGTCCACGCCCCTCCTGAAGGGGGAAGGGGAGGAGAATGGGAAGGAAAAGGTGGACTCCCCTGAGCTGTGATAGCAACAGATGACAGTTTTCCTGCATTGTCAAAAGAGCAAAAGGAGCGGGAAACAACGGCAGTGCTGGTAACAGGATATACAACGCTGGTGATACACAATGCAATTTCTCACCCACCGAGTGTGCAACTTAGACCACACTCTCAAACCCATCCCAAAACCGGACCATCCCTGAGCCACACTGCCTCGAGAAATACCACCCCTTCCCAACTAGCCCCTGCTTGTATGCTGAGCGTGATGTCACACGGTATGGATTACCTCCTTTGACCAGGTTGGGTCACCAGTCCTGGCTGTGTCCTGCTCCAGCTTCTAGTGAAAGTTTATTCTAGCCAAAACCAGGACACCTTGGAAAATTCCAATAGAGTGGTGATTGTGCCAAGTTAAAAGATTTGTTTCTGATTGCCCTTTGTTTGGAAGGGTTGGTTTTTGGTTTGTTTTTTTTTGTTTTTTTTTTTTCCTGAGTCCCAATGAACTGATAAAGACTTTTTTTAATTTATCAAAGAAAACAGGGTGAAATGAACATATACCTATAGTTAGCAGTTTGGGTAGGCACATTAAGTGTCTAAGCTTCGGATGGGGGGGAAGTATAAGTTACTTAGCAGTTTAATATGGCTTTGCTTATTATATTATCATAGAATCATAGAATATTTCAAGTTGGAAGGGAGCTTTAAAGCTCATCTAATCCAACTCCCCTGCAATGAGCAGGGACATCTTCAACCAGATCAGATTGCTCAGAGCCCTGTCCAACCTGACACTGAATGTTTCCAGGGATGAGGCATCTACCACCTCTCTGGGAAACTTGTTTCAGTGTTTCACCACTTTCATAATAAAAAATTTCATTCTTATGAGCTCAGAAAGTCACCTCTAAATTACTTGGAAATTTGACCCAAAAATAAGTGAATAGTATGTAAAGATAACTTTATGGCAGAGTGTTTGCCTTATCTTTTATGACAACACAACATGAATAAAAACTGTATTTTCCATTATGAGTCATCATCAATCCACCAAGTAACTTTCTTCACAAGAATGTCACGACAAATACTAGTGAATTAAACATCTGTGAAAATTATTTTAGTGCTAGAGTTTGCAAATAGCTCATTGACATGAGCTCTCCATGCTTGTTGCATCTTTACCAGTTCATTAGCTTAAATTTTTCTTCAGCTTCATGGGAATACACAGAGCAAAATCAGACTAAAATGCAAAAACTAATGTAGCAAAACTATCCAGACTATAAGAGTACTGATTTTGAATAAAAATTTGTTACTGGTCTGATATTTAATACTCAAGAAATATGCTGGAAGTGAAAAATCAATCCTGAAGAAATTAAGGTTTCCCATTTCGATAAAACTATTATGTTTTTTAATGCAGAGATGAGTCAATACAAAAATGCCTTGTAGAGTCTGATTTTTCTATTAATTTCAGCAGTAGCAAGATCTAGGTTTATATTAAAAAAATATTCTGAAAAAAATGAGATCAACTTCATGGTTCATTATATCCTATGATTCCACAGCATCACTGCCACCTCCACAATGTTTACTTTGATGTTTTCTTTTGTTCTATATTAGTACAGTTTACAAAGCCAAAGAGATCTTAGTGAATTACAAGGTGCCTAGATGATAAAAATGATTACTTATAGAAAAATTCTAATGTCATTTTCAATTAATGTGAAGGCTTAATGAAGGCTACCATTTTAAAATCCTGACATTTTCACAGTGTAAAGGTACATTACTGTACAAAAATGTTTCTGTCTTTGTATTTTACTATAAACAGCTAGGATACTGCTGGTTAATTTTCAGTGCATTCCTTTTTTTATGTAGTGGTGTTTGTAATTTTGCTATCTTACCAAGGTAAAATAATTTCTCTTAAATATTGAATCTAACTAAAACTTTTCAAAAGCCTTGCTGCACAAGACATCGAATTACTACGCATGACAATCTTTTAACAGTTTTCTTATGGCTAAGAAGATACTAGTTTCTTTAGAGACTCACCATCTGAGGGATTTAAATATTTCTGTTTCCAATTTTCAGACATAAAAGCAATGGAAGAAGTTGCACATGTAACTGTTGTGTGACCCTCTGTGTAGCTTCCAAACTATTTCCTCTGTGCAGGGCAGAGAGGATGTTTATGTTAGAAACATCAGCTTCAAGCTACAGGGATTTTTTTGTTTCTAAACAAGATGGCACCTGTCATAGTAATCCACTGTATTAATCCATTGCCTGAATTGTTATGAAAAGGATGTTCTCCACAACTTGTCAATACTTCTCATAGTACAGAATAAATCTTCTCAATAGTGGTTGTATTAGGGAGCTTGGTTTAAGATTTGTAAATCTTACTTGACATCTAACAAGGTAATAAGACTGCTAGTACATTAAAAATTTCTCAATAAAAAATTAATAGAATGAGGGACCTCATTTTAGACATAGTATTGATTGTTTCTTTAAGCTGAAAATTAAATCTCAGCAGGAAGTGGAAATTTGTTATGTCCTCCTACTCTAAAGGAGTGTAGTGAAGGGTTCAAAAAGTTCATAACACTTGTAAGCAGTAAAACAAAAAAAATGCCTAGAGGATAATTTATTTTTATTACAAATTGTCTGTGGTATAGTAACTAAAAACCCCTCTCTTTTATACTACTAAAATATAAAAATATTGTAATTTTTTTCAAGCACACTTCAAAAGACAAGTCCCAAGGTGTTCTTTTGTTGTAATCTGAGTCAGTTTTTTCAGCCAAAGGATTTACCAAATTGACAATGTTGTGGGGTTTTTTGTTTTGTTTTGATTTGTTTTTTAGTATTAAAGTTAGCCAGAACCGTAACAGAATTCAATACAGTCTAACATTTACAGTGTAAGGAATAGAATACAGGCACAAGGATATGGTACTTTTTCAGCAGAGGATGCTCCAAATTTAAATGTTCCAACATATGACACACTTCTTGAATCAATTTAATTCTACATTAATTCAGATATTTTACTTCACAGATTAAGGTCTCACTTAAAATTAAAACACTGAGGATATTCAGGACAGTGATAGAGTTTCTAGAGTAAATATCTCTGTCACACAGGATTAATCATAGATGCTCAAAGTTACTTCAGATACCTGCTCCAATGTGGTTCTTGGAGTACAAGGTTTTGTCATTATGCAGATGTCCCAGACGGCTAATTTCTCCTTATACACAATGATGTACATTTCAGAGCTCTATGCACTTCATCTTTGTGATGTGTTTTCATCAATGTTTCAGCATATCTAAACATCCTTATGACTAAAAGGTTTATATGACATTACTAAGACATTTATCGATGAAATTTGGAAGCCAGGGCACCTGTGACAGGCACTGCAGCGACTCCACTACTGTGGCTACTACCATGACAACATGCCAATGAATGTCAAGCCAAGAACTGCTGAGGTGTAAATACATTTTTCCCAAGCCAAATTTTCCAAGAAGACAGCATAATCGACAATACATATTCCCCTTTGTGTCACAGTTCTAAAATTTTTATTAAGTTTTGTTGTTACCTCTCAGCATTCTATCTACCCTACCATACCACCACTCTGTGCTTCTCTAAAGCTCATATAAACCTACTGTTTTCTGTTTCTTTTCCCTGGTAAAATTTTTAACTCACAGGCTAAAATAAAAATATTTTGTGTATTTCTACAAGTAGTGGAAATCCAATCTCATCTTAGGACCTTCACTTCAGAGAGGTTTGGCTGGGACACTAATGGTGAATGCAGGACAAAAAAACCATGACAACAGTTGCACCCCGCAGTATGCAGATGGCAGAAAAGTTGCTGCTGAACTGTGATTGATCTTCACAGAGGTTTAGCTGGCAAAGTTGTCTTGCATGTATATGGAGAATTTAGCCCTAAGTAGACCTTTAAATATTTAAAGATAACTAACTACTTGTTGAATGCTTATGCAACACAAATGTCACAAGTGGATGTAGAGTATATAGACCTTGACAGAATCTCTCTCCATCCATACAAAACTAGACTGAGATGTCTCCTATTCCCCCACTCCTAATATCATCCACTCTTAAAGAAAAACGCTACTGGAAAATATATAAATATAAGAAGTATGAAAGCATTTAACATTCAGGAAAAATGTGAAAAAAACCTCCAAACTTTTGTAGAAGTTTTAAATAGAAGTCTCTTGAGAAATTCGGCCACTTGAGTCATATACATTCCCACTTCGCTTTTTCCTATACTTGAGCAAGCTAACAATGTTTACCTGAAAAGGCTTCCCTCTTTAGAGTTATAATTTTTAGATATGTCTTAGTTTCATCTGAAACAGCTGTTCTATGTCTCATACACTAAAATGACCCATTTATATTCATAACATACTATTTTGAGTCCTTATGTGAGCCAATAAGGACTTCTCGGGGCTCTAGACTTAAGCCATATTATTCATATTAGCTCATCAGAAAATTACTGCAACTTACTTAGTCTGTGCTTAGTAAGGGCTTCTTGGGGATCAACATCAGTTGTACAGAGCAGATGGTCTTAGCACTTCATCAAATCATCAGCAATCCTCCTGATTCTGACAGTTTTCTTGATAAGAGTTTTGGAAGTATCTGTACCTGTGAACAATCAATGGACTTATGTCAGTGATAAAAGAAAGACTAGGGAAAATGTGGGTCCCCTCTGGAATCAAACAGGTGACCTGGTTACCCAGGATACAGAGAAGGCTGAGGTGCTCAATGACTTTTTTGCCTCAGTCTTTACCGCCAAGTGCTCTAGCCACATTACCCAAGCTGCAGAAAGCAAAGGCACAGACTGAGAGAATGAAGAACCACCTACTGTAGGAGAAGATCAGGTTTGAGAATGCCTAAGGAACCTGAAGGTACACCAGTCCATGGAACCCAATGAAATGCATCCACGGGTCTTGAGGGAACTGGCGGACAAAGTGGCAAACCACTCTTCATCATATTTGAGAAGTCCTGGCAGTCCAGGGAGGTTCCCAGTGACTGAAAAAGGGAAAACATAACCCCCTGTCCTAGTTTCAGCTGAAAGACAGTTTATTTTCTTCACAGTAGCCAGCAT
>VWZZ01000430.1:0-41931 GCA_013399095.1 Psophia crepitans
ACCCAGCGAAGAGTGTACCTGGCTACATTAGAAATCACTGAAATGGCAATAACCCACTAATATGTGTTATATCCTGTGGCAGCTGATTCTCAAAGTGAAACTGTAAAATGAAAATATTTTTCAAGATTGTGTTAAGAACTGTAAAAGGTTTGAAGAACCATTTGGTGTTGCAAAGTCATCTGGATTTAGTGAACCAATAAATGTAACTTCCCATGAGACTCATAAGTAAGGTTTAGCAGCCAGTGCAGAGCAAGTTTACACTGGCATGACAGCAATTCTACAAACTGCATGTAAGTTCGTATTTTTATAAAAATAAAAATGGTTAGTAATTCAAATATAATCTCACTAAGTTCATCAGCCCTTTTTCTGGCCTTTTCTCACTTTTAATCCATAAATCTTACCATGAATCTACTTGTTCTTGCTTTGTAGGTAACAGATTATGGAAGCAAACATTTGAACAGACTTTAGGTCATAAACTGACATATTTAAGAGTTATATGCTTATTTGTATCAAGTAAAACATGCTTTTACTTTGGTCTGAAGGACAATTGTACTTTTACCCACTTTCTACTTTCTGTAAATCATGAGGTCCACTGATTACATACAGTAAATGTAAACAAGCTGATGATCCAAAAGCAATTATGAGGAAAGTTAGAGAGACTTAAATCAATATTGCCTGAATTGACAAGTCAGTGATTATTCATCAGACAAACATTATTTGTGGTTCTCATTTTAAGGAGTAAAGAAACTTCATATTTCTATTAGTACCCTATATTTTATATACAAGTTTGGTTTAATACTTAATGCCTTTTTCTGATGTCAAACTGTTAAGGACCTTACTGCATGCTCACATTAGTTTACAACTAGGAAGCAGAAACTATCACCTTCAATTTTCCAGCCTATCGTTCAGGTCATAGAAAGCAATAAATCCAGTAATAATAATATCTAATTTCTATGTCACTGTATGATCTGAACCTGTATCCTGTCAAATGACTGAAAGAAATCCTGGAAGGTTATGTTTTGACCCTTCAAGTAATTTGAGTGTGTCTTTGAATATTTTCAAGTGCTGACAGGAGACTCAAGAAAGTACTGTGAATCACTGTTGTTGGTCTTCACCCATTACATTCATAAGCGTTACACCTATTGCTTCAGGATCATTCAGGTATTGCTAAATGAAAGCTATGCCCCAGGGCTATGTTTGATGTTAGTGCTTTGATCAGAAGGTAGAACAGAAAACAGAACATATCTCTGAACAGATGTGTTTTCAAATACTCCTTTAAGTATAAGATGCCTATAACTTTGTATTGGGTCTTTGTACATATACTATTCCCCTCAATTTTGCAGGTGGGGCCCTTAAGAAGAGTTCTCTTTGCCCTTCACTGGTTCATTTTGATTTTTTAATGGCCAAGAAAACAATTTAGATATTCCAGTGACACAGTATACACCGTTTTTAAAGAATATTTCACATTATTATTTCTACCTCAAATAGTTTCAAAAGGAAAATTAAATTTAGAACAAGTTCTTAATAAGTATATGATGCATTTTAGTCTGAACTACTCTAACCACCGAGCCCAGCAGTTAGCGTGTATATCAATTAAATCATCTGTTGGTACTGTTGTGGTATTAAGCTCATAACGGGCAATTTGATGCATACAAAGATAAATATTCACTGGATAACCTGTTCCTGTGATATCATTCACCCAGATTAATTTTGTCTTGAAAATGACCAGAACTTCAGCATCTACATAAATAAATATCAAAGCAAAGATGAACTACTTATTTATTTAAAACTATACTATAATTGCCAAGTTGCTCAGGTAATACTCAGAGAAGATATAATTTCCAAGATTCTCTGCCCATATTATGCGATAAGACGTTATGATACATACATATTTAAAAAGGAATTATTTTGAAATACATTGAAATATTGTATTTCAAATCACTTCTTTAGAGTTTGATTCTCTAAAACTACCACTTTAAAAATAACTAATATTTCCTGGAAACTTGTGAAACATTTTTAGGTTTACTTATAATATTAGGTGGGATCACGAAGAAAGCATTCTAAGTTTATAAACATTCATCTAAATTTTATGCACTGCAATATATAGATATGTTTGTTAGAGAACTTAAGTATATATCTGCTACCTTTACTTACTACACAAAAAATGATGACAGCAACGGGATTCAGTGGAAATTATTAAAGAAAGAGCATTCTTTAAAAACCTGTGTGTCATATTTTGGATGTGCTAAAGATCCAGCTGGGAAGTCACAGATGTCAGCAGCTTGATGTGTGTAAGCTCCAATGCTTAGGAGATGCAAAATAAAATATTTGCAGAGAAGTCACTGTGCATTTGGTTTTATTCCTTCTCTGCTTTGTCTCTACCATACAGCCATGAGAACAGCCATGAATCAACTCATCCTGACCAAAAACTTTGTCTTTTCACACAGTTTTGACATTCATAGACATAAGAATTTTATTCCACCAGATTTCCACCATTAAAATCTTCAGGCTTTTTTTCCTCTTGAATGCCTCTACTTATCAAATGTCTGCCATACAGATTCTAATGTTTTAATAATATTTTTGTAATTATTTTTGTGAAGCTTAAATGCACAGATACTTTCCAGAAGAAAGACAGATAATACTAATGCAAAAGATTTACGTGCGTCCATGCCTCTGTGTGGCAATGACATGTCTTAAAATATATGAAACCTGAAAGACGAGACTTAACACAGAAACAAAGAAAAATAGAATTACCACTTCTCTGTGTTGCCATAACATGTATATGTGTTGCGGTTTTGCCCCAGCTGGCAGCTAGGCACCGCACAGCTACTCACACGCTGCCCCCCGGCTGGGTGGGGGAGAGAATTGGAAGAGTGAAAGCGAGAAAACTCATTCGTTCAGATACAGACAGTTTAATAAGTGAAGGAAAAGTCGTGTGCGCAAGCAAAGTAAACCAAGGAATTCATTCACCACTTGCCATGGCAGGCAGGGGTTCAGCCATCCTTCCTGGGATCTGTCACGCATAACGGTTACTTGCAGAGACAAATGCCATGACTCTGGCTATCCCCCCTTTCCTTCTTCCCCCAGCTTTATATATGATGTCATATGTTATGGAATATTCCTCTGGTCAGTTGAGGTCATCTGTCCCAGCTGTGCCCCTCACCAACTTACTGTATACCTCCATCCCACTTGCTGGTGGGGTGGGGTGAGCAGTAGAAAAGGCCTTGGCTCTGTGTAAGCACTGCTCAGCAGTAACAAAAACATCCTTGTGTTATCAACACTGGTTTCAGCACAAACCCAAAGCATAGCCCCATACCAGCTACTGTGAAGAAAATTAACTTTATTCCAGGCAAAACCAGCACAAGCTGGAATTGTTAACCTATGTTAAACTCTACATTAGTTTATTTTGATCAGGAGAACTCATTTAATGTTTTCTGTAATATAGGACTATATACAGGGTTTTAACACTTTTTTGGATTTTTAGAGTCTTAATGATAAACAATCTCGAAATTTATTTTAGATGAAAAATCAAATCTTTTACCTTTGATGTTCTTGACATTCTCAGTGATTTTACTGTACATTAAGTAGAATTTTATCAGTAGCTGAAAATAAGTTAGGATAGAGGCAGTTATGTATTCTTAACTACAGTGGAATAATATAGGACGAAATGTCGTGAGTATCAAACTAATTTCTGCACAAAGTTAAAGATCCTGGCAGACTGAGAAATCGTCGCCATTAGCATGGTCAGAGCATCTGCATACAAATCCAAATCTAGTCTAATGTCAGTAGGTGCAAGTTCTTACTCATAGAAAATTCATTACATTGCCTCCTGAATTTTAATGGGAAGTAATTGAAATAGTTTATCATTTACAATGTTGTATTCGCTAGCTTTTCCTTTGTGCATAAATTTTATGCTGTAGTTATGAAAAAAAAATAAAATCCATGTGCATATATGGTAACTTTAGAAAGGACAGCTATGCCGACAACACATATTGAGAACTAATTCAGAGTTCTCTGCAATCAGGAGAGAACATGGTACCTCTATGAAGACCCAGAGGAATTGCCAAACACCAGCCTATTTATGCTAACATAATGACACAATATAATAATCAGGATAGTTAACTTTCCCTTCTACAAAACTGTGCATACAAAACGATAATGTGTCTACAACTTAACAATTGTCAAGGACCGAAAAAGTCAGGAAGATAATTTTATTTTGAAATAACCATACATCCTAAACTACATTAAATCCATCCACTCACTGTATGGCTGTCTACATTAAATGCCACTAGCATGGCTGAGTGGAATTCTTTTGATGCCCCTTGAAAACCTGGTGATGCTCAGGTCACTTGCTTGTGAGCACAAAAGATGTTCAGAAAAGAGTCAGGGCGAAAATTTCTGGAATGGTGACCTTGCAAGATACTCTGCCCTTTGGTCTATCAGAAAAACAAACAAATCCAACTCAACTTTACATTATGAGGCTGCTGGTATTGCCCTTAACACCTTCAGGATTTTCCACCAATGAAACAGGAATCAAAGTGTTTTGCAAATACCTTTGTATAGCACATAATTTTTTTCAGAGAAGGGTAGTAATAATGAACAGAGGTAAAGAAAATAACACTAACATAAGGAAACAGTGCAATTTGTTTAGCACAATAGTTAACGGAGGGTGGGGGTGGATGGAAAAAGTTATAACAAAATCCAACATCTGAAACCAGAAACTTGCAACATTCAGATTAGCAATATGACAGAAGAAATGTGTGAATATAATTTACCAGTAAAACAGTTAGTTTAGCAAAGGTAAATCTATTTTCATCTCAAAATTTTAAAATCAAGATCAGAATAATGTTTATGCAAGAAGTATTTCTGTCAGAGCGGCAGAGAATGGATTCTGTTTCAACAGCACTGTTGGATTCAAAGCAAGAATTTAATTCAAAAAAAGCAGAAAAGTCTACATTCTGTAGGTCAGATTATTTAACACAATTAACATTTTCATTCTTAATATCTATTGGCCCCAGCAGCCATGAGCTCCTGTTTCCTTTCCCCTATGCACTGGATACCAATCGTTCTGCAGTAGTGGACCACAGCCAAGGTGTGCTTGTGTATGTAAACCTGCAGATAACTCTCCCACAATTGGCTCTGAACTGGTTCTAAGCTCTGAGATGAGATCATGGTCAAAGATGTTTGGTTTATGCTGTATTTCTTTCCCAAAATAATATTTTTAGAAATTTGCACTTAACCCAACGCTGGAAGTACTATATCCAGTAGCAGCAACAGTAATGCTGCACACCATGTGTGGTTTTCACTGCATGAGTGTATTTAATGGGTACTTAGGAAAAGTTACTGCTGACTCTATGAAACAATGCAAGTCTGCCACCAGACCCAACAAATATGTTTCTATGTTTACACTTCTACAATAAATATTACTCTGATTCTTTTCCATTCTTAATCTTCTGTTTGTTTCTGTGCTTTTGTGTGTGCATGTGTCACAATATTAATAGCTGCGTGCTGGAGGTTTTCAATAGATTGTGGAAGAGAATAAAGTAGACAGAGGCAAAGCACGGTTAGTATTGGAAACTTAAAATGGAAGTCAAAATCTAACAGCTTCTATCTTATTTGAAGCAGCAGCATAAAATTTACATAAAATTTGCCAAGCCTCAGTAATGCATAACATCTACATTTTGTTTAAAGCTGAAGGACTTTAAAAAAATCTAAACATGTTTTGTCTTAGTTTTGTATTTTCTTATATAAAATGCTCTTCTGATACATTTTAAGAAACATTAATGAAACATGCAAGATGCAACACATCAGATCAATTCAACTTCCCAGCAGCTGAATAATCTGAAAGCAATTCCAATTACTACTATGGTTGAAAAGCTATTTATTATGACTAAGAGCTACTTTAGCATCATCAAATGCACTTTCAAACTTCTGTGTAGTACTTATAAAACTGAAACATTTCCAGATAAAACTTCATTAAAACATAGAAATGTGTGTAAATAAGTTCCCATGAGCTAGTCATTATTAGACTGATGGGAAACTATGTGAGAAAGTGTCCTTTGGAATATGAGTATTTATTTACTACCTTAATTTAGTCCTAGCATTTTTCTGTTGGGCCAGGCTATAGGTTACTCATCTCTTTGGTTATACATTGCTATCCTCAAAAGGTACTAGGAAAACAGAAAAAAATAGAGAACTTACAAAGGAAATGAGGCTTACACAAAGGCTGGAGGATAAATCTTGTGATGAGAGACTGAGGGAGCTGAATTTCTATAATTTAGAATGTGAATACTAAGGGTATATTATATGTTTTCAACAGTCCACAAATGCCCTCACAGTGACAGTTTACATGATAAAAGTCTCAGTCACAGTCTTAAGAAACGACAGACGAAAAACAATATCTTGAGGCTAAGAAAATTTAGACAGACATAGGAAAAAATTATTAACAGTGTAAGCAACTGAATGATGGTGTAGTATATAGTACAAAGGGGGATTGTGGCACTTCTAGTACACACATCTAAGATCAGCTCAGATCAGAAATTGTAGGAACAGTGAATTAAATAAACTTCAAAAATATAAATGATAAGGTAAACGAAACCGCGTCCTTTTGTCCCTGAAGTGTTATTGCTGTGGGACTAAAACACATATTCTCTAAAATACCTCTTAAGTATAAAGAAGGTAACATCCAATAATATAAAATTAAATTTAAGATCTTAATGGTTAATGCATTAAATAATTGCGTCTTCCTTCTCCTTAAGGTGCAAAATCACTATTCAAGAGCAATACATAAATAAGAAATGGCACAGATAGGAGTACCTGACTTTTTTAGCAGTTGATAAAAGAAAGAAAAAAAGTTCTTTAATTAAAGAGTGACATCAACCATTAGAGGAGAAAAAATTTGCTACCAAAGGTAAATTACTTTTACTCCACAGAAAAGACAAGCTGGTAAATCCAATCATAAAACACAATTACACTAGGATTTATCTTGCACTTTTTGACTGGAACTACAAAAGTATAACCCCATTAAAATGACTGCAGACTGAATGGACCTCAAGACTGAAACATCGATCCCCTGAGATGATGTATCCTTCACATCATCTCTAAGATCCTCTGGCTCATGCTGAACAAAGCTTACATTTACACTTCCTTTACTCTTGCCCTGTACCTAAAAGCTTTCATACTCCAGAGCCACCATTTTATATCAAAGTATTTCAATTTTCATAAAAAGACAGAAAGATATTCAGCTACCTCACTGACCTTAAAAATACTTTTCAAAGGTTTGGTGGGTGATTCAGGTACCTGATATTTAGAGATCAGTAACTTAGCAGAGAAAATATATCAGACGGTTAAAATAATATTATTAATAATTCTTTATTTTAATAAATCAAAAAACTTTTGTGGTGGTTACTGTTAATAACAAGTATCAGAGAGCCAACCTAATTTACAGATTTACTTCTCATATCAGGCATTGCTGATGACATCTAATCATATTTAACTGCAGGGCACAGTTGAGGAATATAGCAATTTAGAGGTTTCCCTATTCTATGCAATAGTGAAATGAATGCTCACATGCAGACCTGACTAGGGATACTTTGTCAAACTAGGATGATTTTTTAAATGATTTTTTTATTATATATATATAATACCAATGATAAAATAAGCCCTCTTAAAAAAATTAATAAAAAAGAAGCAAACAAAATACCCCCAGCATTTCTGGATTAAGATAGCATTGTACATGTTTCCAGTTACAGAATAGATATCTTTTGACTATATCTTCTTTTACAAGGACATAAGGAGAAAAATAATGCCCACTGGTGAATTTCAGATATCAACATCTAACAGTTAGAGGCCAAAAAGAAAAAAAGAAAAAAAAACTTCAGCTCTCATCACAATTCTAATTCCACAGAAAATCAATCCTGATAGATGGAGATGAGATCTGCCTGACCAGCAGAAACTTGCAGTATTTCCTTAGCTCTGAAGCCAACTGTGAAGGAGGCAGGACCAGATACTGGGTTTTGTGACCCATTCCTTCTGTAAATAAAAATGTGATCTTATACTTTGAGGCCTGTTAATACCATTTTTCCCCCCTGAATATTAGAAAGAAAAACAAACAAATTCCTTTAGACATTTCCATTGTCACAAACTGAAAAGTCATGACAACTATTTCCTCCTACAGACCACCATGTGTTTTCACTGTATACTTTGTAAGATTTGAAAGTCTGTTGTTTTTCAGTTCACAAAGGGATTAATCTTAACTGCTTACATGCCCTGCTTGATTTAATATCAGGTATCCTCTAGTCAGTTATATTTATAAAGTGTTGTCAAAGCAGTGCCTCAGTAAAATGAGAGTTTTTATGCAACAAATTTTGTCTAGGTATGCTATTCCTTATCTAGGTACCTATTTGAAACCATAAATCTGGTTTCCTATCCTCTAGCATCCATAGTAGTTATCTCATTCCACATTATGAGAGAAATCATTCATCTTTATATTATTAATGTAAGCAGTGGAAAATAAATATTCATTAAACTATCCAGTAATGACAAAAATAATAATATTCTGCTAAAAGCTTGACATCTACTCAGAAAAAAGGTTTTATTAACACATTAAAATGACCTCTAGCTTTAAATGGGCTTCTTCTAACAATATTAAAATGTGTGACCTAACCTCCTTCTGCATAGTACCTAATTAAAACTGCTGTATTATTAATATATTACAGATATGAAGCAGAAGTCTTATGTGGCCTACTTATGAAGAAGCTTCTGTAATAAAAATGTTACTTTTACATTTAAAAAGTTTGTATCACTTATAACTCAAAATAAGATAAGGTATTTGAATGCATTTCCAATAATATTTTAGAGTTGCATAAAATGTCTTTTATAGGTCATTGCATTTGGTAAAAAAACCCAATTGGTAAAAAAGACACTACTCCAAAATGACAACCAATACATCACTATCAGCAATAAAGAAACAAGTAAGTGAATATAAGTAGATAAATTTATTGTGTCTTTAACTGGTCTTTGCTATGTCAAATAGTCAAAAGCTTGTGTCTTTACTTGTCAAGTAAAATTTTCTACAGATCTTGGACTTTTTTTTTTTTTCATTTTTCCTGATTTAATACATCGCCTTCTTCAAACACAATTTCCATGCTAGGTGATTCCAGACTCACCCTAAAGACAGGCAAAACACAAATTTTTAAGCATACAGAAAAGATCTCATTTGCTTTCCTCTAATTTGGTAGCGCTGCTTTTTCTCACCTACCTGTGGAATGTGGTCGAACAACAACCCATATTCAATGTTTGCTATCATTTAGGCTATGAAAGGAAATATAAGTGACAGATATGTGACAAAGAAGGGTTTTTCTCTTGCAATCATTGATCACCTCCTTTTAACAAGGCAGCAGATAGCAACCTCATCATGTTTGTAGTACAGAACTGTTAGCAACAGCCTTACAAATAAGTCATTGCTGGGTCCTTATCACAACTCTGAAGCCAGAGCACTAAGTCTCTTCAGCAAAGACACTGTCTGTGCCTCAACAAGCTTATCTATGAGTGTGCAAATAACCATACTTAGTCTCATATTTCTAAAGGACATTAAGCAGATTCATTCTTCAAAGTGTAATTAAACTAGTCATTAAGTGATTTCCTACTGCAAAAAAAAGATGTTATAACTTCTTTCTTACCTACCAAGATGAAGAAGAAAAGCATTAAAAGTGCTTTTCAAAGCAAAGAAGACATTTCAGGGAAGATAAAGGTCAAAAGGTATTTCACTATTCAAGAAAGAAAAAGAAATGTTTCTTGGAGGAAAACAACTTCAAAATCAGAGTTAAATATGATAAATGAGTATTGCCTTGCATATGATAAAATTAGCTGTGACTACTTAAGACTTTTACATTGTTATTTTATTTACTTATATTTATGTAGAGAATGCATAAAAACCCCAACCATGTCATTTTACAAGATATAAACCACCAATAATATGTTTTCTTTACTGGGTCAGGTTATCACATTCAAATTTGGGGAATCCAATATTTATGAAGACACGCTAACGTAATTTCTTTCATTCTTCCCAAGTATATTTTCTCATATTCTTTGTCAAGCCTCTTTTACTTGCTTTCAAATGAAAACAAGTCAATACACAACCTTGACCATGTATAGAGCAACATATTAGACTTTGGCAAAGTGCCTTGTCACTGTCAAGAAATTGTCATGGCAAGTGGTCCAAAAAAGGTATAGCAGCACAAACTAATGTAGCTCAAAGAAATGGTTTTACTAGGCATCACGGTTGAAACTGACAAAGATACATGTGTTCATATCTATAATGAAAATACAAACACATCTTTGCCTTTTATGAACAGAGGAAATGAGATTGCATCTATATTCCCATAGCTGAACATGTTATACTTTATCATAAGGCTAATTCGACAGTCATAACCAAAGCTCTTGAACTAACCCAAGTAAAAACAAAACAAAACAAAACAAAAACAAACACTAAAAGTTTGTCTAAAATTAAGATTCAAAACAATGGAGATTGAAAAACATACCATAAATTTTAACACAAATCAACCTCTCAGTGTGTGACAAGGCAGTTCCAGCCCACAAAGAAACCCTACAGTGTTGTACAGTCACTCCCAAACTTCAGGAGCTGGTGAGGCTGAAGGTGGGAAGTCCATTTCACACAACAATTTCAGCAAGAGTTTTGGATCTATCGAAGATCAATACTTCTTCAGCAAGACACTACCCTAGCTACAGAGATGAACAGAATCTTGAAATAAGATGGAGTCACGCAATATGCAACAGCTGTCTTAAACACTCTGGTCTTTCTTGTGCTGCTACAGAGTCACACAGTAGATAGAAGCCATACTAAAACACCCAAAAGAACTATTTTTCCAGTTACCACAGTGTCTTCACCTCTAGTGAATGACTTGAAGTGAAGAGGGATGGAAACAGCCAACTGCTTGTGCATCTACCCAGTGGTGCCTTGAAACAATCATTTCATGATCTGAAAAGTAGTATTTGTTTACTTTTTCCTCATCATATGTTACCATGAGTGTTAATAACATGCCATGCACGAGTCTACTGAGACCTCTGATAACTCCCCCATAGCTTTGCAATTACATTAATTTTACAGCTACAACAGAAAAGTTAATAGTACTTCAAGAATTTTCTTACCCAATGCTGGAGTTCGCAAAATTGCCTCAGTATTACTGAGTATTCAGATAAGTAATGGAACATGAGTGTCACGCACTCTGGCAATCTTCCTATTGCTTGCTAGAACAAACCAAATATTGCTGCCACTTCTGCCAAGTAACTGGTTATGTAACTCTGTAAGAGCACACACTGCCTGTGCTTAAAACACATTTGATTTTTATGTTTCAGATGATATCCTGCAGATTTTATGGATGTCAAAAGTCTCGTAGTCAAATTCCTCAACACATAATGGAAACACCAGTCTAAGGTTATCTGGCAAGCTTGGTAGTTCAAGAAACAGTGGCCTTTGCCATCAGATATCAGACACATAGTTTAAGCACCCAACTGAAGTGCTCCTGACGATGATGCAGTACGTCTTACACAGTAAACATCCCTCATAGAGTAATGAGGTTGAGAAGCTGCTTACACAGGCATATGTGCTTTATCTAACATAGGTGACCCTAATGTAATAGTTCTACAAGGGATACTCAATGTGTTCACCCAGAAGATTTGACAAAGTTATATTATCAATCTTGTCTTAAAGGCAACACACTTTTCATCGAGAGACACAGATCAGGAACTGAAATTTTCTTGACACAGGAGTTTTAATTAAAAATCCTTGTCCTATCACTCCATGCACTCGTAAGCAATTCCTCTCCGGCTTTCTTGTAGGCTTTCTTTAGGTAGTGGAAGGCTGCTATAAGTCCACTGAAATGAATTATGAACTTCAGTGTAAATTCAGCAGACATTAGAAGACATCAAAGATCTGCAATTGCAGATCTGCTATCAGTAATAACAGCTCATAAATTACAAAAAAGGAATGAATTATTCAGATTCACACTGAGAGTATCAGATATGAAAGGTTTCTGGTAATGCAGTCTTAAATAAAAATGGAAGGATGCTTTTAGAATTAACATCTACATAATTAACAGCCTGCATTTTGTCCTTAAATTTACAACATTGCATTCTTCTTCTCAGCATTTCTTTTTTCATTTCAGGGGAAGCTTTTAGTGTGACAGCTGGTTCAGTTGCTCAACATTTGTGTGGAAGCATTGATGGAGACAGGTTAGGAAGGTACAGGAATGCCACTATTTCTCATAGCTCACCGTTCCCTAAAAGTAACACGTTTTAGGCCAACAGAATCAATAAAAACAGTTTTCAACTTTAACGACAACATAATATTTTCTGAAAATGTACCCTAGCGCATTACACAAAGCAATTACCAAATAATTTAATGAAACTAGCAGACAGCTTGCTCTGTGGCATGCCGTGCTGAGACAAAGTTATAAAAGCTGTGATGTGACATTACTGTTTGTTAACATTTTCCCATGAGCCTTCTTTCTGGTGTCATTTGAGAGTAAGTCATTTAGTGATATTGAATTTATTTGCACAGATGTTTTTTCATGTTTATTTTACCACTGAGGCTATGTAAACATAAAATATGGCTGAGCAAAAAACAATTCTAAATATCAGTAGGTTCTACATATTACTGACAAGGTGCATATTGCTGACTCATTCAATTGTTACAAAAATCACATTTGGATCTCATATAGCATTTGAATTATTATAATTTGCTAGTATACAGAATACATTAATTATTAAACATAATTCAACTTTTATCTTCAGAAGCAAAATTTTCACTTTGTTTCTTGGCTCAAAGAAGAGAAGTTCCTAAAGTATTATAATGTTGTCAGGAAATATATGTTATCAGAAAAGTGTGTACACTATCTAAATTCTACTCAGTCATCTATTAAACTTGCCTTTTCCATAAATTGCAAAGCAGTTTATTTTCTTCTGTGCACTGAAAAAAAAAAAGCATATTAATGCAAAATATGACTAAAATAAAGTGAAAAGTAAAAATGAATAATTTTTTCCAAGAATTACTGTGAATATAACTTTTGCTCTAAAGTCAGTGTAACTGTAAATATTATATTTAAAAAAATCTCTAGAGAGATCACTTTTATTTCTCACTCCCCTACAAGCACATTTGAAAGTAACATATGTGTATTTCTCCTTATAATGACTTCTAACATGTAGAGCATACTACTCCAAAACAGCTACTGTAGAAGGATTTTTTGATAGGAGACAGCAGGCTATCTCTGAAATAAAAAAAGAGAAGACTACTTAGTATTTTCTGAGCCATATATGAAGAACAATCTGCAGAATCTGTGGCAGATGAAGGGGAGATTTTAATAATCATGAAGGGCATTTAGTCATTTCCACTTTACATGTGACTCTTTATACAATTTCCCCTAAGTAAACAACAACATTTCTCTTGCTTCTGTAGTATTTATGAATTCATGAAAAGATAATTTTTAACTTAATTTTTCTGTATATTGTGCTCATCTAAAATACAGTGCAGTGATGGTTTTATAGCCTAAGAGGGAATTTCATTTCACTGCATCAGGAGCTAAAGTAGTTAAAAGAATTATAATTTTGCATATTGATCACACTTATCTTTTGGAGTTGTCTTCCCTGTCCTTCACTGGAGAACTCTGACATAAATCTTTCAAATATACCAAGAGGAGAACAAAGAAGTTTACAAAACCATTTTGCAGCAAAGTAACATAACACATCCACAAGAAAAACACTGCTTCCCTTTTCCCCTCTGAGTACATAAAGAACAAGGATAGCCATGAATAATGGAAGCACTCAGTAGTTCCTTCTTTCAGGACAATACATGATCAATTTGTAGTGGCCATGGAGGTAACTAAGGCATGTACAGACTTATGCCTATGGAACACCAGCCTCAGCTATGGTCTAATAATCTGTAGAAAGGAACATGAGGTTTAGTAGCAGTTACTGTCATTAATTTCCAAAGGATGGAAGCTTCCTTCTGAAAATCCATATGCATTTTTCAGAAAGGGATTGTTATTCAGGAATCTAACTCAATGGACCTCATATAAATAAAACAAATACACTTAAAAAATCGAATGTATTATTGTGGCCTAGCACTGTAGCACTGTACAGTTTTAAAGCCTGAAGTATGATTCAGTATTATGAAAACAGAAACTTCTGAGTGTTGTGTTACCACACATATATTTGGGAAATTAATGTCAAATCCTGGAAAGATATTTACTGAAATATTCAGAAGGAAAAAAAAAACAATCAGAACCAGATGACATAACTTTAATTTTAAACAAAAATTTTGAATCTTATGTAATATGTCTAATTAAAAATATGAACATCTACATTTCAGAGAGTAATAGCAGCTAGATTTTTATTCTGTCAAGTAATCTTCCTCAACATAGAGGAAATTGTTAGCAATTCTAGCATTATAGTATTGATCCAAAATATCATATTTAATAGAACTAAAAGTAAACAAAAGAGAGAGGGTTATCAATGTATAGCACATCCTGGGGCTGTTCTCAGGATACTGTGACAGTCCTCATCCTGACATTTGAAACTCCCTCGCAATGCCTGACTTAGCTATTTCCCTGATCTGGGGCACATTGGCTAATTTGCTCAAGATATTCTCCTTTCCTCACTTTTTCAGGCTGCATCATCTCAAATGTTCTTAAGTCCCTGGAGGAAACTGGTGACCCATCTCACCGATCTGGAAGATGAGCTTGTAAAATATGTTCAATGCTCTGACTGTAGGATTAGGACCAAACAGGTTCCAAAACAGGAGCTCAGAAACTGAAATCAATGATCTCCCATAAACAGTTCCCAAAGTAGTAAGAAAGATGAAGCAGTTTGGAGAAATGTGTGCTACAGAGCCATTAGAATACTGATTTTTTTTGGTCAAGTTCCAAGGTCTGCTTCTGTTAGGGGACTTATTGAAGACATTTGCAGTAAGCAAGGAACAGACAAGCACTGTAGAACAAAGTGACCTGAAAATTGAAGAGTCCTGAGCATATTTGAGAACGAATTATTTTCCTTTAGGAGTAACTGTAAGCAAAGGAATAAAACCAGCAAAGAACACCAAATATGCTAGGGTTTTACTCACTCACACACAGTGAAGAAAGAGAAAGTGCAAGATATTTTGCAGTTCCTCAAGTCATCTTTGAAGCTGAACCTTCAGACAAAAGTTGTATGGAAACTGACAGGTCATATATTCTAGAAACTCCAGGTTGTTTTCTGCTCTGCGTGGGTGGCACTTACACTTTGCCTCATCTCTGGCGTCATATTTTATCTTGATACCACAGTAGAATCAAGATGCAATTCCAGCACATATCACTTGCACACTGTGATTTGTTAAAGTAACTCTTCTGGACCAACAGACACAGAAGGTTACTATGTCTCTCTTTTAATACTTCATGAATTTTCTCAAAATTTCTGTAGGAGACTCACTATTCAGAAAAGCATTCACTTCCAGGAAGTCAGAACTGGCCCTGACCTAAACAGGCTATTACATGGGATACCTAACAATTTTCATAAAACGTCCTCTGCTTTTCCTGCTTCAAAGTTATGGGATATGCTTTAAACTATTACGAAGCAATCTCTTTTACTGTCCTTGGCTGGTTTCAAAAGACAAATGCTTCACTATCTTTCTCTGAAATACCTCTGTGCACACATTTTGTTTCCTATTTTTTCACCATGCTATTACCTTTTTTGTTGAACACATTGCTTGGCATTTTGGTTTTTCTATGTACCAATTCCCTTATCTTACATTTATTCTACATGATTTAGACAGGTTTGGTGTTTTCCCTGAAAAAAAACAACCCACACCTTAAAGCACTGGTTAGTATTTAACCAGATTTTTAACTAGTATTTAACTAGATTTTAACTACAGATAATTCTAAATTTAGAAGCACCATCAATGGTTTTTTTACTTATATGGTTGACACGAAGACTGCAGCGTAGCTCCAATACCACTGTCTTTGGTGAGTCACACTAATGCACGGGAGCTCCACAATGAGACATGAACTTAAATTTATGTTTGTTTTTTGTTCTTAAATTTGAAAGCATAAATTTATCCTTTTTCAGCAAAAGCATAAGACCATCCATTGCAGCTATTTGCTAGCATGTGCATTTCTTCACTTGTTGGAATCAATAGCACCTCCCCAGGAACTTAAAAAAGCTGGAGTAGGATCTGAAAAAGATCTCAGCCTCACTACATCAACTTTCAAGTAGCATTGACTTATAACAAAGGTAGCCCTGGAGAATATTAGAAACACTTTTCATGATCATTTGCCATTAAGTGCTCCAAAATAGGGGCACAGCAAAGGAGCAGAGTCCTACATGAGAGTTAAATGCTAAGCACAGAATGCAGAGAGGCAACTAATTGCCATCAACTTAGCATTATGTGTATAATTGCTATTAGACCTTTGAACATTGGCTGTGTAGAGTTCTGGAAGACTGGTGAATGTTGGGGGTTTTTTGGAAGACGGCTTTGAGAAGGGTTGAGGATTTTTTAAAGGATTGTTTGGGTTTTTTTCACTATTCCTGTAGTCTGAGGCAGTTTCTCTTCTGAGGTACCTGAGAAGCAGGCTGATAAAATCCTAACCTATATATATATATATATATATATTCAGAAACAGCCTTTTATTGTTTTGGCTAGGTATGAAAAGATAAAGAAATGAAACATTTCTTATCACCCATAAGTTATCCTTGTGATAAGTTCCATCCCTAAGGGGAAAAAAAAAAAAGAAAAAAAAAGAAAAATTTAGGTAAGATTTCCTACAATGCAAGGGGGTTAATCAATGCAAGCATCAAGGGAAAAGAATATGTGTAAGAAGTAGAATAATAACACTTCATGATTTTCTGAAGAATAAGTTTCTGCTGCAGGTATTTACTAAAAAGCAGGCTTTTTTTCAAAATACTGTCCCATGGAAAGAAACTCCCAGGAATCCCATGTGCAAGAATTATGCTACTTTGTAAATGGGTTTATGCTGGACTAATGAGGATGTGCAGAAGTGGCTCATAGCATATAAAGACCTGTCAAAGATAAAAAATAGACCCACCATTAATATTTTGACCCCACAGGCAAATCTGAGCAAAAACATAGTTCCGCATCAGTAGAAAAGTAGAAAATTTGGCGGTTACCAAAAATCAATATTAAATGTTATTTAAATATGCATATGAGCAAATTACCCTTGCAATTAGATTAGTAATGTTACCATAAGAGTACATGAACAATATAACTAATAATTTGACCATCACCATTGAGTTCCAATAACATTTTGTTAAAAATGAAAAGAAAGTTTTAATTTTATGTCATTTCATCATGACTAAACATTTGGGATGCACATGCCACAGCCATGAACAGGATGACAGTGTTAGGGATTAGTGGACACAAAGGCACACACAGATCCAAAAATCCTGTGATCCACAGAACCAAAGGCAATGTATAAAAAATTGGTTCTCTTCATTCTAAGGAAAATAGGTCTTTATTCTTAAAAATAGTACAACTTTCTTTTAGATTTTTCCTTCTTGCTATGGCATTTCATTCTGTAGAGCACTACAAAACATTAAAAAAACAAGTGTGGGGAGGGTGTCTTATCCCAAGTACAACTACAGGCTGGGAGGAGAATAGATTGAGAGCAACCCTGAGGAGAAGGACTTGGGCATGATGGTGGATGAGAAGCTCAACATGACCCAGCAATATGCGCCTGCAGCCCAGAAAGCCAAACATGTCCTGGGCTGCATCAAAAGAAGTGCAGCCAGCACGTCGAGGCAGGTGATTGTCCCCCTCTACTCCGCTCTTCTGAGACCCCAGCTGAAGTGCTGCGTCCAGCTCTGGGGGTCCCCAAAATAAGAACACGGACCTGTTGGAGTGAGTGCAGAGGAGGGCCACAAAGACAATCAGAGGACTGGACCAACTGTCCTATGAAGAAGGGCTTAGAGGGTTGGGCTTGTTCGGCCTAGAGAAGAGAAGGCTCCAGGGAGACCTTATTGCAGTCTCCCAGTACCTGAAGGGGGCCTACAAGAAATCTTGAGAGGACATGTTTACAAGGAGATGTAGGGACAGGACAAGGGGTAATGGCAGTAAGCTGAAGGAGAGAAGATTTAGATTAGATATTAGGAAGAAATTCTTTACTAGGAAGGTGGTGATGCACTGGACCAGATTGCCCAGAGGAGTTGTGGAGGCCCCCTCCCTGGAAGTGTTCAAGGCCAGGTTGGATGGGGCTTTGGGCAACCTGCTCTAGTGGAGGTTGTCCCTGCCCATGGCAGTGGGGATTGGTACTACATGATCTTTTAAGGTCCCTTCCAACCCAAACCATTCTATGATTCTTCTTTTAAATACTTTTTCCCAGTAAGATACTGACTTCCCCACAACTCTGCAAAACTCTCAGGCATATTCTACTGTTGGGCACAGTAATATTTCATCTTAGATTAGACTCTTCCAGTGCTTAAAATGAGAATGTGCTCAGATAATTTGCTGGAGTACTCCAAAGCTCTTCTTTTAGGGCCCATGATTAATGCCTTAAGTGATTTATTCTCCATATGCCCTGAATGAAGTGAAAATGAAACAATATTCCTTTGTCATTTGTTGGTGACAGAAAATTGCAGGACTGGTACCCAGATCAATTCTTTCTTCTTCTCTAACTGGTAATTCTCTTGTACTGTGTGCACATTTCTCTCTTTTCCACCACACATCTCACTTTAAGTAGACATTTTATCATCCAATGAGGCATAATTCCTTTTATCTAAGAATTTTCATCTCTGTTGTCTTATATCTGTTTGAGCACACTGAGTTCTTCCTCATTTTGGTTAAGAGTAATTTGCTTTTTCCAGTGGCACTGCTCAGGTAGACAGCAACTTCTTTTTTGTACTAGATTCATTAAATTTGACATTGTAACTACTTGTCTTCTGTCTTCAACTTGACATCCTTCACGATGTATTGACTTTTGGATCTGCCAGTGGCAGATTTAAGTAGTATTGCTTTTTCATTTCTTTAACTTTGAATATAAAAAATCTAAACAACTGCATTTGTCATCATATAAAGACAACATATAATTCGGAGGAAGGTAGAGAAAGGTGAACCAGAGGGGGAACTAATTATGTCAGTGAAAATGCATTATGCACGTTGATGAACAGTATATAATTACCTGTTTTCAATAGAGTTAAAACCAAAGCTGAGTATGGATAAAGTTATTTACTGATAAACGTAAGCATTTATAAATTCCTGTATAACAACTTCATGCATAACTCCATCAATAGCTAACAGCTCCTCAAATCTAAAATAATTTTAAATACAGAATAGGAAACATTGATGTGGGTCACAGAACAGGCAGACCTAGATCACAGGATGCAAGCAAGGACTACCTGACTGTGTAACATAAAATTTCTGTTCCCAAACCCACATGAACTAGGGATTTCCTTTCTCAAACAAGGTGAACTATAAGCCTACATCCATCAACAAAGAAACAGCATGGATTTTTTGCCTTACTGGAACAGCATCTCTGTATAAAGAAATATAATTTGATGACAGATTAAGTGCATTGGTGACATGATTTCCACTTCATCTATAAGCACCACAGGATGATATTGCAATATCTCTCTTCTCCAATGCATTTGAATATGAATGTAAAAGTCTGGTCTTTCTAATGTAGTGTAGAAAATGTCACGGTTTCCTTGGAACTATACTAAATTGCTTACTCTAATATCTGAAATGGCCCTTGGAAAGTTCAGGTTAGTACAAGGTCTAGTTTGTATTTACATCTTATGTGGTTTGAAGAAGAAGTATTTTATAACATTCCTTATATATGCAATGGATATATGACAGAATTAAAAAAATCATTAAAATAGATTAATTGATTAGAGTATTTAAAATACACCTCTGAGCACATGTTGTTGGGCATGTAGTACCCTGTTACAGTGATGTGTAAAACACACATGGCAAATAGGCAAGCAAGAGAGGTAAATAGTTTTAAACTTCACTGTCTTGATGCAAAATTGCTGGAGGGAGAAAAAGGATGTCAGAAGTAAGGAGGAGAACTCATTCATAATTTTCTTACACTGATCTTTGATCACAATATGTAAAGAAAAATGCACATTCAGATATACAAAGCATATTTGCTAGGATTTGAACCCAGAGGGTAATAGTTCAGATTAAGGTTCGTGGAATAAATACGTTATGGTAATGATTGGAAACCTAATTCCTAAATGATAAGAAGAAGGAAGAAAAAAAAAAAAAAAAGAAAAAAACAGTAATCATCATTGACACGTCCTTCCTAATTGTAAAAATGAAGTATAAAAGTAGCAGTCTGGTTTTAGGACACTGTTGCTCTCTGGTACCTTAATCTATTCAACAGATACATGGAAATAAGGTCATTATGTTCAAGACTGCAGATGATACAAGGATTAGAAGAAAGAACAAATAAGGTTGAATGGTACAAACTAACTCAGATTTTGATTGTTTACTTGAACAGCATAGCAGATGGTAAAGGCGTTTTGCTGTACAGAAAGATGCAAAATAATTAGGTTTGGAGCAAGAAAACAAGCTATACAATATGTGGCAAATGGCCCAATAATTTAGCACACTGATCAGGAAAACAATTTGAAGGTTATTACAGAAAATCCTTTTAACCAGCAACACAAAGCACAGTAGCAGTAAAAAAGGCAAACAAAACATTATTGTGAATGTGTAGATGGATAGACTAGAATAAAAGAAAATACAACGCTGTTACTGCATACTTTGAATTAGGCTATATAGGAAATACATATGCTGTACTGGCTACCTAAAGGAAAACAACCTTTTGAAGTGAAAAAAGGGTCAGCAAGATGATATTAAACCTCAAAAACACACACATCTAGAAAAATGTGGCTTCAATATTATGGTTATGAAAGAATTTATACGAAAGAATAAAATGCAAAAGAAGTTTTCTTCTAATCCTAAATTTCCAATTTCACGTATAGAAGCTCTGAAGCAAGGTCAATCTTCTGTAATGCCCAGATTATACAAGTCATCCTTTTAACACCATGGTACTAGTTAAGGAATAACATCACAATAGCTATCAGGGTCCTAAAGGAGTTGCATTTACAGTCCTTGAAAACGAAAATGTGTACCAGCAGTTTCCTAAAGTACAGAAATCATGAGCCAACTTAGTTAAATTGTCTCATCCTTGCCTGAAGCACTGGAAGTTAGTAACAAGCTAGAGCTCAGTGTACAAAAATGTTGTTATGGTCACTTTAGCCACAATTAACGACCATGATGCAAAGTAAATGCTATTTAAATAATTGCAAAACCATAGATATACACAACCTTTTCCACTCTAAATATTTTGAGCTCCTATTCCTGTTTTTAAATAACTGTCATTATCAAAGATATACACTAATTACATCAGTAACATCATCAAATAGTACTTTTGGTCTGGCACTAATAAAGACGGTGAATAATTTCAGATTTAAATGAAATTCAGGAAATAATTTTTAATAATTTCAAAATATAAATTTAGTTTAAAAATGCATAAAATTTTAAATCTAAAACCTTCACATTTGTTACAAAGATGATTTGTCTGTTCTGCTGTCATCATTTTTTCTTTACTGTAAGACTTTGAATCACACTTTTTTTGGTCTTCTTGAAGACAAAGAACTTCAGCTTCATTTAAAAACTAAATTTTTCTTATGCTAACTGCATTCAAAGGTACATGAAATGGTCAGAATTAAGATTTATGACAGTTTCTGAAAATAAGACTTCTAAAATTCTGTTAAAATATTAACCCTTTAGCATCTGTTAATCTCTATATTTAAAAGCCTGTTATTCTGCTGGTTTGGTGAGCTGTTTTTAAACAACATATTTCTTGTTCTGGCAGCAAAATTACTTACAATAAAAAATTATTTATTAGCAGTGTCAAAACAACATATGAGACAGTAAATTCAGAGATGATCAATTTAATTGTTTCCTCATAAATTCCTAATTAGAAGGCTATTGAAATTATAATAGTCCCCATCAAGTGAAATAGTTCTGAGTGTGTCACCTTCACTAACTGTACTGAGAGTTTAGTTCTGCCGAAGGCATACTTTCAGCACACAAGATATGCTCAGTTCTATAAGGGGAGGGTGGTGTGGGAGTCCCCCTGTATCTTTTTTGGGGGAATGGTGGGCAACCCTCATTCCTTAAAACCACAATTGTGGGACCATCTTAGTGAGATCAGTTTCATCAAAATTGTCTTCTTTTTAGTAATATGCTCTAGTATATGTCCAAGTGGACGTCAGTGATGAGTGGCCTTCCTCAGGGGTCAGTATTGGGACAAGCACTGTTCAACATCTTTGTCGGCTACATGGACACTGGGATTGAGTGCACCCTCAGCAAGTTTGCCAACACCAAGCTGTGTGGTGCAGTCGACACGTTGGAGGGAAGGGATGCCATCCAGAGGGACCTTGACAGGCATGATAGGTTGGCCCGTACGAACTGTGTGAAACTCAACAAAGCCGAGAGCAAGGTGCTGCACATGGGTTGCAGCAATCCCAAGTACAGCTTCAGGCTGGGAGGAGAATGGATTGAGAGCAACCCTGAGGAGAAGGACTTGGGCATGGTGGTCGGTGAGAAGCTCAACATGACCCAGCAATGTGCGCCTGCAGCCCAGAAAGCCAAACATGTCCTGGGCTGCATCAAAAGAAGTGCAGCCAGCACGTCGAGGCAGGTGATTGTCCCCCTCTACTCCGCTCTTGTGAGACCCCAGCTGGAGTACTGCGTCCAGCTCTGGGGTCCCCAAAATAAGAAGAACACGGACCTGTTGGAGTGAGTGCAGAGGAGGGCCACAAAGACAATCAGAGGACTGGACCACCTGTCCTATGAAGACGGGCTTAGAGAGTTGGGCTTGTTCGGCCTAGAGAAGAGAAGGCTCCAGGGAGACCTTATTGCAGTCTCCCAGTACCTGAAGGGGGCCTACAAGAAATCTTGAGAGGACATGTTTACAAGGAGATGTAGGGACAGGACAAGGGGTAATGGCAGTAAGCTGAAGGAGAGAAGATTTAGATTAGATATTAGGAAGAAATTCTTTACTAGGAAGGTGGTGATGCACTGGACCAGATTGCCCAGAGGAGTTGTGGAGGCCCCCTCCCTGGAAGTGTTCAAGGCCAGGTTGGATGGGGCTTTGGGCAACCTGCTCTAGTGGAGGTTGTCCCTGCCCATGGCAGTGGGGATTGGTACTACATGATCTTTTAAGGTTCCTTCCAACCCAAACCATTCTATGATTTCCAAGAAACATAATGGTACAAAGTCCAGCAGTGGTTTGCTTTGTAAATGGCAAAAATGTCTATAATTGCAAACAAATAAACTATATTTATGCAAAATGTTTCAAATTGAAGGTGTTGTGTCCTAGTTAGACAAAGCAATCTCTACTAGTAGAGCAAGTAGACAATAAGAAAAATGGAAATGCAAAAAAGACATGCATACTTATTTGGGGTAAGGGGAAAACAAACCAACATTCTGAGAATAGAAGTCTGAGACCATGAGATGGAGATGAGTTTATTCACATAATTCACAAGTACTATGCATGAGGGGAGATCGTGGGAACTGGCAACAAAACAATTATAACAGGGAAACAGCAAGGTGGTTTTGTTGCTTGCAAGCCTGATGTAACATCTCGGAAAGAGACTAGTGCTGTCTGCATAAGGGAACATGGAGCACCATCTTGGGGGTCCCTAGCTTGTTTCTGTGCACCTTGTGGCATTTCACCGTGCAGTGCAAATACCTGTATCAGCCTCCAATGCCTTCATACACTTTGAAAATGTCAATCCTATCCTTCCATTTGGCCAAGTAATTACATGTGTGATTAACTTTGAGAAAATCAGTGACATCTTTTTCAACTAGCAAAGTCCACATTCAGCAGGGTAATAAAACAGGTGACACTCTGGATTATTTAAGAACATAAAGTAGGGTACATAGGTGCATGCTTAACTGGTGCCTTTATCTGTTCAATAGATACATGGAAATAAGAAACAAATTTGTAATAGTCAGTATCAGCTTGCAAATGAAAAAAAAACCAAACCCACAGGTGCATTCATCAGATGTTCCATTTCCCATAAATAATTCAGTCTGCTGCAGTAATAACCACCTTTCCAGGAAATTTATGGACTTAGTGCGTTTACCTGCCACTGGATTAGATTAATTGCAATCCCTGTTTGGTGCATCAAATTACTATTTTCACATGATTAATGAAATTAAAATATGCATAAATTATCTAATCACATACAACTTTATTTGTCAGGAAACTATTTTAATAAAAAATCTCTCTGAGAAAGAGGTCAGTTTACAATATTAGCCTCAATTAATGATCCTTAAATGTATTTTTACACTCAGATCTCTGCATAAGTATGCAGTCAGTTCATAACAAAACAAATATCACGTGCTTTTATTCAATCAGACAGACAAAAGTTATTTGTTCATTCTGTTTTCCCCAAAATTTAAGTGGTCAGTACAAAAGAATTACAGTGATATAAACTATTTATCCGATTTAGACAATTCACAGTTCTTTGAATGCTTTTTGCTCAGTAGACCTTAACAAATAGAAACTATTTCAGAATCTTCCCATTAAAATGGATGTCAACAATAAATTTAGTTCAAAAAACAACTTAAACATTTGTATTTTTTCTCAGAAATGGCAAGCTTGTAATTATATACTAATGCCCCCCAAGCATCCCTTCGGATATTTATACCTGCATACATTTATTATGACATCATAAATCTGTAGAAGAGAAATGAAATATTATTTTTAAATATACTTCCCATTTTATAAACAAGTAATATTCGCTTATTATTATTATTATAATTATTATTATTATTACTACTACTACTACTACTACTATTATTATTATTTCTTCTAACTTTAGTGGTCAGAAGTAGAAAATAAAATATTATCCATTACATATGACAGCACTTTCATGGTTTTTATTAAGATTTTCAAATACATTATCTATTAAGAACAGTATCTAACTATGCCAATTTAAGACTCTCTTTCTATGATATAAAAAATATAATCAAGTTACACTTGGTCAAACTGCTCTGCAAAAATCTTATAGCCTTATCAGTACAATACTGAAAGCTGTATCATATGGCATGTTTCATCTGGTGTCCTAAACCTACAAGAAGAAGCATTCAGTACTTCTAATGTAAGGATTATAATTTTGATAGATATTATTCGTAATGTTCTTCCCTCCCTAAAATATCAGGTAAGTAGTCTTGCAGAACATCATAAAACCAAAAAAAAAATCCAGACAAATTTTGCCAAACACAGAAAGTTTAGTTATCTTAAAATTGAGTTCAGGTGTCTAGGAGTGTGCTTTTGATAAAAGTTACACAGTTTGAATAATAATTCAGTTCCTCAGACAAATCTTTTCCACTAATTACAAAAGCATTTTACAGAATACTTCTTGAATAATTTACTTTCTTGCTTTATGTATATGCATTTATAGATGCTGATTCTATAAAACTGAAAGCTGACTACATTCTCCTGTCAAATTTGTGTTGTGACACACTTTCTTAATTAGATTTGTTGATTTATTGCTAATGAAGATAAAATGTCTTGCTGCAGACACAGTTACTGGTTTTTGCAATCATTTGAAACTGGCACACAAGTAATTTTATAGAAGTTTCAAAGCTGTCTTCTGATTCACTAGCTCTTTTGCTTGGCTATTAAACTTACTCTCATTACAAAAGTGATAGATAAGGCAAAATGATCACATTTATTTTTTGTCATGGTTTTACCCCAGCCGGCAGCTGAGCACCACACAGCCGCTCGTTCAGACCCCCCCGTTGGGATGGGGGAGAGAATCAGAAGAGTGAAAGTGAGAAAACTCATGGGTTCAGGTACAGACAGTTTAATAATTGAAGCAAAAGCCACGTGCACAAGCAAAGCGAGACAAGGAATTAATTCACCGCTCCCCACGGCAGGCAGGGGTTCAGCCATCCCCAGGACAGCAGGGCTCCGTCACGCGTAATGGTGACTTGGGAAGACAAACGCCATCACTCAGAACGCCACCACCACCCCGCTCTTCCTCTTCCCCCCAGCCCCTTATAAACCGCGCATGACGCCATATGATATGGAATGTCCCTTTGGTCAGTTGGGGTCAGCTGCCCTGTCTGTCCCCTCCCAACTCCCCGCACACCCCCAGCCATCCTGCCGGCGGGGCGGTGCGAGAAGCAGCAAAGGCCTTGGCTCTGTGTGAGCATCGCTCAGCAACAGCAAAACCATCTCTGCACTATCAGTGCTGCTTCCAGCACAAACCCAAAACACAGCCCCGTACTGACTACCATGAAGAAAATTAACTCTCTCAGCTGAAACCAGGACATTTTTCTTTCCACAAAATTCTAAACAGAAGAACTACTCAGATAACTCAGTAGTTTTTCATAGAAACTCTTGCAGTATTTCCTGAATAAATTGCTCAACAAATGCATTTTTTTCATTTGTCCATATCTAGTTAACAATTACAGCCTTCAACCAACTTCAATATGTGAATAGGATTTAATTTCAAAAACACCTAATTAAGATGAAAATGGGTATTCGAGACCACAGTCTGACAGTTTCATGATGCAGCACTCTAAGGTGGCTCTAATAGGCTATGTCTCACCTTCTGCTCTGATTGCTGTGCTGGCCACCAACAGGGGCTGGACGTGGAATCAAAATGCAACTCTAATAGCAACGTCTGGGAGAATCACATTGTCTTTGTCTTATAGTCACAGTGGGAAAAGCCTTCCTTTTTGTCCTTCGCATGTTTCTCAGAGGAAAGATTTGGTAGTTTGTAGGTAAATGTTATAAGCATTCAAAGTGTTCCAAAATCAAACTGAAAGCAAGGTGAGCATATTCCAGAAAAGACCAAACCTTATGAGCTTTTCGGCTCTACCTTTACATTAAACATTCCACAGGTAAATCTCTCACCTTCCCAAGGACCAACAGTCTCCATTCCATTTTTATATGTTTTTTGCAATAACTGATACTATCAAGTATTCATAGAATTCTGTAAATAAACCTATAATAATGTTAGAATACTTCCTGATGTAACCTTATAAAACAAGTATCATAATACAACAAAAAAACCCCAAACTGTTTTGTTTCATAGGTTCTAAGTATCCATTAATCTTTCAGACACTTATGCTTGTAGTAAGACTATAATGTTTTGTCTGGGTTCTGTCTCTTTGATAATTTAAAGAGAAGTTACTATAGGAACATGTAATGATGATTAATATCACACAAATAATTGGCATAATGATCTTAAAAGTATATTTATATAGCTAGTCTGACATCTCTGATTAAAAGAAATTGGATTTCTTGCAGTCATAAAAATTCCTAGTAGTCAAATAAACAAGCTGAAAGAAATGAAATTGAAAAAACATTCAGGAAAATTTGGGGTTAAGGACATGTTTCTACTAATATCTTATTAATAGTGATGTACATACATACAAATTTGAATTTTTTTAATTCAAATTCAAAATACTCTTGAACTATTATTAAAGCAAAATATTAATAAACCAAATAGGTTATTCACAACCATTTTGAGTTTCAAAAAAATTAGTAAATAGCAAAGTTTTAGCAGTCATTCCTAAATTGGGTAAAGTTACTGACTTACACAATTACAGCAAACTTTCTCTTTAGAATCATGCAACAATATATTAAAAGAAACGGTGTGGATTATCTGACAAAGTATCAGTTGTTCTGCTTTACAATAAGCCTGATAGGAAGATTCAGACTGAGATAAAAACATTCAGTTATAAATACTACAGATACAAAAAGGAAAATTATCTGTTCATTGTTATTAGCAGAAAATGTTTCAAACCTCAAAGAGATTGGACTGCATTATATAAAGAAGAAAGAATGAAGTCCAAAGTTCCATTATCTAGCAAAATGGAGTTAAAAGATGAAAAAAAAATCACATAAATTTTAATAGCTTAAGTGGATGAGTCAATCAGTACCCAATTGTATTCTTTTCTCTCTGTACTATACTTCAACATTATGATTTGTACTCTGCTTTATGTTAATGGCATACCGACTGATACTGCTTTCATTTGTGTCAAATTTCATTGAAAATGTGTGTGGAAAGCAGGAGGCAAACCAGCTGCTCTTTGCTCAGTATAAAACAGAAAGAATTAGCCTCTTTTTGCTATAACTAGTAGCTGGCACAATAGCATTATCAGGAAGTATCCAGAAAGACTGAATTTGAAAATCAGACTATTTTCTTGCTTTAATATGAAAAACGTCATGGGTACTAAGCTCCTACTAAGCTGTATTTTCAAGACCTACATGATACTGAATTTAACTGACTCAAAATGTATTGTATTGGAACGCAGACATAAACAAGTAAACTTACCAAGAGTAAAAAGATGAAAGGCAAGAGCATCTAAAAGAATCACACAATGAGTTTTGAAAGTCAGATGAAAATCTTGGTGTAAATGCAGTTTTCAAATTGTTATTACATGTACCGGAAATGGTCACAAGAGCTTCTGCTGTACTTATATAGAGGCTTCATTTTCTCCTGGTTCTGATACAAATATAAGATTTGATGATTTTTTTCCTTCTGTTTTTTTGTTTGTTTGTTTGTTTGTTTATTTTATTTATGTCGGCGACTAAAGGAGATAAGGAAAAATTTTAACACTAGAGCTTTTCTAGTACTATTTGCATAAGAGATCAATTCTAATGGCAAAGACTAAAGAATAATGATATACAGCCATATTAAATCCCCTGCCAAAAAAACCTACTAGAATGTAATTTATATTACATAGGTCTTGATGCTTATGAACTAGTGATACAGGTCACTTTACAACAGTACAGAAATTAAATGAATCTATCCAAGTTCCTCAGAGACACTTTTCTCAGTTGGCACCGAACTACATGGTGTTTCTGTTTGACAAAACTAAAAAAAGACAGAGTGAGAAGAACTGACTGAGAACACATCCCAACTTTCTGGCTTGTTTCAGGATCAAGAGAAAAAAAATCCAGAAAGAAAAATTAAACAATTTACAATCATTCCAATACACGTAGGTATATTCCCATTCTTTTTATCTGTTTTGTTCTTATTCAGGCAAGTTGGTTAGAACAATATTTGATAAGTTTCTGGATCTGGAGAAGGAAGCTATTTTTCTCTTGGCTCTATTTAATTATGCAATTGTCTAATAATTTGGTTATGCCATAAAAATGCAGCTCAATAATTCAATTCTGAATGTCATTTTGTGTAATTCTTGAAATCTGTCTACACAGCTGGAACATTTTCTGCTTAAATGTGTGTGGTATAGAATGTGCTATAAAAATAATTAACACATATTCTGTTTGGAATAAGCTGATTATTGCTGAATATTACTGTCTTTTAGAATTTTAGGATTTCTATTAAAATGTCTATTTATTAACTTTCTTTACTGTTGGGAAAACATACTTTTCAATTTAAAATGTAACATCAATCTCATTAAACTTTGTCAATATTAAAATTCTATTTTCAGGTTTTTCTGGTGAAATTTTTGAAATGATAATGACAGTGCAATGGGAGGCTTTGAGCATTTGGATGGAGGAGTTTGGTCCAAGTTGAATTGACTTTCATTTAATGTTTTATATGAATTTAAGTAGCCTATTGCTCAGTAGGCATTCTACTTCTCTCTCTCTCTGCCAGTTCCATGGGGAATATGACCCTGAAAAGGATCCTTGCCTGTATATTTAGCTAATCTTGATTCATTAAGGTTAACCTGCATTTGGATTTACTGAAGACCTTAGGAAGTTTGCCATAAATGTCACAAGATTTTACATGCAGACAGCATTTTATTTTCAGATATTTTGTTCTGGCAGCCCAAATTCAGGACTCCAGATCTAACTAAAACCTTAATATTACTAAGGAATTAATATTTGTTTCTTTACCTCAACAGGGAGAAAGGGAAAGGAAGTTATTTCACTAGGCCAAATTTTTGTTCTTATTATTTGAAAACTATTTGTCATTCAGACTCATTATTTAGTGTTTTCAAAATACCCTATCATTCAAGTTCACTAGGTTTCTTTAATGCTTAGCATTGTTTCTTTGTTTTTAAATCTGCTACATTAAATAAACTAAAATTTCTGCCTACTGTTCCTCAGCCAGGCTCCGGAGTATCACAAAACATATGATTATGGTAATAGGTCATCAATGCTAAGTAATTTTTAATTAGGAGAAGATGCTCCATGCCAAAGTAAACTTGTCAACTCTAAAATACATTAAAAAAAGCAATGAATTGCTGAACCATGGACCTTTAATGATTAGACTCACTGTAAATGTATTGTGATGGTTAGAACCTATAACAACTGCCTATGTAATCAATGCAAGAGGCTGTGCTTATGACAGACTGAGAAAGTGGAAAGGATTAGCTGAGGACAGACTTCCTCATCATTAAATTTAGCAAAAATTGCTCACCCTTAGAAGCATACTACAGGGTTTTTACTTTTAATTAAGTTTTAACTGCTGTTTATGCAAATTCTCCTCTAAATCAGTATCAAACATGTCCTAAAGCCATTCATACGTATAGCTAATTCATTCTGTGCCTGACAATCCTGTGGCTGAAGCAATGTCAGCAAAATAGCTGATTATACTAGATTTGGTTGAGGTTCATTTGCGATTTCTGATTAAACTGCTTTCATTGTACTGGATTGTAATGCTAATCAGAATTAGCTAGGTACTGAAACATGACCAAAACTGATCACAGAATGAGTTTTAAGAAGATCAGACAGAAAAGAATAAATGGGACTAACCTGCAGTGTGTTTATTAAGATTAGCAATAGAGCAAAACAGACTACTATTCACAGAAATTTTAATTTTGAGATTTCATTTTATATGACACAGAGGTAGAACTCAGTAGAGGTTCAAAGGCATGACTTTGTGTTTTAATTGAAATTATACAAGGCTCCAAGGTAAACGTTTGTACTTTGTGCTTAAACAAAAGGACTTTATTTTGTTTTCAAATATAAAACAGGATCAGTACCCTGCATAATATTTTTCTTTTCTCTTGTACCAAAGTAATTGCATACGAAAGTAAGAACAATCACAAACTCACCATTCAGTTCAAACTCTGAGTAGTAGGTAATGCAAAGCAAACCAGATGAACGTGCTTCAGGCCACTTTTTGTTATGAAAAATAATGCAATGCTCTTAGTCATTTTACAAATCAGGGTATAAAATACCCAGCTACTGTCAGGAATAGCATTCTTTAAGCAGATCATTACCTTATTCTTTTTTCAGTACTGATGACAGAGACAGTTACGAAGATTTGGAAAAAAAACTTCAGGCTTAACACTCAAAACTTTTATACAGGGCAATTTAGAAACACCTAAGCAGAGTGAAATAAGGTTCCCTGTCAGAAAAGTGCTTGCTACCTGCTGTAGCACAGTGAAACCCTGGGGCCAGTACGGTCAAAGTACCCTTGACTAAATCCTGCCGGAGCATGGGGGTGCACACAGCAGCCCCCAGCCCCTGGAGCTCTGATCGGGCACAGACCCGCAAGCAGGAGAGCTGTATCTCCTCGCTGCTGCCTGAGCACATCGAGCCAGTGGCTCTTCTTGTCTCAGGGAGTGATTTTCCCCATCTCCCACAGGCAAGGAGAAAGGAGACCTGAGTTTCTTATCAGCGTTTCTTCTGCCTTACAAGGCTCTGCAGGTGCACAGAGGTGTATGACTGGTCCAAAATTCCTGAAGTTCAGATAGAAATCTGTTATCTCACAGATGGGCCTCCTCACCTTAGGAGCCTGAAGCAGCTCCTGTCTCCAGAGCAAATGCCTTTGAGTTCAGAGGGAAAACCTGATCTTCAGAAATCTGCCATTCTTGTCTCTTGCACTGTAATGCAAAACTTTGAATTCCAGAAATACCAAAATCTGTGCATTTTTCTCCTCTTATTTTCTTATACCTTTCCAATGTTTTTGCTCATAATCTTAAGATCATGAAAGAAAAAGTCATCTGTGTCTTGACAAAATTAAGCACACAATAAAAACTGCACAAGCTTTGCTGAAACCCTGATGCTAATGAGGCTGTTTAATTAGACTGTCTCTAATTAGAAGTAATCTCTCTGTAAACAAGAAAGAAGGTGTCATATGTGCCAAATTAAAATAGTTCACTGATTACACGCTGAAAATCATGAAACTTTGTGTTTCACTCACTACTTTCACACAGCTCTGAAAAGAAAAAATATGCTTTCAAAAATACATTTTTCAAAACTATTTCTATTTTGATTTGAGCTGTCACAATAATTTCATGGAGTTCCCTACTATTCTTTTCCATATATAATTCCTGTAAAACACTGAATCAAGGTATTACAATTCATCAGAAAACAATTGTTTTCTGCCAGTAGGTTTTGGATTCAGTTGCAAAGAAATAGCTTTTCTGATTTAATCAAAATAAAAAATAAACAAAATCTTAGGTTAAACAAAGTGACCTCCAGGACACCTATAATTTAGAATGACATCAGTTGCAACTGAAGATGTTACCTCGATAGTCTCTGTCAAATGTTTTTAAAGTCCTGATTCAAATATACCCCAAGAGTTTATTTTCAGTATGAGGGCAAACTCTGATGATCTTTAGTAGTGAAGTAGCATGCTATTTGTCAGTCAAATGTAGGGGTTGACATTCTTTTCCATTAGCTTCAGATTAACTTGAAATATTACAGTGACAAATCAGTAGAGAGGTTCTGACAAATACTTCATCTCCTCTTGGATAAAAGAGATTAATGAAATTTACTTGAACCACCTCATTTTGGCTTTCATTTAAGCGCCGTGATAAAGCAATCACAAACTCCTAGTCCATGAGACACCCAGGCAAGGTGTACCTCGGAGAAGTGTTGTCTTTTATTGCTATTCCACATAAGCAACGTGCACTCTGCTTGCTGCACCATGGGGCTTGTTTAGAGTGGTATAGATACTGGCATCACTCTATATTGCCTCAACTCTATTTTAGAAATTTGGTTCCCCCTGGCACTTTCAAGCGTAAAAATTAAATGAGTAACGACCTATGTTACCAAATTTAGACACACAGAGACACATTTGCCAATAACCTGTGATCAGAAAAAGTTAAGGACCCACTAGCCCCACTGAGACTGAAATCCACATCATAAGTATAAGACCCATTCTCTGTGTTACCAGAGGCAACAAAACTATTTCTTCCAACTTCGTTCTCCACTTCTGTCTTAACAAGATGAAAATCAGATGCCTAATCTCAATGCCCAACATAATTCTGAGATCCCTTTTATAGGACAAGTGTTGCAAACTTTCTGATTCCTGCAAGAGTGAGGATTTACAGCAGTCTGTGTATGATACCCTTGGAGGTCCCTCAAGCCATCATAAATGGCCTTGAAGCTGAAGCAATTAGAGAAAGCTAGAAATAAATGGAAGAAGGACACTCGGGGAAAAAACTAATTTTCTAACACAAATAACAAGCACATCATTAGCTATGCCTCATGGTCAGGGGATTAAAAAGAGGGGGTAGACATAAGGAATCTCCAAAGATAATGCTTTTTTAGTAATAAAGGCCCAATATAGATTAGCACAGAAGATGTACACCTAGAGGTTGCAAAAGCATTATGTGAAGACAGTTTTTGAACTGATACAGAAATTCAGTAGCCAGCAACTCTAGTTTCAGAATAGTTATAACAGTTCAACTCGTTAGAGAAGTAGGCAATGCAAACTGCAGCAGTCTTCACTTCAAATGGAACACGGATAAACAGAGAGTTGTTCCTTGGTATTGCTGGATGGACATGAGATAAAGCCAAAAAAAACCTGCATAGAAATCTATAGCCACAACATGTCCTAGAAGGTACCTGTCAAATATATACTGGCTAGAGATTGTTTGGAAGTGAAGACAGTGGAAAAGTTCAATTCTTTCCTGTTCTTGTTCAGTTCTTCGGGGAAACAATTTTCTTTTTTTAAAATTAAAATTAGAAAATTGTCAAAGATAGAAACATCCATTTTTATTCCCAACCCTAAAGAATCCAGTGGGCTGAAATCTTAGTCAGCCAACTAGGTCTAAAGAAGTATAAGTTCCTGAACAAAACTTTAGCAATAATTTTATTCTTCAAAAATCACTTCATCTGAAGGGAAAAACAAAAGAATCTGGGAAAAACAAAGTAAGCCTGTGGACAAGATGAGTACCTTCCATTTTGTACTGTTTCTTTTCACATTCCAATTGTTTATTTGGGCTTTTCCTAAAACTTCCTTTTCTTAACTGGAATAAATTATTCACTGAATTATTTGCTTATAACTTTTCACTTTTTTCTTTGTTTTTATTGGTTTCTTTGTTTTTATTGGTTTCTTCAGATTGTAAGTATTGCTCCCTTAAGGCAGTACATTTCCCAGGGTTTATTTGAAAATATCGCTAGGAGTAGAATAAAATTTACATTCAGAGCATGCAGCTATCAGAAGTAATATACAGGATTTTTTTAAAGCCCACAAACTGTTGCCACAGAAGATAGTGCTTTTGCATAGAGACAAGTATGTGAGATCTGCCGGCATCACATAAAAACATATTTTTACATGGCACAAATCTGTTCTGTCCTCACTGAAAGCCAACTTAGAGCTTTAATGAAATTACTTTCACCTTGCATTATGCTCTTTTTAGCTAGTGTTTGGAGGCAACAATCATTGTATCAGTCCCTCTGTGAAGGACTGGTGTATACCAACTATTTTTCCACCTTCCCATTTCACATATTTTTCTCCTCACTCTGCAATTCAAATAATGTCTATAATGTCTGCCAGTTGTTTAGCATCGAGTACATTGCATTCTGTTCATCTGAATCAGAAACATCCTGTGACTAAACATATAATTTGAATTATGCAGCATTTAGTCTGCCTAAGATTATTGTTGCATACCAAACACCCTCTGTACAAAATGTCTTTCCATTGTCCTTTTTGATAAACTGTGATTTATACAATCTAAAAAGGACAGAGGTAATCTGATGGAGAAATAACATCACATGGAATAGAAGCCCAGGCACTGAACAGAATTTACCTCAACTGTTTACACACTTCACTGCAGAAAAATTAGCTGTATGAAGCATCAGACTGCACAGAAGTGTCAGGCTGCGCAGATGGCAAAAGAGGTATCCTTTAATGGGTTATAGCAGGTTTTGTCTTACCTGGGATGCAAAGTAACCTTGCAATTCCTCCCACATTTTAATGATGTTTCAGAAAGTATTTCTGAGTCATTTGCTATAGCAAAGCAGTAAAACTGGAGAAAGCCTGTTTTTTTCAGCAGAGATTGAAACTGATGACTAATTTGAAACTTAGTAACAGAGCTGTTAGTTGTTCGGCTATAATTAAAATCAATATTTAGATAGAAAACAAGGTCAGATATAAAAATCTTATACTGTCCTGCATGCATATACCTGGTGTCCAGGATCCATCTTGCTAACACAGTACCAAAACAGCAGTTCCTAAAGGGAGACTAGAACGTGAAAATATTCAAGGACATGTGATGATGTTCCCCACAGCAGGAGTTTTTCCATGTTTTGGGTAGTTTTTTCATTATATTCCTTCCCCTTCATCTAACTTTAGTAGCAGATTATGGCTGATGCTCCAGGTCTATCTTCTACTCTTTAAGATTTGTCTGAATTAGCCCAGCTACTGAAATGATCTTCAGGTGCTTTCAGTCCTGGAGAATTAACAGAAAAAAAAAAAATCAATTAAAAGGCACATTCCTTCTTCCCCTTGCAAACTCAGATTTCTGTTAAAGCTGAGCTAGATCTTTATTCTCATGATAAACATTTTGTGCTCTTTCTCAAGCACAGTTTGTTTTACAGATTTAAATGAATATTAGTATCTGGACACTACAATGTTTACAACATTACAGACAAGTTTTATGCTTCTGGTCTGATCAGGACATAAGCATAAAGTAAAAAAATAAGCAAATTAACTACTCTAAATATGCTTTTGAAGATCAAACACAATTGCTTATTCATTTAAGGCTATCTCTGTGGGAACAAAGTCCTGACTTTATAAACCAAGACACTTTCAGTGCCACGTTTACAAATCCAATATATTGCAAAAGAGAGGCACAGAGCCAGGATTTTCATGAGCTTCCACAATATTTCAAGGATATTCTTAATGTTCTAGAAGCTGCACAGGACCATCAGGACCATTAAGACCCTTTCTATGATCTTCTGCATTTAAATGAGGGCATCATTTGACTGGGGACATTTACAATTATATTAGTATAGAAGAGCTATTATGGCAGATCAAATGCCTCTTAGAGTATTCTGAGCATTATAGGAAAAATATTGGTGTGCTATTTTCTGGTTGGAAAGTAGCAAATGAAGCTACTCTGGATTTAGAACACACAGTGAAGAGCAGAAATTAGCCGCACAATCATCAAGTGATTAATATATTCAGTTCTAACATGTTGAATAAAAGCTCTAGAAATATGTACAATAATAATAATAATTATGGAACTCATAACCCATTTCCAAAAAAAGCCTATTACAATGCAATCTGATTCAATTGTGACATGATAATCAAAAGAATAGTGCAACATATTACAATGCTTGCTTTATAGGCACTTCAATAGTTCTTTAACAAGATAACATATTATAATGAAGGCAGAAAAAAGTTATTATACTATCCTGGCTTCACAAAATCTTTGTGGCAAAAAGGCGGGGAGAGGAGGGAGTAGAATAAAGCTAAGTGTTTCAAAGGTCAGAACCAAATTTTCAGCATTCCAAAATGCCTAAACAATTTACCTAACATTTAGCACATATACCTATTCTTCCAAATTGCACAAAGTACACAAATGTAGAGACTGCATCAAGTAAATCTTGGACGGATTAATTTCATTGTATTTTTCTTAAATCATGGTATATGCGATCCAGTTCAAGGCATAGGCAAAGCTGTCCTGCCCTCTGACCTACAATATTCTCAAGAATGTGAAAGCAAGCAGTTTTGGTTCTCTGGCTGGATTTCAGAAAAGGTTTGTTTTTCAGACATGTTCCAAAAATATAAAATTTAAAGAGAAAAGAACATTTTTGACTCTGTGCCCCTTCACAGTAATGAAGGGGTTATTCCCGTCAACAGTCGTATAGGCCTAGATACAGTGATCTAATAGTTCCCCCCTTTAATTTTTTGAGGTCCAAGGTTATGTTGTGTAAAAACAACATCAATTTTAGCAGCTATTTCACAGCAACAACAGCAATTTCAGTAGCTATTTCACTTCATAAGTCAAGCAGAGGAGGAGTTGTTTTGCTATTGCCAGATGATTCATGAGAAATAGGAATCTGGAAATTGCCTAGAATTTGCCTGAAAATGAACTATTCACATAGCTGTAGTCACAGCTGCCAGTTTTTGATTCCCACAGTACCATCAGAATTTTAAAATCTGTGATCCCTTCTGTCAGCCTCATTTCTCATAGCTCATAAAAGGGACTTTTTTCCATAATTATGTTAAGAGTATTTCATACCCTAAAATAATAAAGAAATAGAAATATGCTACATTTTTGCCCATGATGTTTTCTTCCTTCCAGCTGGTATGTCTTCAGCTGGACTCTGCTGTGTGCACTAACTCATCTTTTCTCCCCAGTAATTGATTTGGTTTTGAGAGCAGCCACTGACTGCTTTCAGAGGCTCACTGCGTGACTTCAGTAATCATTTTTAACTTGATCCTGCTCTCACTGAAGCAGAAGTCAAAACACCCATTGATTTTAATAGTTCCGTATTAGATCCTTTACCTGTAAGGGACTTACTGTGAAACAAGGGGAGCAAATAAAGGCATGGAAGGATGATTTTGCATGGCACCTTGAACAATAACCCATACTCACTTCTCACGTCTCTCTTTCCCTATCGGAGTAGGATAGCAGAGCCTGATGTTTCATTTTCACATTCCTTAAAAATGTTCTGTTTGAGATGAACAGATGTATCACTGTATCACTGCAAAGATCTGTGCCTTTGTTCTTGGATCTTGAGCACAGATATCACTGGAGCAGAAAATCCACCTCATTTGTCCTAGCTTGGCAAAATCTGTTAGAAGACAGCATGATTTATTTTAGCTAATAATTTTAACAGTATCACTGTAAATTGTGAAAAGCTTTGCATTCCATTGGAAGGGTGTTATGCAAAGCTGTAGTTTGGAAAAATTTGTTAAACAAGTCTCAGAGAACTCATTTCCCAGGAAAGTAAAATAGGTCATTTCCTCAGATTCTAAGTTCAATTTTACTACACAATTTTCTGTATGTAACTTACTTTACACTACATTTTCCAAGTGTCTCAAAACCACTGCATGAGAAGTTTTAATGTCAGGTGACTCCTGTTTTTCATTTAGTTTTTGTACAAGTATGTACATATGTTATCATAGAATCATGGAATAATTGGGTTGGAAGGGACCTCAAAGATCATCTAGTTCCAACCCCCCTGCCATGGACAGGAACACCCTCCAATAGAACAGGGTGCTCAAAGCCCCATCCAACTGGCCTTGAACTCTTCCAGGAAGGGGGCGTCCACATCTTCTCTGAGCAACCTGTTCCAGTACTTCACCACCCTCACAGTAAAGAATTTCTTCCGAGTATCTAACCTATGACTGGCCTGATTTTTTGCAGACATTACTGTCACAAACAATAATTTGCTCTCAAATTTTTTTGCCATCACCTTTCAAGAAGAGCAGATCTCTTTTTCAGATGATGAAGAAAACTAGTACAGGTTGTAAATTTACACCATAAAAATGCGATATGTTTTCATGTTATTTTGAATGCAGTACCTGACGAGTTACAGAAGTTCTCAAAATCCATTTAAACCTCTAAACAGTTCTTAGAGTACTTTAGGAAGTGTTTTTAAAATACATTTACTTTTGAAAATCATTCATATGCTAAAGGATAGCATATTAGCTTTGATTAGTTATTCAAAGCATTTCACACAGATTTAAAATTGAGCCTAACACAGCAACTAAAATTACCAACAAATTAATAAGATCTTCTTAGTTCTACTGTTTATCTGATTCTGGATAAGACATTCTATGAATTCACAACCATGTTTGCAACTCATTATCTGGTGATAAATCTCAGCAGCAATAGAAAGTGAAACCTGTTTAGTCAGATACTATGAATTGAACCAAAATCCAGGTAATCTATGAGCCTTAAAGGAGCTGAACTGTTGCCAACTTTCAGTAGTGCATTGCTTCGTTATTCAAATGCCCCAAGCAAACCTATTCACTTATGATTTCTAATATGCTTTCACATCAGGGTGATTTTCCATTACTTCATTTCTCTAATAATACATGTTCATAGCTGCAGGTTAGTATTAAAGAGAGAAATTGACCTGAGGAGATCTGAGTTAAGTATTCTGCCTGGTAACCTTGTAGAAATCACGAATGAGGGATAGTTTCATGTTCTGAATAAAGTCATTTCTTTCTAATGGATTTTATACTGAATGATTTTGTTACTAGATGTATAGGTTCATATAGCCAATGTATAACCTACATCCTAAAACTGAAAGACTAGGAATAAATCTAACTAATAAAGCTATAGTTCAGAAAACAGCACCTGTTTTAGGCTGATATCAAGAAAGTATTAATTAAAATAGAAGAAATAATTGATTAGCAGAAGTAAATATTATATTAATCTATATCTAGATTGTAGTGTTATGTCACAATATTGGAATGAAAGAAAATGTTTGCCTGACAAATTTTTTTCACCTTTCTGAATTTCTATTTGTGTGGCTCACTGAATTTATTCTGTTATTAAAATAGAATTCATACATGTATATATATATAACTCTTCATATGACTATCTTAATACATACCATAATATTTTTAAGATTTCAGAATTTGGAAAAAGAAGTCATTATTTAAATCTTTGTCAAGGTATGCAGGGGGAACAAAGGAAATTGAGAAAACATTCTGTATCACTGAAATTCATTATGGGAAAGTTTTAAGCACATAGGGAGAAAAAATATGTCACTGCATAATTTTATTTGATTGAGCACAGCTCAGGCTTACATACTTTAAGAACTTTACAGTTCTTAATATCTGAACATTCATTTATTGCACTCATTTTTGCTGTGATTTTGAAATAATCCACCACTAAACACTTTTCATTTTCTTTCCTTTTATTTGAACCGTGCAACATGGCCTTTACTTTGAAATAACTTACATGCAGTATTTCTACTGCTTTAAGTGAAATGCATAAATGGTTTGCAGCAGCTTTTTTCCCCTCCTGTTTCACGGAGGTGAGAAGAAAACCGAAGGTTACATTTTTGTGTATGATGGACTGTTAGCAGTTTTTCTAACAGTACTGGACACTCTGGTTTTGTCCATCAGGGTGTAGCTAGGCAGCAAAGATGAAAGCAGCCTTTGTATCATTTCCCAGCTACTGCTCCAGCAAAATGGAGTGATGTTTGTTTTTCAAACAGAGAGAGCACATATTGAAGAGGAAAACAGAGATATAGAGGATATGAAAGGATCCATCCTACTAGGTTATAGTGAGCAAAGAGAGTAGAGAAAGTTGCGCAACCCAATGGCACCAAGTCTTTTGGTTTTGGACAAATTTTAGGAGAGTCAGGGTAAGCAAGAATCTCACATTCATTCACTTGCAATGAACATGGTCACCTTGAAAACAACCAGTGAGGAAAGTCTCTCACCTCCTGATCTGTCTGGTTCCAGTGTTTCACTTTTCTCACGGTTACAATGATTATTTTTGTGCTAGCCCAAACTACATAATTCTTAATATATTTATTCTTCTCTTTTTTGTAATTGAATGTAAAAAATGGTGGATTAAAAAATAAAGACAACATAGCTATATTTGCACGACGCAGGTCTATAAACTGAACATTTTCACTCCATAGGCTCAGTATTTCCCTCTGGTCATTTGAACCTGATCTTCATTCTTTCCTCATCTTGGCATGCTCCAACCCTCCCCAGGAATACTGCTAAGACCACACCAGTTGTGAAGCATCACCACCTTTGAATGAATGGTGAATGAAGTCATAGACTGAGCTCTATGGCTGCAGGCATGACTCCTGGTCTTGTATCAAAAGGAGCATCTATCTGTCTAAGTGGGTCCAAGAGAAGAATCAATGAGAGAGAAGAGGAAACAGATCCTCTAATACCCTTCTTTGCAACAACATGAAGAACAACACATAGCAGCTGAAGCAACAGCATGGGCAAGAGAAAAAGGTGAGACCTCGAAGGACACCAAAATTTCTGTGCTCTGTTACAGTATTCCACAGTGTTCAAAATCAGATCCTCCTTACTCCATACCAGCTTCTCTATTATACTTACCACTGGTGAGTGAGCACCAATAAGAAAATCATGTCATAGGTTCATTGAGGGAAGGCCATATAACTTAACTATTACAAAAAAAACATTTATTCAAGAGCCATTTTATGATGATATTTTACTGTACCAGTTCACAGTTCCATTGCACTAAAGCCTTCTGTACCTGTATTCAATTAGGTATATGATGAGTTCATAATTGGCTGGATGGCCGGGCCCAGAGAGTAGTGGTGAATGGAGTCAAATCCAACTGGTGACCGGTCATGAGTGGTGTGCCCCAGGGGTCGGTGTTGGGGCCCATCCTCTTCAACATCTTTGTGGATGATTTGGATGAGGGAATTGAGTGCACCCTCAGTAAGTTTGCAGACGACACCAAGTTGGGGGGAAGTGTCGATCTGCCGGAGGGTAGGATGGCTCTGCAGAGGGACCTGGACAGGTTGGATCGCTGGGCAGAGGCCAACGGGATGAGGTTTAATGTGGCAAAGTGCCGGGTCCTGCACTTTGGCCACAACAACCCCAGGCAGCGCTACAGGCTGGGAGCGGGGTGGCTGGAAGGCTGTATAGAGGAAAAGGACCTGGGGGTGCTGACTGATGCTCGCCTGGACATGAGCCGGCAGTGTGCCCAGGCGGCCAAGAAGGCCAACGGCATCCTGGCCTGTATCAGGAATAGTGTAGCCAGCAGGA